>CAKLNU010000613.1:1080000-1543881 GCA_922788865.1 Poeciliopsis turneri
TGTTCAAACAGGCTCTTTTTACAAGGTGGGACCAGGGATCATGTTTGTTTTACTGTCACATGTTTTACAAATCCATAAATAATAATGTCATCCAAACTTTCTTTATCAATATTAACCTACAGTTGATAACAACTACAGCCGCCTTCAAGCTGTTTCAGGCTAAAATTGTAAATAAGAAATCCTTCTTTATGTTTTAGTTGGTGAAATAAAGGTTCAACCATAATATTATCAGGATTTTAAATGTTCAGGTTTTATTAGTCTAAGGCTACATTGACTCTGTAGAAATTGGTGTGACTTGTATCTGATACTTATTTTTAATAGTATAATTGGCGCTAATCCATTTATATATATATAGATTATGTATATATAATCTATATATATACACATATATATATATATATATATATATACATATATATATATATATATATATATATATATTTATATATAATATATATATATATATATATATATATATATATATATATATATATATATATAATTTTCTCCTCCCTCCAAAATCAGCCCCTGCCTAAAATGTTGTAAAAGCTGGGGGGAAATGACTTTCAACCAAAGAACTCATCATCTAGATACACACATCTGATTTCCTGCTGGTTAAGAGTAACTTTGAGAAACCTCATCACACATGTTGCGTAGCAGCAAGCTGCAGGAAACATTCCCTCCCCTCACAATGCAGCATATCAGGACCCAATCATCTCGGCTGCTGTCGATGCCATCGCTAAAGCTGAGGCCATAATAGAGTAACATGAGTTCTGTGTCAGACCCCTTCTGTGTTTTTACTGTTTTCCACCTCAAAGCTGCTTTCATGGAAATCATGTCATTGCCTGGTTCATATCGATTCTGCTTCATTTGGTTTAATGCATCCACAGGGAGAGAACAGAGCGATGGAAAGAGTAGAAATGCCAAAACAGAAGCTGAGCCTGAAAAGCCTAGACTTCTTTGTTCGGTGTTAGGGTTGTTGATTTTTTTCTATTATTTCTTTATTTTGAACTCCCGTTAAATGGGTCAGTTGTGAATTAACATTCTAGGCCGTCTAGGCTGCAGTCTCAAGAGGCTTGGTAATAAAATTGTATCCTGTTTCCAATTCAGCTTCTTTAAAGCAGCAGAGAAACATTTTACTGCTTACATAGATTTGAGCTGAAGATCAGCTTCATACATTCTTTCTAACAGTGAATCACTTCATTTCAAATAAAGCTCTGTTTTTTATGCTTTAGATTTACTCTCCCATGTTAATAGGCTACTTTTGGACCCACATAAACAGACTTTTAACTCGGTACACATTTTACTATTATTAAAAGTTTGACCCTTTCTAAGGTTTTATGCTTTCAAAACATTGGGGAAAACATAACATGTTTATCAATTTAGGCAAATTCAAACTCAGTATAAACAGTGCAAATGCATCAATAATAATAATTAGTACTCATGATGGCCAGTCTTCTGCTGTCATTGTACTTCAAGCAGCATGCTTGAGCCTTGGGCTATTATGCTATTATTCTTCCGATGTTGGACAGTACAAATAATGACTCTGTCTGTTTTGGTCGTATTTGTCCAAAAGTAGTGACAGAAGTCTTGTTCTTAACTTAGATCCAACTTTGCTGTCATAAGTAGAGAAATACTAATTCACAATATTTAATGTTTTATCATCTGACTATCTAAATATATCAAATATTACTGGTGAAGCTCTTGGATTATTTTGTGATTTTTGCAGTCATTGCCAATATCTTTCCATCTTGGCGTTTTGTTAAGTTTGGTCGAGAGCAGCAATCTTTAACAAAGGTATCTGATCATCAGAACCAGAATGCTGCTTCGGAAAGTAGTATTTGCTCCATCAGTCGGTGTGGACTTGTTTATTTGGGGGGCGGCAGGTTTCAACTAATTTTTCATTATGGTTGAGTTGGTTTTAATTGATGAGAGGTGTTGATCTAAAATTAGCTTATTTTAGATCAAATTCAAACCAATTTGGCTAAAAAAAAAAAAAGAAGGGTTAAAATGTAACGAGTTGACTAATTTTTGCATGTCTTTGTGCTGCACCAGAATCTTTATGTTTTCACTCCAAAATGATTTAATATAGACACAAATTCAAGTCATCGGCAATCAGTTGAGCTCAAATCATCATCCCTCAAACACTAAGCTTGAAAGCCAGTGTTTTAGTTTGTTTGGCTGAGAACTGCTGCTGGTTTCATTAAAAGTGGAGCTGGTTCCTGAGAGTACTGGATACCATATTCAAGGGTGGGCAACGTGCTGTCGCATGTTTGTTCCAATCACGATGTTCTGATGGGCTCAATTAGGACGGAGAGGCATTGGAAGCAGGGACCAAGAAGTTTGAGGATCTGGAGTTCCAGCAGCTGGAGAGAGAGAGCAGCCTGGAGGAGGAAAGGGAGACGCTCAGCCAGCAGCTCTGGCAGGAAGGCAGAGTACCACCGTAGCATGGCCAAGAGGAAGGTGAGGACGTTTAACAGGCACCACTTTCAAACCAGTGAAACAATACAACAGTAGCTGTGGCTCTATCCTGTTGTCATGCAAATTTTTTTTCAGAACTTCTGAGACGTTGCAAATAAAAAAAGAAAATACAAATTAGAAATATTTCTTTCTGTTGGTTCGGAGTGAATCAAACCAACAGACTAAGTAAAGTATAATTTCAGCAGATATTGATGCCATGCATGGCTGTAATCAACATGATGCCAGAGTTGCAAAGTAGCATGACACACATCTTAGAAAAAGTTCAAACTTTGGAAGCTTAGACTTAGAAATGTTCAGAGCTCTGTGCCTCTGTTCAGACCCATCACTAGATGTTTGCTAGGCAAGAACTTATTCGACAAATGTGTTTCTATCTCCACTTTTGCGCTTTAACTCTTTCCAGAAGAGCTGAAAACCACCTGAAGGTTTTTTTTTTTACTTATCATTCTTACCACTCTTCTTTTTTTACATTTCTTTTACAAAGATAATACCAATTCTGCTGTTTCCATCAACAATTTCTAATGGCTTTCTTCAAAAAAAAAAAAAAAAATGCTGATGAAAACAAGAGTATCGTAGCCCTGGATGCTAATCATCTATTAGCAGGTGAAGCAGGAGACCCTGGACTATGTCTGCACTGTTCGGCTGACAAATGACTGCGGTTGCATTCAGAGTCAGAAAACCTGAGCGTTGGGCTGTTGTTTTCCCCTGTGCAGGAAAAGGTTTCTGCTCTGGAGAAGCAGGCCAGCCAGCTTGGCCAACAGGCTTCCCAGGAGTGCGAGCGGCTGGCCAAGGACCGGACGCTCACGCTGCAAATGCTCCAAAAGGTACTGAAGATAACAGAAGAAAACGCCGCCTCCCCTAAAGTCTGAGAATCTCAGAAAAACATGTGTCAGTACTTTGCAAATTCTGCCTGTATTCCAGGAGAAGGAGCGACTGTTGGCTCTAGAGAAGAGGTACCACACCCTGACCGGAGGAAAGAGCTTCCCCAAGTCTTCCTCTGCCATGAGAGAGGTGAGTGAAAGAATGAAGAGTAGCTTCCCACACCACGCTCATTTCACCATCATCTCACTCAGATCTCCTGACCCTTGACTGTAGACTAGCATGAAGTCTGCAATAACTGTTTGGATCTAATGCAACTTCTGGGAGCAAGTCATAGGTTTTTCAGCCGATTCTTGCTTTAATTCCTAATGATTTATTGAGTATCACATGAATTAGTTCAATGGAAACATGTTGCTGAAGCTCCAGTCACCTGAAGAGTCCCAAACCTTGACTGTGGTCAACAAAAGGACCTTCCCCTGACCTATCCAAACAGGAAGCTCTCCATATCAGCGAGGCTGAGCTGTTGCTGGGAGATGTCCGGTCCTCCCAGACCTCCCTGTGTCGAGTCTCTCCTTCCTTCTTACATCCTCCCCCCCTCTGTCGGTTGTTCCCCAGCAGCCCCACAGAGGTAACTGACCTGCTGACCCCCGCATGATGCCTGCTGCTCCCTCCTCTGCTGTGGTGTGTCCCTCGCCCATCATCAGGCAGCGGCCTGTATTGTGAAGTAGGGTCAGCTCATTTAGAGCAAAACCTCAGTTATCTACTTACTAAACCAGGGTGTCCACATATTCTTAAAAATGTTAATGTATCTCAAATTTCGGCCTTGAAATGTCTTAAGCTCATTTGAAAAAAAACAGTTGGTCTTTAATATGTTAATATTAAATCTTAAAGTTTGTCTTGACAGGACTGTTGGATTTTCAGATATTTTTTTGTTGCTAGAGTTTTCTGTCTTTATGCTCTGGGACTCGAGACGGTTGAGGCTACTGGTAACTGGCTGACAAAATATGTTGTCTTTATTTTTTACTTTACTTCATTTTATTGCAGCATCAACCCCAACCATAGGGAAACTATAACCGTTCCCTATAGTTATAGTTTTGTTCTGTCTTGAATCTTATTTAAGGTGACGTTAAAAAGGTCTTAAAAAGTCTTAACTTTGAGTTGGTAAAACATGGAACGAGGAACCCTGTAAATTCTGTCTTCATAACAAACTTGTCACACTGATCCTGCTTCATAGTGCACTCCCCCTGGTGTGAACACGTTGTGATCTGCTGGTGTTCAGTGTTTTCCCTGCGGTTGATCCTAGCAGTTGCAGGTTGGCCATCGTACCAAGCTTGACAGCTACGTTTTGCTGTGTGTCGGCCACATGTGACATTTGACTCAGAGTGTGTCAGACTGTCACCAGAGCCGCTGTCAACCATCCATGGCATTGTTGTGTGTACAAGAGTGTTGTGGTAGTGTTTGTATAAGACAGTGCCTCTCATCCTGTCTGCTTCTTGCCTCGCCTCGGCCGGGCCTCAGGAGTGCGTGAAGCTGTCAGACGCCTGTAAGCTGTACCGGGCCGGCTCACTACGCCGCCCGTTAGCCGCCGCCGTCGCCGAGGTACTCTTACTTCCTGCTTGTCTAACTCTTAACATATCTTTCTGTCTCTCCTCCCATCCTTCCATCTTCATGTCATGTTGCTCCCTCTGCTGGTTGGCTTTGTGCCGCATGAGTTTCGATTGATGAAGTGTGAGGAAGGCTTGTTTGTTGAAAGCAGGTTGTTGTGTGGTTGGAGATGCCAGAAGAGAAATGCCCAAACTAACTGTGATGTTTCTTCGTGATAATCCAGCATTTGTTTCCTGTTCACCTGTTTCCCTCCTGCCACTGTTCTGGTCTGGCTGACTTGTCTCTCTCTGCTCCCTCCGCCTCTCCTGCTGCCTCCCATCATGTGTGGCTGTTCCCCCTTTGAAGGAGTATGTGACAATGGGCCAGTTAAATCAGATCTATGGGATGCCCAAGGTGGAGTCTTCCCCTACATCCCCGCTTCGCCAGCCCTTGCAGCCCGGAGCAGGAGACCCCGCCTTCTCCTGCTTCCCCTCTCGGCATGGCTCCTCCCTCTCTCTGTCTGTGGAGGTGTGTGTTTATCCTCCTCTTCCTCTCCCTCTCCTGCAGGTGTATTTGTTTAGGAGTGTAAGCGATAGAAATGCTTGTGTGTCTTAGTTAGAGGTATGGAGGTAGCTAACTGACATAAGAGGAGATTTAAGAGACGTATTCAAATGGTTTAAAGTGCTAAATACAGTTCCTATATAAAGTATTCTCACCCTTTTTTTGTTTTACAGTTTGTATTGCTGTTGCGTATCAATCGTGATCAAAAGTCATAAACTCTTTAATGTTAAAGTAAAAACTAATTTCTTCAAAATAAGGGCAGCTAAAAATATCGAACATAAATTATGTGATTGCGTAAATATTCACCCCATTTTAAACTGACTGACCTAATTTAACAGAGGTCCGGCCAATTGGTGCCAGGAGTCTGTATTTCCATTACAAATGTGCGTAAAACTTTGTAGATATTCTGCTAATGTGGGAAAAAAAACACAATTTTGCTATTGCAGTGTATTTGATAAATAAGAAATGAAATTAAAATCACACTTGAACAAGTCTTTTTATGCAATAAGTCATTAAAAAGCATGGCAGCGATGGGTGTAATATATGGATGAAATATATTTATATTTGAGTCATTACACTTGGACTCATCATCAGTCATCAGAGGAAATGTTTGAGTGACAAACCCGGTGAACTTGGGAGCCGCTACGCATGCGTTACTGTTGGAAAATTATAGGTGGAGATTTTACAGGACATCTATAAGTTCAGCAATTTTGAATGACTAACACAACTTTTAATTAATGAAATACTGTGGGACCTTTTGGTTGAGCCAGCTGGCCAGGACAGTGCCTTTAAATAAATGCGTTGCTGCTGGATACAAACTCATTTATGATGAGAAAAAACTCCTTCCGATGCAGCGCAAAAGCTTTTAATCAAAAACATAAATTCGCTCGGAAACATTCTATTAAGCAAATACATTTTTGTAATTCCAAAGTGTGCCATCTTATGGTAAATAAAAATGTAGCTTATGTCTGAAGTCCAGAGTTGGGCAATGCAGCAGCTGAAAAACCCGCTGGACTCGACACACCGGGCGCAACCAACAGTGATGAGTGGTTCACCGAGTGTCTGCCACTCAGCTGAACCCAACACATGAGAGGGAATAGCAACAACAGCAACAAAAGTTAAATACGTTTCAACTTTTCCATGGCGGTCTCACCACATTTATCTTTAAATTCAGATTGTATTACCTTTATGAGCCACTCAAACATTGGTTAGTCATAAAGTCTGTCTAGCAGCAGAACATTAAGTAGGACTTAAAATGTGTATGAAACAAACATTTCATCCCCGTTTCTGCTCTCTTTCAGTGCTTTCTAATGGTTTCTTGTTTCCTCTCTGTTTTCCACCTTGGTGCTCTGCCTCTGTCTGCTGCTCATCTGATTTGCTCTCCAGCACCAGTGTGAGCCCAGTAGGCCTCACCTCCCCACACTAGATTTAGAGCAGTGGTACCAGGAGCTGATGACCGGCCCCACACAGCTCGGTGCCCCCTCTCTGCCGGCCAAGTCGCTGTCAGGCCGCAGGCCGGTGCTGCAGGTAGCCTTTCACCCCTCACCTTTCTGCTGTGTTTTCTGGGCTGCCAAACGTCACTGTCCTGCTGACTCACTGTCAAAAAGCAAGTGTGTGTTTTGTGTGTGTCCCATACTTTTTTTTTTTTTTTAAGTTGCCCACCTTACACAGAAAAATAACCAATAACTCATTCAGTCTGCAGTTTAATATTTTTACAATGGTTGAGATTCAACAAGGTAAAAAGAATTTCTTTCTAATTAAGTACATTTGTGTCGTGATGAAAGATGATGCTCCATGCTGGGTTCATGAAAGATGGATGAGTTTAGGCGTGAGCTGGTTACCAAAGTGACTTTCTAAAGAGTTTTCATTTCATATGTCCTGTTCCTTTGGTTTAACATAGGCTTGTTGCAGTAAGTAATAGATCAATTAATCGTATGATAAGTTAAAACAAGTTCAATATTTTCTATTTGCATGATTTACCACCTTTTTCTTTCTCTCTTTCTACCAAAAACTGGATGACAAAAGTCTTCAATTTGAAGGTCTGGTCTCAAACTGAAGACCAAAGTCTCAAAAAGAGGACAAAAAGTTTTCCTTTTTTTGAAGGACAGTTTTATTTACAGAGACTTGCGTGTCTATGTTATTTTTTATTTCTGTTGTTTTCTTTATTTATTCTGATATTTCACTGTGATATTTTCTTAATATATTAAAACATAAAATATTTCAGTAAAATAGCTAAAATGTATAGAAGTCAGCAGTATGTCCATAGACTCTGTTTTCCTTGAACGCTTTTGAAGCTGTTAGCTGAGCTGAGCTGCAACACAGTAATCTCAGCTGATAGTCCAGGTTTCAGTTTTAGTTGTTTGTTGATCCTCTGCAGTAAACAAAAAAACCCCAAATGAAACAGAAATTATTTGCTTGTAACAAAACTCTATCGAAAGCTTTAATTTGGTTGAACTTTGAAGCTTTAACTCAAGGATGTCCAAAGTGTGGCACAGGGGCCGTTTGCAGCCCTTGGAATGATTGTATGTAGCCCCTAACATGGACTTAACAATGGTTGAGTTTTGACACATTTTTTTTTTTAATGTCTGATTTTCACTGGCAAATTAAAATATTCTTAAAATCAAAGCTGCATGCTACATCTGCTAAATGTTTCTTAATTTCCTAACAGCTAATAAAGTATAAAGTATTCCCCTACTGTCCTTGTACTGCAACATTTTTTCAGACTCACAAATGACAAAACATTAGAACATTTCACAACACTCCCATCTCCCGTCACATAGTCAGTATTCTGTCATCACTTTGTGAAACATTCCCCTTTGTCAGGTGTTTCGCTCCAAGCTGGACAGTGATCCCGGCGTTCCGCTCTATCAGTCCAAGTCAGGCTCCTCGTCGCCCCTGCAGCACGGAGCGGCGACGCTGGGGCGCAACACCAGCTCCAAGGTACGCAGGCTGGATAAATCCTCCTCCCCTTGTCCGGTTGGGAGGGTTTCCTCCCATTCGGGCTGCTTTTGAACATTTGGTCGGAAAAAACAGCTTTGGGCAGGTTATTAAAACGCTTTTCACAACATGTGGCAAGAAAATCCTTTCGAAATGGTTGTCATTGTGTAGCAGAATAGCACAAAACTTTTAATAAAATGGCATGATATTGCAATTATTTTATTAATTTATTTCAAACTGTGTGGAATTTGTCAAAGCGACATTATCAAGTATCAATATAATATAATATAATGAAAGACAACCTATATATATATATATTTTGTTTTGATTTCTTGAAGTTGTTTATGGGATGGAAACTGTCAGTCAGATCTGGTAACCCTGGGAGTCATGTATTTACCCTGCTTTCTGTGACCCAGCAGAGCCCCCTGCTGGCCGCCGGCAGCACTGGAAGCCTGCCCAGGAACCTGGCTGCGACTCTGCAGGACATCGAGACCAAGAGACAGCTGGCTCTGCAGCAGAAAGGTAACAGGCTGGAAGGATTGTAATATTTAATCTGTAAGTTTCCCTTCAACTGTCAGAAATATCTGCAGGTCAGACACAATATACATAACTCAGTTCATGCAGAGTGCTGCCACATGCAGACTGCTGCCACATGCAGACGTAATGTGATGAAAGGTGGGAATGGAAGGTAGACTGAGGTTGGATATTGTTCCGTCTCTGAGCTGCATGTGTGACTAAGTGGATCAGAGCGCAGTGTCTCATTTAGCCCACCCACGGCTGCCGGAGACAGATTTGTCTCCGTCTGCTGTCCAGCTCCTTCTTACATCTCATCTCGTCTCGCATTGCTGCACCACAGACTCCCGGATCTCCAGACAGAAGCTCTTACAGGAGAGCTCAGCAGGTAGATGATGTCATCGACAGCAGCCTTGTTTGTCTGGCTACTGTCTCTGAAATGAAACAGCTCTTAATGCTCTTGTATTTATATATTTATTTTTAATCCTAATTTAGAAAAAAACTATTTTTGTGGTCCTCGGGAGCTTTTAATGTGACGCTTTTGGCCATCGTGGCAAAAAGTTTGAACACCAGCCCTAAACGTTCAGTCATCTTTATGTGAATGGTTTAGATCAAAACATATGCTAGTCTTCTAATGGTCTACTCAAAGTTCAGAACTAAACCCACCTGGGGATCTGTAGCAAAACCTGACATTTTTTTATTGGGACCTTTGGGTCCCTTTGGGACCAATAAAAATTTCTTTGCAATTTTAAACAAACAAGCACCTTCAAAGAGTGACTCGAGTAGCAGTCAGTCTTGCAATAAATCTAAAGAGGCCTCTGACTGTATTAAGACTCACATGACAAATTGAGTCAAAGTTCAAGCATTATTTGAACTTTTGAGATGCTAATCAGCTTCTCTCAGTTGTGAAAACAACACATTGTTGTCATGGTTGCACAAAATAACTTGTGCAACAATGACAAAAACGTAAGAACATCCAGGGAGTAACTGTCTAAACGACACATGCCTCAAAAAAAAAAAAAAGCAATGAAGAAAAGTGTAGAAAACGAGCCAATGAGAATAACGCAGCAGGGCTTCATCAGGCAGGTCCTCGGTTCATTCACAGCCGTCCTAACGAAAGGGTCTGGAATCAGACAACAATCTCACTTTTGCAAATTTTATTTCAAAGCAAAAGAAAAAGACGAAAAAAAGCACAATTTTACTTCCACTAAACAACTTTGTGTTTGTCACATAAATCTGAATAAAAGACAGTAGTAACATTAGAGTACAGCTTCTCTATGAATCTGTTACTGCTTCTATAAACCAGGGCTCTACCAGACGCTGCCTCATTAATGAGGCTGAATGGAAAAGCAGACAAAGCTACAATAACAATCAGGCAGCCAATCAGCATCCAGCCTGCAGGCTTCAGCGTAACAAAGCCCAGACTCTGCATGTGGCTTTGTGATGATGAAAACCCGGCTGCCTGACTTCTTGGCTCTGTTGACTGGTTCATCAGAGGAAACGTTTACACAACCTGACTGCTCATTTCAAACCCCAACCTTCGTTTTTCCTCTCCTCTCTGTGGTCTCATTCAATCTTCACCCACCAAATAACAAAAAAAATTGTATTATCTTTTCTTTGCTACCTGAATCCTTTTTTTTCTTCCATCGGTTTTCTCTGATGGTTCATGAATACTGCATGTTGAGAGAGAATTTCAGAGGAGCTCTGTTGTTCTGCTTGCTTTGGGACTGAGTACATAGCTGGATGTGTGCTAAATCAATAACAATATATATTGGGATCAACAGGTAATCAATAACAATAGACAATACAACTTTAGGAATATTCAATGTTCAATATATAGAATATTCACTGAACTGCTTTCCAGAACCACACAACATTCTGGGAGATGCAACCTCTAACAGACTTTTAACCAAGGTTACTCTCTGGTTACCTAGCAACAAACTGCTTCGTAACTTGTGAAGCAGCAGTTTCAGGTTTTGCCACCGTGGCTCAGACCTGCTGGTTGAGATACAGTCGATGTGTTCGATCAGCTTGTTGTTCTGTTCTCCCTCTAAAATCCACATAAAGAACAAAATTCACCCCTTCTTTCCTCTCTTCCTCTTTCTGTCAGGTCAGCAGGTGATCGAGGAACAGCGCCGCCGTCTGGCCGAGCTCAAGCAGAGAGCCGCCGCCGAGGCCCAGTGCCAGTGGGAGGCGCTGCACGGCTCCCAGCCTCACCTCCCGACCTCTTACTCCCCCCTCATGGCCAACAGTCCCACTCTGAGCCACAACTCATCAGGCCCCCCAATTCTGGTGCACCACTCCATCCTGCACCACCAGCCTCCATCGGCCGGAGAGCAGCCCTACGACACCCTGAGCCTGGAAAGCTCAGACAGCATGGACACCAGCGTTTCCACGGGCAACAACTCGGCCTGCTCACCCGACAACATGTCTGGGTGGGTACGACAGCAACACACACGCTGTGGCACACTTTTTATGGCAGGACAGATCTTTACATATAAAATAAATATATATTTAAAAAAATCAATTTGAAGTTTTATTTAAAAATTCTGTTTTGATGATTATGTTAGCATTCATCTAATTTGTTCTACATACTGGAAGGAATCAGAGGCATTAATGCTGCCTCTGCTTCTTTTCATTTGCTGCTTGGATTTGCATCGATTATTACGAACAATCAGCCATAATGTTACAAAAGCCTGATTTGGTTTGTTTTTGAAAACCCATTTAAAACATAAATCCGACTCATTTTTGTGTTATTTTTTATTAGATCTATTGAGAATTAAATAATGCAGAAGCAAATAAGATGCAACTTTAACTATCAATATGAATTAATTTTTGTCAGATTAACTTTAATGACCAAACAGATGTTGATGTGTGAACAGAGTCCATAGAAGATTTATTTCTGTTTTACCTCCAGGTATAGATTTTAATAAGTTTTATAAGTTATTTTGCATTATCACAGTTATATTTCATTCAATATTGAAATATATCCCCGATACAACAAAATTTGACTTAATACAAATATTTGTATACTATTAACACAGTAATGCTGCTGCTGTGGTTTAAACTTTCTTTCTTCTTTCTCGTACTTTTTCATATTATCCTGTCATGACATGGTAACTGTTTAACAAATATGTAAAAAACATATTTATAAAAGTTACATACTGCAGCTTTAAATATTTGTTTCTGTAGAGATTGGCTTCTTCTATATTTTTCATCAGTTCTTCAAAATCCAGAAGGGTTTTCATCATCCAAGATCACTGACTGGATCAGTGAAATGCATACTTTCTAATTGGATTAGCCGTTCAATACAAGTTGGAAACACTGGTGAAAGCTTGTCACAATTAGCCAATAATCATAATGGATTAATACATCTGGGCGAGTTCAGGTGACTGTGTGATTGAGATTCGTTCACATAACGCATCAAACTCCACATGGTGACAAAAATAGGCAAACATCCAGAAGGTGGCAGCTGATGTGAATGGAAGTTGGCAGATGTGCAGACCAGTGATGGGGTGTAAATGAAAGACTGATTGCTACATCTAGTCTTTTCCTGAGGCGTTTCTATGCAATATTTAACTGTTGTTTTTGGTTAAAGTTACACTCATCCCTGCAGGCTGACAGAAGAGCTGCATGCGGCTCCAGAACCGCAGGCTGCAAATGTTTGAACCAATAAAACGAGACGTTAACACTCGCAGACATATGCAAACACACAGCCCAAAACCACAACCAGACAGCCAGCTTTGAACCACACTGAGTGGGTGAAGGGCTGGTCGAGGTGGAGCAGCACCTCTGGAGCTCCCTGATTAATGACCGGCCTGCTCATCAATACCTCCCTGCTGACGAAACAATCATATTTATCGCTGTAATTCCTTTGTTTTTAAAGATTTCTACTGATCTGCATGGATTGAGGTGTTTCCACAGGGGGTGAGGTAGTCATCACTGTGCTGTGTCTGCCAGCAGCGTTGGAGGGGTGGACGTGCTGAAGATCGAGGAGATGGAGAAGATGCTGAAGGAGGCGCAGCTGGAGAAAGCCAGGCTGATCGAATCGCGGGTAAGAATCCGACTTGATCCATCCCGGATCCGTCCTCAGTGACAGATGAGCCTCAGCCTGTGTAGGCTGAGGCTCATCCATAACTGAGCAGGAATATGGAAACATAAAAACATAAAGACTGTGGTTTCAGTCTTTATGAAATCACAGATGTTCACAAAACAGATGTTTGGTTCACAACATCTGTTCTCTGCTGAAGGAGGTCAGTGGAGTGATAAAAGTCAAACTTCACCTCACCTGACACTAATTTAACAGCTGAGAGTGTTTTACATTTATTGTAGGGCTGAAACAATAAATCAAGATTTAATCCAACACTGTGCAAAAAAATATACATTTTGCATTTAAGATGAAAAACCATCTTGATGTATAAATATGTTCCACCCAGAATTCACCTGCTTCAAATTCTGAACAGAAAAAAACAAATCCTATTAGGAAACATTTTTCTCTCCACTTATTAATCAATCAGTCAATCAAAAAAAAAAACCCTGATCAGCCCTGCACTGAATTGATAAGTCCAGCAGAAAGGTCTGAACTTCACATGTTGATGTTAGAAGAATTTTAAGCTGCAGATTTATCCTTTACTCTAAATGACCGAATGTTCACTAAAGGAATGCTGTTGTTGCATTTTAGGTTATAAAATGTTTATTTTCTTTTTTTAAAAATGTAGTAAAATCACTTGTTGATTTGCATCTTTTAGCTTATTTTTTTTATTATTGTATAAAGTTTCTCTTATACAATAAAGCCTTAATTTATTGTCATCAGAGACAAATTTATCACATAAGTATTCAATAGAGCTTAATTGCATAGTGAAAGGAATTATTCCTGTTTTTTTTTTTTATTTTGATCAAATGAATAGAGAAATCTTATTAGTGCGGTGTACATTGTGCCTCTTTTTTTCTTGCAATACCCCTAAATCAATAATTAGATAAATTGTGTCAGGCACATGTGTTATCAATCCCATGAGTATTAAACCAGTAAGAGGTTCTGATGACTTTTGCCAAATTTCTATAGAACTCAGCAACGTTTCAACCTGTAAAGGTAATAAATAACTGCTGGCCTTTTGCTACATTAAATATTTTTGTCTCTTTTATGTAGAAGTTTGATTTTCTTTATCTTAAAATGTACAAAACAAAAATCTAATTGTCTTGATTTAAAAGCCTAAACAAATTTCCAGTAGGAGACGATCAAATTCCACGTTTTATTTTGAAGGGTCACATAGCTCATGGACCATGGTTGCTCTGGAGGAGCTGCAGAGGTTCACCCTGTAGTGAAAGTGTGGAAAAGTGTTAGGTGGTTTGACGGCAACACATTTTAGTTTGAAACATCTGTGAAGATCAGATTTGTTTGCAGGTGTCTTCCATTTTTATTCCATTTTGTACTTCTCTGTTGCCCAGGTATATCAAAAGAACATGTGTCCAACATGGCTGACATGTAACTACTGTAAGCCAGCCGATGCCGCTGACTGGTTCAGCCGCACTGCTGTGGTAGATCTGCTCAGAGGTCAGCACTCAGTCTATGTGTAGCTCCCAGCAGGGGAGCATGTCCATAAATATATGAGTGCTGTGCTGACGAAAAAAAAAAAAAAAAGAAAAGAGAGAGAATCTTGTATGCTCTGCAAAGCTGATCCCAAAGATCAAAAAAATATCTAATGAAAGCACTTTTCCCCCCCCAGGAACGAGAGAGCCTGGCTCGCCGTCAGATGTTGGAGGAGGAGAGGAGGAAGAGGGAGGAGGCGGAGAAAAGACTCCAGGATGAAACTTTCCACAGAAAGCAGCTTGTGGAGAAGGAGGTCAAGATGAGGTCCAAGAACTTTTCTCAGGTCAGTGTGATAGTCCCACTTAGTATGCTAGAGGTTGTTGGATGACTTTAGAAGGTAGTTGCGTTTTATTTAGCGGCATTTAGATGTAAAGTAACAAATAACACTGGAAACTCATATAAGACGTTTTGGTAACACTGTATTTGAAGCGGTGTGCATAAGACTGACATGACATGACGCCTGTTATAAACATAAAGGAGTGTTTATGAATTTTTATGACTGTTGTCATGACGTGTCCTTCGGTAAATAATGACACTATTAATACAAAGTTGCATTAAAAGTCCGTCAGGTGTAAACTTTGCATTATTTGGACAATAATGACCCTTTTAACTACAAGTTTAATGTCGACTTTGCATTGAAAGTGTCATTTAGTGAATGACACTTCGTAACAACAGTCATAAACATTCATAAAGACTCATTCATTTTCATAACAGGTGTTATGTCATGTTTATGACACTGCCATGTCAGTCTTCTGCACAGCTCTTCAACTAAAGTGTTACCAAAGTTTTGAGTACGTCATCTTTGAACATAGCAGGATCTTCAGGACAGAAGTGGAATCTTTCTTTTCCGTCTGTCCAGGCTCGACCGATGACCCGCTACCTGCCCATCAGGAGGGAGGAGTTTGACCTGCGCTCGCATGTGGAGTCGTCGGGCCACAGCGTGGAGACGTGTTACCACGTCATCCTCACAGAGAAGATGTGCAAGGGCTACCTGGTGAAGATGGGAGGCAAGATCAAGTCCTGGAAGAAGCGCTGGTTTGTGTTCGACCGCCTCAAGAGGACCTTCTCCTACTACGTTGGTAAGACCACATTAGTCATGGTTGGAAATAAGTCATGTTTAGGAAGCAGGAATCTATTCGCACTTCCGTTGAACTCTGGATGAAATCCAGAGATGAATGAAGCTAGCTAAACTTTCTGAACATCCGTGAACATGAGAAAAGATCCCGTTGATTAAATCTAGTTCTGCAGTCTCACAGTTCTTCCACAAACTGTAGAGTTTTTTTCTTATGAAAGGTCCTGAAATCTCTCCAGCTTCCTGATTGTTTTTTTGTTATTTGAAACATTTTTGACTGAGTTGTAAAATGTGAAATTCTCAGCTCCAGTCTTAGTGTGACCTGGTCACCATGTCCAGACCTGGTGAACCACACAGATTCTAACGGCGGTTCTGAGCTCTCCTTGTGGTTCAGCACTGCACTATATCTGCACCCAGATTCTAGATTCATTTAATGTTTGTTAAAGTTTCTCCTTATTCTTTGGCGTGGGACTGAGGGTGAAAACACTTGCATTTTGTTATTTGTTATTTAGTTCCTTGTGTTGGTATTGTACTCTTATTCCACTTTGTTATATTTTGTTTTGCAAAATAAAGACACTCTTTAGTTTAGAGCTGCAACTAATTGATTAACGCAATTAATAATGCAATTAATTGATTAACGCCATTTTTTTTTTATGGCAAATTGTTCATTTAATCACTTGAGGTCACAAATGAAATGATTTTATTGACTGAGCAAATTGCCACTGAAATTCAATTCAATTGAATTGAGCAATTCAATTTCTTTTTTGCATAAGATAATAAACGTGTCAGCCTAAAATTCAACAACACCGCATTCCTTTAGTGAATTCTTGTGATTTGTAGTAAATAATGCATCTGCAGCTAAACACAATCACTGGATAGTATTTCATGTAAGTATCGTACGATCCCCCAAATGTAAGGAAACGGAGACATTTTTTAATTGGAGTCTAAACTAACTTGTCAACTTGACTCAAACATGTTTGTTGCTCCATCCATGGCTAATCTCGTTTGCGGAGCGTTAACTGCTCCTCATGCAGGATTCTGTTTGGGGAGAAACTCGGGTGTTAGTTTTGGGTTGCATCAGCCTCCGTATGTAAATGCTGCAGTAGAACATGGAGGGCGGCAGAAGCCGCGGCCCAGCGACAGCCGGAACATGCGTCCTCTGCATCTCCAGCAGGGTGACATGTTGTGTAATTTGCCACGGTTCCTGGAGCTGTGGGACACCCGCTCGCTGTCGGGCCCTTTGAAGTCCTCACAAGGTTCCACTCAAAGCTGCTTAAAGTGGTACCTTGTTGAAACGGAGCCAGGGCGAGGAGGCGTACTGAGATCACTTTGGCAGGGGCTGAAACGCGCCCCGGTCCGCCGCAGCGCCGCAGCATCGCAGCGCCGCGCTCTTTGAGCGAGCTGATTGGGATGCAGAGCCGCGGCCCCCGTCTCCTGACCTTGAACACGGAGTAACAGGAGGTGACGAGCAGGAGTCAGCAGCGCCGCTAATTCCTGTTAATCAGCCTCAAACATAGCCACGTTTTGGCTTATTTAGACGGAGTCAAATGAGATGCAAATGCGCGGCTGTTTGAATGCTAAAGAGGTCATTAGCAGATAATGGCTGCGTGTTAAAAGCAGGCTGTTGTTCCTCGAAATGAAGGCGCTGCGCCCGCCTCTACCTACTGCTCTTTAAGTTGGCTGCTGGAGTGTTTTTTCGCCTGGAGGTAGAGAGGGCTATTGAGTTCCCCACCGGTTCCTTACTGCAGTTCTGCAGTGGCTGATGAAACAAACTGCAATCATGTACCAGAGTAGCGTAAGAATGCAGGCAAGTCTGAAAACACAATGAAAAGCTCCACTTGCTTTAAAAAACAGAAAGGAGAGAAAAAAATATTGCTGTGCTTGTCTTTTCCAATCCATCATCACAAAGCTCAAATTGGTCATGATCAAAGTCGGGCTCCTGCGCTGATGAGCACATCGTGTGGATCTGCTCGGAAGATTCTGGGTGACATGCGTGAGGTGTGAGTCGGCTCCTCCAGCTGAGACGGTGTCAGAACGGATCAGGTTCTGACCAGAGATGATTTTTTTTCTCCTCTCTCTCTCTCTCTCTGCAGACAAACATGAGACCAAGCTGAAGGGTGTGATCTACTTCCAGGCTATAGAAGAGGTCTACTATGATCACCTCCGCAGTGCCACTAAGGTACCACTCTGTCCTTTCACCCGTTCTCTTTCTGCTCCCTGCTTTCTTCGAGTCCCGTGTTCATGTTTGTCCCGTTCAGCCGTCTCCCCTCCCTGAGTCCACTGTGTACAAACTGTTAGTGAAATGGGAGGGGGGGGATAGGTGGCGTTAAATGTGCTGCGAGCCCTGAAGCCTAAAATCCTCAGGAAGTACAGACTGTGACGCCTGTCGGTTTAAAGCCAGAGACTTGCTAATCCTTCCTGCTCCCTCTGTGGATCCCAGCAGAATTCATCAAGTGTCTGGAAAACAACTGCAGCTTTAACACAAACCTTCACATGTTTTCCAGCTTTCTTTGATGCCGACAGTTAATGTGGTTTGAGCAGAGCAATTACATTCATTTTTCAATGTATATTCATTTTTTGTTGGGAACGTTGTGAGCAGTGGTGAACACCACAAGCTACAAAGTCAGTTGCGTTAACCCTAAATTTGTTTATTTAACCTTTATTTAGCAGGTGAGTTATTATGAATTACAATATCAGCCTGTCAGGGAGGGAAGGACACTAATTATGAACATAGGTTCTGCTAACGCTACAGTGCTATTCCAACTTGTTATTTAATAGAGCCTACTGTTAAAGTGTTGCACTAACAGGCTATTTAGAGGAAGCTAACACTAAAGCGCTATGCCATCTTGTTATTTAATGGAAGCTAACACTAAAAGACTATTTAGACTTGCAGGGGTGGGCGCTCCTGGTCCTTGATGGCTGGTGTCCTGCAACTCTTGGATGTCTCCCTGGTCCAATAGCTGAATCACCTCCTAAATGCAGTCAAGTTCTCCAGAGTCCTGCTAATGACCTCATTATTTGACTTAGGTGTGTTGAAGTCAAGATGCATCTAAAAGTTGCAGGGGACCGGCCCTCAAGGCCTGGAGTTGCCCACCACTGATTTAGAGGAAGCTAAACCTAAAGCACTAAACTCTAAAGCATTTATCATATGAGAATATTTTGCACATTCTCAGTCCAAGCTAAAGAATGGTTGTTAACGGCAAAATGAAGGAACATTGTTGTGACAACATGGTGACAGTTGACAGAGTACAAGCTTCTTAAAGAGACAGAAACCCAATTTCAGGGTGTCAAATTGTGGCAATTTCTTCCTTCAATTTGGAAACAATATAGTCGGGAGACCAAAACATTTTCCTGCTGGGTGGATCAATGGAGGCAAACACACTTACCTTCAAGCATGAAGAGACGGGATCTGGTCACCATCAGTCACTGAGAGATGAAGGGAGAGAATCTCTCTTTTCACAGAGTCGTACATGCATCGTCTCTGTTCCTGACATTCATCTTTATTTTTTATTTTTTACTTCTGCACAAAGCTGAGCTGCTGCCTCCTCAGCTGTGTGTGTTTGATGGCCTGTCGCTGCGTAGCACACTCTGACTTACTGCACGGCTCTGATCAGCCCTGGAACTTTGATTCTCCTTGTCACTTCCAATGTCACTTTACCAAGAGGCAGACCTTCATGTGAGCTGCTCTCTGCCCAGACACACTACTGTCAGAGGCTGAGAACAGTTGCAGGTGTTAACTTTGTTCCACACATTTGCTCTGGTTGTCATGAAGAATGAGCAAAGCGATATTTTTTTTATCTTTAAATATAGCTCAGGATTCGTTTTTTTATTGCCAGTTTTCATAGTCTATGTTTATTTTGAATCACAGGAGATTACAATATCCTATATCGATTTGATAAAGTAGAGACCTTTGAACTTCCCATATCGATGCCTTTTTTCAACAGTTAAAACTGTTTAATTGTTGTTAGCACGTCGTAACCTGTTTTTTCCGAGCTGTATTTAAACACAACTTGAGCGCTAAGCAGCCAAGCAGACCTGCTGATGCTGTTCTAACACACCTGATGCTGCTCAGTTAGAATTATGGCAGCAAACCAACAAAACTGTGAAAAGAACTTTTCACAGTTTTTCCCCCAAACTAACCGGCTGAGTTGAGTAATGCTGTTGTATGTAGATAATGCTCACTAAAAGATGACGAGCTAATACCAATACAGCACCTTAAGCTTGTTAGCAAGTAGCCTGTAGGCTAATGATGTTGTTGTTTATGTTCAAAAGTGTGTAGTACTTTTTACATTGAGTAACGTTTTTGGAAAGGTTTAGGAAAATTCCTTCTTTGTTTCGACAAAAGGAGATGCACTGAATCCATCAGAGAAATGTGCATTTGTCTTTAGATATTTTACTTAGAAAATCAGAGTAGATATCAGTGTCTGAAAAAAGAAAAGCAGGAGAAGACTGAAGATGAAGAAGTGAAACTTAACACATACAATTTTATGTGTTGAGAGCTGCATCAGACTGCAATAGAATGTTCAGTTCCAATGGTATCAATGACATCAGCAGTGATGACATCACTCTATGATACCATAAAGGAAACTCTCTCTTGAATGTAACTCACAGGCAGTTTTCTCAGACCTGTTCCACAGTTCTATAGTGACAGATCACTCTTCAGAGCACATTCAAAACAAGCAGGATATCGATTCCAGATATTACATGCCTTTCAGAGCAGCAGGAATTTACTAGAATATAGACATGAAGCAACAACAGATTGCTTGTGAACATGAAGCTTTTCCAGCTGAGCTTTCATGGGTCGACATGATGGACCTCAACATCCAAGTTGACTACGATGCAGTGGTTTTTCCTTTTGAGGATGACAGCGACATCCCCATTGAGCCGGAAGATGAATCAGCAGAGATCCAGGGGGAATCAAGTCCTTACAGCGACTTTGAGAGTCCAACATCATTGGATGTTGAACTCTCAACATCCAATGATGTTGAGAGCAGAAACATCAGGAAACAACTCCCTCTGCTGGCTTCAAGATGACCCCCTCAGTGGAAGTCGTGGAAGAGAAGAGCCAACCAACATGTCATTGATCTCACAAAGCAGATCAAGATCAATGCTTGCTCAAAAGACAAGCATTGAACAAGTTTCCAAATTCAAAGCGCAGGAGGAAACAGTGAAATCTCTGCAGGGTCAGGTTGCAGACCTGAAGGTGAAGTTGAAACTTGCTCTGGAAAACAACCATCCTAGAGTCTCCACCCGAGCAGAGGCCCCCCTGCAAACAGAAGACTCCTGACAAACAGAGCAAAGACAGACCTTCAATCAATGAGGGGTCTCCATGCATAACCTGGCTTTGCCTTTGCACCGACCCAAACCCAGGTTACAAACAGAAGATTCCATACAAACAGAGGAGACCAAGGAAAGGCAGACCTTCAATCAACGATGGAAGTCTGAGGAAAGAGTGACCAACAATCAACCATGCATAACCCGGCTCAGCCTTTGAACCGACCCAAACCCAGGTTGCTAACAGAGGAGACCAAGCAAAGCCAAACCTCCACACAAACATGGAGGTCCGAGGAAAGACAGACGTCCATGGGACCAACCTCCACTGATTGCATGGAGGGCCTTCATGTTAGCAATCATGTTGGCATCGCCATGAAGACCAAGCTCTGCCCGGCTCGGCCTTTACATCGACCCACATCACTAACCAGTACTAGTCCATTCATCACCTTATCTAAAACTTAACTTGCATCTTACCTCTAAACAATGAGTCCAAAGCAATGAGTCCATCATATTAGGACTGGGCTTTGGTCCTACTATAATGGACATCATGCATGTTTCTCATTTCTGTCCTCAGCCCCTCTGCTCTGCATGTTTTAGATGTTCCTGATCAACAGGCTTCTGCAGTACTTGATGACTGCAGAGATCATGCAATCATTTGGATCAGCTGTTCTGAAGTAGAGACACATTTAAAACATGCAGAGCAGGAGGTTTAAGGACTGGAGTTGAGAATCACTGACCTAATGTGACTCTGGACATATAATGGACACCAAATGCGTTTTGAGCGTCAGGTGTGTCTGGTTTGCATTCAGTTTATGTGGAGGGACATCGAGGGCCATTGCAAGGCGCTTCAAGCGTCTAACATGATGCGATTTTAACCGTTTGGAGTGTTTGAGGCTTCAAGTCCATCCAACACTCCAGTGGATGCAGTGGAACAGCTGTTCACCTAAAACTTGAAGGGTTTAGAGTCGATGTTGTTATTGTGGACTTTAAATAGCACAGATACAGAAGCCTGTTAACTGAAGTCTGGAATCTAAACTGAATGTTCCAATCATGTTCGCATGCAGACTTTGAATATACCCAAGATTCGTCTGACGCTCAAAATGTGTTTGATGTGAATGCATCAATAGAATGCTCAGCTTCAATGGTAACAATGACATCAGCAGTGATGACATCACTCTTTGATGCATCAAATGAATCTCTCTCTTGAGTGCAGCACACAGGCTGTTCAGTAGGAGCTTCCACACTTCCTGGCATCTTATCTTTCACTTTTTTCAGCAGTTAACAACAATTAAAAGCCTTTTAATTGTTGTTAACATGTTGAAACCTGTTTTCTGACCTGCTGCTGCTGTGCAGTTACTCAGGTGTGTTAGAATCATAGTAGCATAGTCGGCCTTTTGTTCACACAATGAAATGAGCACACATAACTTAGTTTGGGTTCTCTCTTCAAGTTTAGAATTTTTAGCCAAATTGTTTTTGTTTCCTTATCTGTCGGTAGGCAATGAAAGCTACTGCTTTTGTTTTGGGAGCACGTTCAAACCACACAACCGTCACTGAGCTTTACGAGGGCATCTTAGAGACTTTCCAGTGTCAAGTTGTGCTGCATAACGGGTTGATGTGTGATTCGGTTCAGTTCTAGTGCAGTGGGGAGATTCTCTGCATTATGGTCTGCAGTGCAACAGCTCGAGGTTCTGGTTCTGATTGATTAAATAAACCCAGATATTTTATTTTGTCTCATAGAAATGTATTGCTGGCCCAAATGTAATGATAAAACACACTTACTGCTGAGGTCGTTCTCCTCAGTCTCCACTGACTTGAGGTTCTACAAGTGTTAGTTTTTGGCCTGCCATTGTTTCCTTCTTCCATTTGCTGACATTATGCATGTAGGCAGATGACTTGTGTCTTTTAAACCACACCTGCTGTGTCGACTGTCCACCCTCATTCAATGCAAAGGTTTTAAATTTCTCCTGTATTCTAAAGTCAGTCAGTTGCATCTTCATACTTTCACTGATTGGAGGCAAAAATCAGATTTTTAACTTTTGGGATGTCTGATTAGCTGTCAGCACCAATCAAACAAAGAAAGATTGCTCCATTCTGGCTGCTGGCCAATTTCCTGGTGCATCTCTAGTGCTGACCAGCAGGGACCAGCACAACAAAATCCATTGGAAAACACTGTTTGTCCAACTCTTTCAGCTCTATTACTCGGTCGGTTAGCTGGGAGTGAGCTTTTCTTCTGGAAGTCATTTGGGAGATGCGCTCTGAGAGGAAACAAACAGAGCAGAGCACAACTTTGTTTTTGAGGCTGAGGCAAGCTGCAGAGTTTCTAGTTTCATCCTTCACCTTAGTTTTCTGATTTATTATTTAGAGGGAGAAACAACAACTCCAAGCTGTAAAGATTCTCCAAACACTTACAGCTCGGACTCGCCGAAGCATCTGAATTTTTAAAAAAGGAGATTTAGAATCTGAGAAGATTGATTATTGGTTCAGCCTCAGCCGGGACGTTAATGTAAGAGGCAGGGTCAGACCCGACTGAGCGGCCGAGTGGTGAAAACTTGATGGAGAACTTCTACTGATTCTGGTTCTGTCTGTCTGCCGCCCCTCCCAAACCCCCTCCTCAGAGCCCCAACCCATCGCTGACCTTCTGCGTGAAGACGCACGACCGCCTCTACTACGTGGTGGCGCCATCGGCGGAGGCCATGAGGATCTGGATGGACGTGATCGTCACGGGAGCAGAGGGATACACTCAGTTCATGAACTGAGCGCAGAGGACGAGCGGGACGCTGCGGCGGCGACTGGACACACGATCCACGGGATCCGTTCTGATGTCCGCTCCGACTTGGACACATCGCCTGTTTGTTACCGTTTCTGTTTTTATTTTTGCGTTTGATCACACAATCATTTCTCCATGCAGGCGTTTCCTTCGTCATGTTTCCAATGTGATTCTGTTTGGATTGAAAAAGGGAGCTGCTGCCACACACACACACACACACACACACACACACACACACACACACACACACACACACACACACACACACACACCTAAACACGTCTCTGTATATAAACCAAAATGTTCACCTGTCCAGGACTGTTCAAAGCCTTTCTATATTGCCAAAAGGAGATCTTGTAGTTACTGTTGAATATTTTGTATTATTTGTTTGTTTTTTTTACTTAGAGAAAAAATTGCCAAATGACACGTTGCCAATGTTATTGAGTGTTCTGTTGTAACTTTGAGTGTAAAGAGAGACGATTTGAAGAATTCCCTTCACTTTAACGTGTTTCAGCTGCCGAAACATTTAGTTCTTTTTAACGGTCAGCAGCAGCAGCAGCAGCAGCAGCAGCAGCAGCAGCAGCAGCAGCAGCAGCAGCAGCAGCAGCAGCAGAGACGATCTCAGATCAGATCCACATCTTCACCAGGCTTACCAAAGGAACGGACTGTCCACAGGTATTCCTGAAGAGTCCACTCAGTAGGACAGAGTTATGGGCTGTAATGGTTGGATCGACGCCATTACACTACAAAACTTCAATGGTCTCTGTGCTTCAAAGCTGTCAGAAGAGGCTGGCTTAAACTCATGCTAACCTAGCTACCCTAGTTAGCATCAAGTCTGTAACTAAAGAGAAACTGTAAAATAATCAGAGCGATTTCTGGTCAGGCATTTTGATTCCAGAGTTCCCAGGTTGGGTGAGGTTTTGTTAACACGTTATTGTCTGGCTCTGAGCATTTGGTCATTTTATTTATTTATTATTGGGTTGCGCGATATATCAGCACCAACATCGTTACCAACCAGTATCAGTCATTTTTGACATATCGGTATTGGTCCAATAAACGGGCTGATATTAACAACCAATATTTATTTCTAACTTGTTGCTGTTTGTTTCTGGTTAAGGTTGGTCAGGAGACATTTTTATGGTCATGTGACAGAGAGACGCAACAAAGGATTATGGGGAAACAGTGGTGAAGTCATGTTCTCCAATATTTACCTAGATATATTTAGCTGTCAGTGATAACAGCAGTATTGGTATTGGGTATTTCTATTGGTCCAGATTTGCCTTTCTAGTTTATTGCTCAGTCTTTATTCCCTGTGTGGTCCAAATAAAAACTGTTTTCTGTCACAAACATGTCGCTGAGCCACTTTTCACCGTTGAGCTCGCCATAGTCTTGTGCAATGTTGATATTTAACACATTTTTATTCGATTTTAGGATTATTTTCTCAAGCTGCTGTTTTTGTAACCTCAAAACAGCAGCCATTTTGTGGGCCCCACCCACACTATTGAGAATGAGACACATTGCCTCATTCTGTGGGGCGTTTGGCAACACTGAGACGCTCATCTGAAGGGAGGAATGAAAGAATCCATCTTAGTGGAACCAAACTGGACCAGAGGAGGAGGTCTAAGGTTCAGCACAGCCTTGATTTGGTCTCTTACTGTTTCACAGAAACTCAGACCTTGAAATGTGACCAGACGTTGGGAACTAGTTAAGATAGTCGGTTTCAACAACCCTAACAGGGAACTGAATACAGTCAGAGTTTCATGTGACCCTGATGACCTCGTTAGTGATGGTTGTGGTTATGTTGGTGATTTGTTTTGCCCTGTCAGGGTGATTGTTTCTGATTGGCCGGGTTTGTTCCATTCTTGAACTGTGGTCGTGACCCACATGAGGTCATTGATGTCAGTTTCCCTGCTGGAAGCTGTCTTTAGACGTAGCAATGCTAACTTTTAATGCTAACCGATTTTCAGAACATGATTGATGATCAGCATTAAACAGAAATCTGCCTCACTGCCGGTTGTTTCACCTCGACGCCATTTTGGCATTTAGTACCTGAGTCAGCAGAACTACAGGTCGCATTGAAAGCACTCACAGGTTGAGTGGATCAGAATCATTGGAAATAGAGAGTAATGTAAAATATTCAACAGGGATTATGATTAGCATTGAAACATTTGTATGACTTTTCTCCATAATTCAGTCATATTTGTAACCTTCCAGGAGATGATTAAGCAGTGAGGCAGAAATGAAACAACATAACAACTGAGTATTAAACTGTGAAAACTAACTGAAGCTTTCCTAAACATGACCAAATGTGTGTGTGTGTGAAAGCATCACTTCTCTGACAGCTTTGAAGCAGCCCTTCTCGTCAGGTGGCTTTTTTAGGCTAGTTTAATTGAGAACTGTCTGTATTTAATGATAAGCCGCTCTAATGAGAGAACACCCAACACTCTGAGGCTGACTGCCAAAACAAAACGACTGTCCATTGGTTTCACCAAAGCTGCCAAGATGCCCTGAACAGAAAGCTCTGGTTCCGGTTCTGACACGGCGCAGGCTCAGGAAGCCTTTAGCTAACTTGACGATGGGAAGCAGCCGTCACCACGACCAGCCTAAAGCAGCAAGCACACATTCAACTGTTTGGATGATGTAATTCAGACCTGTGCCTTCACCACATGTTCCTGAGTCCTGCACAGCCTCACTGTGGAGCCTGAATCACACGGACGCTTTCACACCACTGTCTCTCTGAGCTCTCCAATAGTATCATGCACAGGTTTGCATGGTTTCCTCTTCACCTTGGAAATGGTTCTCATGATCCCAGAGGGTCCCAACATGGTGGCCTCTTTGGATCAGTTCAAGAAAATTTCACCTACGAGAAATACTACAGATTCTTGAGAAAGGATTGTTATAATTCTGAAGGGTATCCCTGCACCTTGTGGTTGACTGTACAGGAAGCACTTCGGGGGTAAATTTAACCTTCCAGTGGTCTTTTAGCGCGATGCTCAGGAGGAGCACTGCAGTTTTCAACAGCGGGAAAGACCTGAAATCACACATCAACCAAAAAAAAACCCTGATAAAAGCCTCGCTGGGTTACAGCAACCTCACCAGACTACACACAGGATAGAAAGCTTGTGGAGTCCAATTGACCCGGTTTCTTACACTGCAGGAGGGTTAAACTAGTTGCCATGCTGGTAGCATGCTGCTTTTTTCAGCTCTTTTCCATTTCATGTAAGGCCAATATTTGCAAATGACTAAAATATTAAATGACTAAATATCAGCTGGCATGGGTCAACACCATGCCAGATGAATGATTACTGACAGGTAATCTGGGATGATTGAGCAAAAAGTTCTGACTGGCGTCAGACTGTAGAAAAAGTAGTTCAGATGTAATGATCTGTACTGAGTAATCTTTAGTCATTATTGGAAGTCTGTGAATCAATAAATGAGCCACCACAAACCTGCACTACCATATCTATAGGATGCAGGTATGGACAATATGATCCTAGATCAAACAAAAACCAGACTGAAAAAAATCCTCTGGTGCATCTCGGCTGCATATTTTCCTCTATTAGAAGAAAATCCATGAGAAAACGTTTGTTTCTTGTCCTTCGTTCAACTATTAGCACGCTCCCTGGTTTGCAGAAAAACTAATTTATTGATTGGTTACTAGGGGTGGGCATTTATCACATTGTTCATCATGAGAAGTTATACAAATTTTGATTTATTGTTGTCACAATGGATTCCAATCAATATTTTTAACAAAAGCTGAACTCTCCATTTTGTCATTTTAAGGACTTTCGCCACTGTTCAATGAGAGTATCATTACATATCAATATATTTGAAAATATGATTCAATGTAGCTACTGTGTACAAATCACACTTCTTTATGTGATATTTATTGTGATTGTCACTTTCATTGTTATCACAAGAGCAGAGAATATAGTGATAAAACTTGAAGTCCATCTCGCCCACCCCGAGCAGGAACCGAACCGTCTGCTGATGTTCAGATTCAATTGGCTCCTGCTGTACTTTAGTGAGGCCTTTTTAGTTCACAGCGTGTTTTATAATTCTGCCTTAATAGTCCAACAGAAACCTGAAATAGTTTTATATTTGACACACTGGAGCTCCTCTTAACACCCCACTGTGACCGGACCGAAGGCCTTTAGCACGGAGCGTTAGCCGTTACCATGGAGACACTTCAGTCGTCCAGTAGTGAGTGTGTATGCAGTTGCATGTTATCCCCAAGAGGTTTCTCAGTGACATCTGTTGGTCATGAATTGCTGTTATCTACACATATATGGAAGAAAAGTCGTATTGTAAAGAGAATGCCTGAGTGGAAAGTCAGTGATATTGTATGAAAAGACGATTTTTCACTTTTTGTCATTTCAGAACTTTTATTGCAGCTTGCATTTGAAATTGTACAATAGTCACATATGAATATCTTTTTCTTGTTTTTTTTTTTTTTTTACTGGTACAACACTTGTGCAGGTACGTGTACACAGAATAAATCAGCCATCACCATTAAGACTGGATCCTCATGTTCCCCTCAGACACAATCAACACTCTGACCATGCTGTTACTGTGTCACTTTCATGTATGAATAATGTGGATTTCTGTCAGATCTATTAATACAAAAAAACAAAATGACTATCAGTAAACACTCCTCTGCAGTGTTGCATCCAGTGCGTAATAGTGTGACTGTTCCAGTGTTGAGCAAAGACACAAACTAATCGGACCATTGCTGGTTACCACCAACGAAAACATACATACATATATATATATAAATATATATATATATGCTCAGCATGTGACCCACAATAAAAGAGAATAAAACCTGATAAACTAAGAGTTAAAGTATCTAACATTACCCAAAGTAGATTCAGATCCCAACTTAACATAAAGAGTTTCAAAACAATCCTAGATGTCACACAGTAGTTCCTTCAGCTGTTAATTCTGTCCTGCTGGTGGAAGGAGGAATTACACCTTGTTGTCGCTGTCACCTGCAGAGAAATGAAACACACACACACACACACACATCAAGGGTCATTATACTTGCTTTAGGAATATTGAGGTTTACAGAGTGGGATGGAAGATGAGTTGGATCTGCTCAGTTCAGCAAAATGTTTTTACAGCTTCAATTCAGTCTATTTTTATAGGTTAGTTTCATAACAAAGAAGTTATTTCAGGGCAGAGGTGGCACAGGGGTAATGGACACCCATCAAGGGTTCGAGTCCTGGCCCGTTGACCTTTGCCCCGTCTTCACTCTCTCACACAACATGCTTTCCTTTCTGATCACCGTTTAATAAAGATCACTAGAGCCAGAAAAATGTTTTAAAAAAGAAATTTCAATCCAATCATGCATTCCCATTGATTTTAGTTGTCAAACAGAACAGTATGCTCTGTTAATAATTGAAAGTTGTTTCAATAGTTCATAAGGAAACTCAGCAGATTGCATTGAGTGAACCCTGAAACGACTTTCAGCTGAAACGACTTTCAGCTGAAACGACTTTCAGCTGAAACGACTTTCAGCTTTCAGCTGAAACGACTTTCAGAAGACAGTTGCTCATTATGTTGTTGACGTTACAGAAATCCCTGACTGAGCATGAATGGAGCGACAGTGGAGAAGAGAAACTGACCTTTAACAGGAAGAAACCTGCAGCAGAACCAGAGCCTGGCTCAGTACAAGCAGACATCTGACAAGACCAATTTTTAATAAGTTTATGCTTCCATCCACTCCTTTGAATATTTATTGTTATTGCATTGTTGTAATTTTACTCTAAGTTGGCAAGTTCAATGAAGTAAAGTAAAGGTTTGAGGAACAAAAGCAGAGACATAAAGAAACAGATGTAGAAGTACTTTCTATGTGAATGAAAAGTAAAACGTTAATAGAATGAGAATGTTTGGTCATAGGCAGCATCGTCCCCCTAAGAACAAAAAATAAGGAAACATTTTTGATGTTTCCTCCAGAATCTCCTCTCTCTCCCATAGGTGTAACTTCCTGAAGGAAAGGACTGGTGTGGACATGTCCTCACCAACTCTGGCCTGACGGGGACAGTCCAGCACGTTGTATTCAAAGCATTAATTAGTTAACGATTTTAAAATTCCTTTGTAAAATGTAAAATTTAAAGTCCACTCAGTGATCTAATGGACTGGACATCACATGACTTACTGCTCTGATGCTTTGCACTGAGTCAGGAATATCGGTGGTCGGGAAAATTACACAATAAAGCAAAGAATCTGAAAAAGGGAAGCAAAGTTTGAATTGAAAATGATACGACAGCAAGATAAAGAGGACCAAAGGGAAACACTGCACAGCTCGGTCAAATGCTTTCATTAAAAATGTTTATGAGGAAGTGGACAGTAGGTTTGCTAGCTTAACTTTAATCAACATGTATTTCAGTTCAATGAACACAAAATAAGGTGAATTACACACATTTTCTGATAGATGATCATTAGTGCAGATATTTAAGTAGCTAATCAAACGATCACTTTGGTGATTTTACGTACTTTTTTGTGTGGGAAATGTTTTGCGTTTTTTTAGTGTTAATTCCTGATGCACTTGAACGTATTCTTCGCTCTGCCCTATTGGTTGCCATGGCAACGTGCCATGGCTGACAGACTGGGAAAAATATAATACAATCACCGTTTTTTTCCACATTGCGTCAGCCCCCCACCCTCCTCATTGCCACCAACTTGCAACACAAAGTTACACCTTTGCTTTCTCCAGTTCTTTCAGCTGTAGCTTCCATGTAGCCTCAGCTATTCAGTTTAAACACCACCTTGCAGATTCCAGTGGGCATGGCTCTACAGAAAACTAGCATTAGAGAACCATCCTGGAGAACTGTGACTTACTCTCAGCACAGGGGGATGTGTAGTCAGTGGCAGCCTGGTCAGCTGAAACAGGAGAGATGCATGAGTAAAGACTGACAACACGCTGAACATGAAGGAGCAAAGGCAGCGAGGTGAGCTCTTACTTGGCTGGTAGTAGTCATAGACTTTAATCACAGCTGGTTTCAGGTTCCTGACCCGCTGATCCTCCTCCAGAGTCACCTTGCACGTCTGCAGCTCGTCTTTTTTCAGCTGGAATCACAAACATTCCAAACTCTCACTTCCTGCACAGCAACACGGAAGGAAACGTAAGGGGCCAAGAACACAGCCTGAGGGACACCCACCCCGTCCAGGTAAATGTTGAGGAATCCTTCGTCTGAGTCCACGCGCTTCACTGATTGCTCGTCCTTCAGCTGCAGCAGAGTCAGCCGTCAGAATGCAGCTTCCTAGTTTTAGAAGTCAAACAGGGAACTTACCAGCTGCAGGGAGCTCTGATCCAGAACATATCCAGACAGCAGCTTGATGTTGATGATGACCATGTTGGTCTCCTCTCTCCTGCCCTGATACCTACAGGAAGTGACATCAAGCGTCACTTCTTGTGGCGCTTGATGTCCAGCGATCTTAAGACACTCCAGCTGCAGTACCTGACATGAACAGCCAGGTGGAGCTGTGGCCGGCTGAGTTTGCATTGGGGTTCGATGCTCTTGGTGATGGTGAAGGATGAGAAGTCATCAGGAGGAGGAATGTTGTAATGAGCAGAGATCTGCAGAGAAACATCAGACAGTGACAGAATGTGGTCAAACATTCAGAGCCTGAACTGAATTTCACATTATAACCACAAACACCAACAGACTTTAAATGTGATTACCATCACATTTTTTGTAGATGTAATAACGCATGCTGCAATCTGGATCAATTCTAAAGTTGAGAGCTGACAATACAGCAACAAGATCACAACACAAAGCAAGCTAATAGAAAGAAAGCACCGCTATTAGCAACAGCCTTTAGTGGAGTGTTGACTGTTTGGGTCTGTAGTTGGAACTGAATGTTAAAGGTCGTGGCTCTGGAAGGTGAAGCTCCAGTAATCTTCATCCTCTAACAGGTTTCCTCCCATCACTGTCCTCTATTTATCACCATCCATCTTCTCATCAGGTCTGAGCAGCTTCCCTGTCTGTACTGCAGAAATCCATCCCTACAGAACAACCTTGTGACCTTTAACCCCAGTGTGGGATCTGAGCCCATGTGTGACGCAGCAGTACCTGAGTCAGCACACAGCTGTGTCCCTCGGCTCTAATGGTGTACTCTCCAGGAATCTCGCTCAGCTCTTCCTCCTGGTACAGCAGCCTCTTGCTCTGCGTCAGCGTGAACTCCTTCCTCAAGCCGCCCAGGGACGTCACCGTCACCGTGGTGATTCCCTGCGGGCTGTACGTGGCTTCGGCGTACCTGGCCAGTGCCTGGAGGGCCACCACCGTGTCCTGTTTGGCGGCGTGGTCAGGAGTTAGCTCTGGCCGCTGCAGGGCTGTGGTTCTACTGGAAGTGCTTACGATACCTGCGTGGAGGAGAAGCCGCCGTACGGGTTCTGCTGCTGAGCGAGCCAGCGGATGATGCCAGAGGTGTAGTCCAGACTGAAACCCTCCAGAGGAGGAGAGAGGAGCAGGCCCAGCAGCACGTAGGAGGTCATCTCCACTGCCACAGCGTCCAGGCCCGCCACAGAAGATCCCACTCGCTCCCAGTGAACAGTGCCACCTACCAGTCAGGATGTAGGAGAAACGACAAGATCAGCAGGTAACAAAACACGGACCAACAGTGTCTCCATCAAAAAGACCCACCAAGATAAATTGGAAACATCTCACTTAGAGGGAAAATCACAGACAGAAAAAAATTACTTCAACTTGATTCTGTTCATCATTCTGCCTTCTTTATTAGAAAAAAAAAAAAAAAAACTGTCAAATTGTTTTAAATCCAGTCTTCTTGCACTCTTTGAGGACGTCATCCAGGATTTGTTGTGTTCTCTCAGGTTCATCCTCACCAGAAAGTCTAGTTTGTTTTAGGGGCAGATCAATTCAAACAGTGAACTTTGGTCTGCCTTCAAACCCAGGCTGAAGTGAACTCTGATGCGGTTCAAATGCCCATGTGAAAGCTAACAGACTGCTCCAAAAGGAGGAAGTGAATCAGAAAAATTGCAAAAGTTTAGCCTATGTAGCTAATGGCTCGTGGTCTATTGCCAAAAACATAAGAAAAATTCTACAATCACTAAAATCTGATGCCACTCTATTTTTGTTTATGCTTCTTCAAACAGTAAGTTGCGCTCAGTGCCTTTTTCAGAGGTTTCCTTTAGTAGTTCTTGGTGCAGCGCCACCACAGACGAGGAGGTTAACATTTTTTCAAAGTGTTTGGTTGGTTTGACTCCAATCAAACCGAGTTTACTGGACTATCAGGTGTGAAAACACTCTTCTTCCTACCGTCCTTCTTGGCCTTCTGGTCCAGAATGGTGACGAGTTTGCTCCTCATTTCTTGATCTCCAGCCAGACTGAAGGTGTAGGTCATCAGGGCCGTGGTGTACAGGTTGTCAAACTCCCCGGCCACAGCATCTTTCAGACATCTCAGGCCCTTCTGGACCACGGGGTCCTGACGCAAACAGCCAAACACAAGAAGACACAGTTAGACTGAGCTGGAGTTCACCCGTCTCCTTTTCCTTCTGCAGCGGCTGTCCCCTCTGCTGTGACAGTTTAGTGAGAAAAATGCACTGAAAACACCTTCAACTTCTCGAAATATCTTGCAAAAAGTGGTTTGATAATAACAGTAAAAACTGATCAAGATGACAAAAAAAGTAGAAAGTCAGAGACTGACCGAGGCGACTCCGTCCAGCTCCAGCATAGCAGCGACGATGTAAGCCGTCAGTGACACGTCGTCACTCACTCCACCCTGTGGAAACACCACATTATACAGCAGCAGGTCAGAGGCATGAGCTTCATTAAACAATCTGCCATCAGTTTGAGTCAATATGTACCAATACGAGTCATTGTGGACCAGTCTGAACTCTGTTTTTGGAGAAAATTGATCCTTTTTAAATAAATTATGTAATGATATTTACCCCAGTTTCAGGTCCTTTACATCACATAAATCTTCCATAACCATAATTATTTTTTAAATTTTCAATTATTTAGCTGGGTTGGGAGTAACATTGAAACCCTTCAGTAGAAATGCTTCTTTTTAAAAATTTAGGTTAAGGTTAGTAATCAATACAAACTCCAAACAGATAAAACTCCTGGGTCTGCCTGCTAACAGTCCAGGTTTTAAAATAAGAACTGAAAGATTCTACACGTAAGTTGGTGCTTCATTAGAGATGCACAGACGAGCTAGCGACTAACATTTTGTCTGATCTTCCTGTGTACGCGCCACAGCTAAGCGCCAACAACAACTCTCTTCAGTTGGACACTCAAAAGGTATCGAGTTTCACTGTTGATGAGTTCCCAATTAACTCAGAGGAAGACGTGAGATTTAAAAGGCCATTTATGAAGGAAACTACTTTCTGCAGTGTGCACTATGTTTCTGTTGAGAGTTCAGTAGATAACAAGAAGGCTGAACGTATAAACGTTAGTTTAATCTGTTTCATTCTTTTATCCTTAAGGTATGTGACTACATTATTTAAAGGAACACACACATTGCAAGCAAATTCCAAATGTTAGCCATGCCAAGAGCTAACATTAGATGCTAATGGTTTAAAAATCAAACTCTAAGCAGTTGTTCCCCTTATAAATGATCAGTAAAACCCTGTTTTAGAAACTCTCTCTCACAGTTTTACTTTGCCTTTGTTGCTAATATAAATAACTAATGACCAGTCATGGCAGGCTAGAACAAATATTTGGTGTTTTTAATAATTTTTTAAGAAAAATCTGAACCAGTATAGGCAGGTATAATCTTTAGAGCAATCACAGATCAAAAATCAGCCTTACAACTTAGCATCTCTAGTCTGTATTATGACATATCTATAGGTATATTTACCTGTAAATATACCTGATAAGTTTGTTATTATTATTTATTTGATATTGAGACTTATCAGATAAATAGATATAATTTTTAGAAATAGCTGTACCTTATTTATAATTTTTTTTAAGCTTACCAAATCAAGTACAAATCAGTTTCTTGTCTTCTGCATGTTTGGAATTCATGGACATAAATATATTTGTGTGTTAGCTTCACCAGAATGTTGCATCAATGAACAAGCAGAGCAAATACCATGGAAGTGAATTGTGGGGAAAACAATACAATTTGACAAATGATGGAAGAAATGTTCTTCCTCCAGCCAGTCTCACACCGGGAAGATTGTTTCTCCAAGGTCAAGCTGATTGATTTTCATCTTGACATTGTGTTCACCCTCACCTGTGATTAAGCAGCTGGTTGCTACAGTTACTCTTACATTTTCTGGAAGCAGTAGGGGTGCACTTTTTTTTTTTTTTTTTTTAAATGCCTCTTCTGAATCTGTGTTGTGTGTTTTTATGCATGTTGGGTTACATGTTGATCAGTCAGAAGTCTCTTGCTCTGCTAACTCTTTTAGTGGTTTAACAACTTCATTATACAGCAGCACCATGTGGCCAGATGTTGTCACAGCAGGGTCAGCGCACTTAATTATCTTGCATCCTCATTAATGAATTAACATTTATAATATGCAACACATTAGCTGTGTTTTTTCCCCAAGCATATAAATTAAATTGGAAACTATTCCTCAGCTGTAGAACTGATCATGTTCCAAAGCTCTGCTAGAATTTTCTAAAGAGAGTAAGAAGTCTAAATTTGCTGTTAGAACAGACATCCATCTGTGAAAAAGTTTAATATCTTATCATAACCACTGTGGGAAGTGTTTCCTTTCTGGAAGACAAGATGCAGGATTTTGTGTTTCAGTGATAAAACGGGGATTTTGTGAAAGCAACAGCTCATGTTTCAATGGAACATAGCTGCATCTTTAACATGAGCACCTTTCAACTTATCTTAGACTTTCCAGTTATCACCAGACTCAAATCAGAGTGGCAACCAGTACAAAGCTAAAGGGAAGCAGAGGTCATGACTGAAGGCCAAAGGTCAGAGTAAGGCAGGTCCTGGTGCTCTGCTGCTGCTTCAGCTGAGATTTTCTGTTTGTTGCTGCAACACATTAATTTATAAGCTGCCCACAAAAAGAACCTCAATATATCTACATTGATAACCCATGTGATGCAGATTCACATAGCCACATTAAATTCCTGCACTTCCCCGTCCAGAGCTCCTGAGCAGCCGTACCTTCATGCTGTTGTGGAAGAGCTTCCCAACAGACGTGAAACAGCCATCGGTCTTCTGCAGTCTGGACAGCCAGGTCCTGGCGTCCTTGATGTGCTGTGGGTCCACGTAGATGTAATCTCTGGCTCCGCCAAACGACTTCATCACAAACGCAGTGAGCCTGGAGACGACAGGCGCGCAGTCAGAGAGAGGCCCGACGATGACCCCCGATACGCAGCGGCAGATCGGACCGGCTCAATCAGCCGCACTCAGAAACACCTGCTACCTGAAGCAGTGGAGACACTGCAGTGTGTGTCCAACACCGCTGCTCACTCTACTGACGTTCTGCAAGGCCAGCAGGTTCATAACTATACATACAGGTCCAAATATATACACAGTTTCCATGTGCAGTCAAAATTCAGGAATTCTGACATCGATTTTGTTATTTTTAAAATGATCATCAGCTAATTTAGTAATTGAATAATTGTTAGCTGGAGAACACAGACTAAAAAGAAAAGTAAATTTTGCTGAAAGAGCAATAAAGTCAGAGCATTAATTAAGCCCAAACTGTACAAAATATATTACAATTTAGATTTGAGATAAAGAAACTTTTGTCTGTAAATATGTTCCACCCGCAGCTCCTCCAGAGACAGTTTTAGCTTCGCTTGGTTGAAATTCTCTAAGGAAAATCTCTTATCGTCACCTTTTTCTATCCAATTATTAATCAGTTAATCAAATAATAAACAGATCAGCTAATTATTGATGTTCAGTCAGATAGGTCTGACCTTTTCACATGCTGACATTAAAAGTATGTATTAGCTGAGATTCATCCTTTTCTACAAATAATCAAGTACTTATTATATCAGTGCATCTTTTTAATGCATTTATGACATTGTTGATTATTTGGATTGATCTATTAAAAATTGGGCAGCATACATGTTCACAATTAAAGCCACATTATGTGAAAAGAGGTTCTGGTTCACCTGGCGACTATGAACCCAACACACACACTAGTTTAACACACACACTACTAGCTACAGCTAGTAGTGTGTGTGTGTGTGTTCTTTAAAGAACAGCAGGCTGATAAATTCAGGGGGACTAAAACTCTGAAATCACTGTGTGCAGAAAACTGATTTCCTTTTAAATCATTTCAGTTTTACAGCTTCTTTAAGCTCTAATGTGAGTAAATGCTTAAGCCCCAGTTTCTCCCAACCACATGAGGGAAAGGGGGGTGAACACACCCCCACATATTCACCGATTGCCAAAACTGCCCAGCCCCCTTTTTGTTAAATCCCCCCAGGCAGCCTCTGCTTTAAGCCCATTAAATGAAAATCTTCATTTTTCTGCAAGCTTCCTAATAAAACTAATGCATCAGGATACTTGCTTTTGGCAGCAGGCGAAGACGACTATGTTTGTGTGTGCGTGTGCGTGTTCCTCCCACCATGTCTGGATTGCATTTTGTTCTCTTGTCACATGAAACCAGAAATATGAAAAGCAAACCTTTTGGATAAATGTTTTAAATGCTTCTCGAATGATGCAACCTGAGTCTAACACCAGTTCTATCTTCATGTTTCTGCCCTCCAAACAAACATCAGACACGTGTTGGAGTCACTCAATAAAATTATGTTTACTCAACTTCAATCAACTTCAGTGTATGGAGTATAAATAGGAACCCATCTATGTGATTTATTTTTATGGATGATAGCCTTGTGATTTTAACATTTATTTCAATAAAGTGTATATTATGACTGTATGAATGAATCTGTTTGATCAATATGGAAATGTCCGCTGTGGAGCTCCTGATTAAAAGCTGCAGATCATTGTCCTTACCAGGTGTTTCCAGAGGGGTCGCTGTTCCCGAAGGCGCTGTAGGAGCCATCATCATGCTTGTAGTTGAGTTCCCTCTGATATCCTACAACACAGAGAAGCAAACAGAAACAGAAATACTTTTTTAAAAAAAAAAAACCTGCTTGTTCAGAAATGCTTTCTCCACCTATCGAAAGTTGTGTTCTATTCCTGTTCTGGAAGAGTAACTGTCTGGAGTTTATCTGGCTCTGACATTCTGAGCCTGATTCCTCCTGAACCTTTTGCTACATTACAACCACCACTATAAATGCAATCTTTTCTTTGATTCAGCTTCACTCCTTCCTCTTGTTGAAGAGGACAGAGAAGAGATTGACCGAAGTGCCCTCACCACTCTCCAGGAAGTGCTTGGCCTTCTCCAGGATGGCCTCGGTCAGCTGACTGGAGCTTTTCAGGTAGTTGAGGATGAAGATGTTTGGAGCAAACAGCACCATGTTCTGCTCCCCACAGCCGTATGGCATGGCCAGCAGCTTGTCCAGATTCTGAAGGGCCCGGCCCATCAGGTCACCTGCGAGAGATGGGGAAGAAAAAAAAAAAGTCAGACATTTAAGCACACCTTCTGCTTATTCGACAAGTTAACCATTAGCAGTCTCAGTGCAGTGTCACTGAAGGCCTACCCAGGACAGAGACGGACGCTCTGGCTGACCCCTCCACAAACATTTCAGGTAGCTGGAGAGAGATTTTCTTCTCCACTGGACCATCTGGTAACAAAAACAGCCATTTGTTGAAATGTGAGCTGGTTTTGTGATAAAAGTCTCATGCATAATGACATGAAGAGATTTTCTCCACAGAAACCTGGAGACCAAGAGACCCAGCTTTGAAGTGCAGACACTGACCTGCGGGACACAGCAGGGCGTTGTGGCTCTTCATCTGAGGCGTTCCTTCAGCCTGACAGAGAGTCACAGGAGAATACTAAGCCTGACATGGTTCAGAATGTACTGGGGTGAAAATCAAGGAATCTGGATCTGCCTGGAAAATCTGAATTTTTTTCACAATATAAAATATTGGGAGAGGAAAAAGGACAGCTGAAACTAACAATTAGTTCAGTAATTCATTCTGATGATTAATGGGTTCATTTAAGCATTTTTATTCAATATTAGAAGAGCATTAAAATATTATTATTCAATTCCTTTCAAAAAAAAAAGATTTGACCGGCTAGTATACAATAACTTAGCATTTCTCTACTGAACATTTGATCATTTGTAGCAAAGGATGAAAATGCAGCAAATCAATTCAGTGTAGGACTGTAATTGATCTGTATTTGGATTAACGATTGATTATTGGATTGCAAAAGGTGCTTAGTAAGAAATTTTCTCTTTTATTTTTTCAGAATTTGAACTGGATGAAGCTAAAACTGCACCTTGATGAATTCTTGGTAGAATTTACAAAATAAGGTTTTTTAAATTTGAAATGTAAAATCTATATACTTTTTGCAATTTTGGCTTAATTAACCAGTTAAACCAATCAACTCCAGCTAGTCGATTACTTAATTGACAGTTATTTTAACAATTAATCCATGATTAGTCCAGACAGAAAGATGCTGCTCATTAATAACATTGGTTCTTATTTTTACAGCCATTAATTTCAGTTAATATATCTGTGACCCTGACAGACGTCTGGGAAGTATGCAGGTCTCCTATTGGTTGATTAAAGTCCAGTAATTTTCCTGAAATTACAAACAATAAGCAAAGCCCTGTGCCTCCTTAATGTGGAGCATTAAAATATTCAGCTATTTTAAATGGAAATAGCTTTGATAAAAAATTAAGAACAAATCAAACATAGTACATTCAAATTCAAATTCACCTGATATGCGACACTGTATTCATTATGCTCTTAGAAAAAATGGTTGAAAGCTGTATAAAACAAATCACTGCATAAGTAAATAGATAATTCAACCTGTTTCATCTGTAACGCATGAATTATTACACTACAAAGGCAAAACCTTCACATTGATTTTTTTTAGCAACAATTTCACATATGAACCATTATAATTCTTATCTAGGTCCACTTTGTGACATTCATTAGTAATCGTCAGTCTGTTCTATGGCTACCTGTCAGAGCTTCTGTTTGTCTGTTGCTATGAGACCTCTGATCTGAAACGTCCAATTAAAACAGAAGAACATCTCCCCCCACTCTGGAAAAACTGCTTTCATCTTCCAAACTGTTCTTTGTTCCCCAGGACAGGCTGACCGGACAGCGTTCACATCAACTCTAGAGCTAAAAAAGCAGAAGTATTGCGTTCGCCGGGATGACGGGCACTCTGACATTCACTGACCTCCACCAGCAGCGTGCGGACCACTGTGTCGATTCGGCCCACGTCTGGCACCGTGGTTACCTCGTTACCACACAGATCGCGGGTCCTCAGAGCCTCGGCGCTGACCCTCAGGCTCACGTCGCCTGTGTACACACACACACGCAGGCGTTGGGGGTGTTTAATCGATTCCCACCTGTCAGACGTTGTGTGCAAAGGAAGGACGGCTTCCCATCTCATTACCCTTCCTGTTCCTCCATCCTTCCTCGGTTTTCTTTCCTCCTCCTGTTTACCTCCTCATTAATCCCCATTTGTTGCCTTATTATTCCGTGTCTCCATGCAGCTCTGTTTCCCATGCCCTCCCTCGCTTCCTTCACAGCCCATAATTCTTCACACAGAGGACAAGTACAGATCAGCCCCTCAGGGAGAGGTTTCTGAATGTTTCGTCAGAGATACTACCTGACTTGTTAGTACAAGTGATTGTCAGCATTCCTCTGAGGGAGGGGGCTTTGGGAGAAAATGGGGTAATGGAGGGGGGGTTAGCAGATCGCGGTTTGACATACATCAGAACCCCCTCTCCATCCCTCCTGACGGAGGCTGACGGGAATCCTCTGCGCTACGGCAAAAGCATCAGCTTCCGCCGCTGGCGCACTCAGTGAGGAGTTATTAGGTTGTTCAGAATCAGCTTTCACACTGCAGCTGAAGGTTCTGATGGACGCAGCATGCACGTCAACACTTCACTTAATGAAATGCAAACATATGGCAACAGTGAGATGTCAGAAACCAGGTAATGAGAGCTGGCTGGTGTGGTTTACAGAAGGCCAAACGGCCCACATTCTGACACGTTCACACATGACAATTTCAATTCATGAAAGAAAAAATTTAAATCTGGAGTCTAAATTATTATATTACAGGATATGTTTAAAACTGCAGTAGGTAACGTTTTTAAAAATATACTTTTTTGTACAAAACTGTCATGACAGTATACTATGAGACAGATAATTTGTGAAACGTACAAATAAATCTAGCTCCTGTTTCCCTGTGGTCCTACAGCCCTTTGCAGAAATACACACCTGGGTCAGGAACAACCAATCAGAACCAGGAGAAGGAGCTTAGCACTGTCAATCATTGATGTGTGCACTACTCATATCCTCCCTGTTCACTGCTGCGTTACAGCTTCTTCCCCATGCTGGATCATGCTGTGAATGTTCAGGCTAGTTAGCATAGCCACCGATGACGAATAAACAGTTTTCCTGGAATGTGTAGTTGTACAGCTGCAGCAATCTACTAATACTGCGCTTTTACAAGCTGTGAAGGAGAAGGTGTGAGCAGCACAATCAAACCTGATTTACAGCGCTAAGACCTTCTTCGCTTTGATTGGCTGTCTCTGACCAGTAGTGGTGCATGTCTGCAAATGGCTGTAGAACTACATGAGTTTGTTTTTTCCACAGATTATCTCATATTTGTTGAAACTGTTGCAGTTTTAGGTCAGGGGTCACATCCAGGGGCAGTGATTCCTGCATGTCCAGCAGGACTCCCAAATCTTAAACCAGGGAAAACTATAAATAAATATGTTTATTCCAAAAGCTCTGGTTTTCAGTGCTAAAGAAGACCTTACTGTTGTCTGTAACGAGCCCACATTTCTGTGTCCATCCAATTAGTTGTATAATGACCAATTTAGTTGTGTGTACCGAGAGCAGTTGGAGTCACAATCCAGGAGAAGGTCTTGCTCTCCTCTCCACACAGACAGATGCTGTATTGGCAGCCTTCACAGTCTCTGAAGGTGAATTGGTCAGACTCAGCCAATGTTACTTTGACCTGTGAAACAGAACCAAATACTAAAATAAGTCAGATCACTCATGTTCTCTTGAGGAAAATGTCTTTGTAAGAATGCGAATAGCCACCATTATGCACTGGGAGAGGTAATTGAAGACAGTGGCTTTCAGTGTGAACACCTCCCCTCTGATGACGGAGTAGGGCAAGGTGAGGCTGACGAAGAACGGCTGGAAGGCGGTGAGCCCGGTGTTGGGCGACACGCCGAAACCAGTAGGGGAGACACAGAAGGCGCTGGCTGCCCATTTGGTGATGGTATCAGGAACCGTCTTTTGAAGGCTCACCGACCCGCCATCTCTGGACACAGGGCCAGGCAGGGAAATTCAAAGAGTTTGAATTTATATAACAGTTCTTATACATTTCTAGAAAAGGACTAAAAACTAAAAATTTAAATCTGGGGAAAGATTGAACAACATGCAAAAATACAGAAAGCTAATTCCTTCACACAAGCTATGATAGAGACGCACCGAGCGGATATTAATATCTATATCAGTCCTCATGTTGAAAAAAATTCTACACTGAGTCTTGGTGACAATATGCTTGATCCATAAGGACAGTTGTTTTTACATGTTTGAAGCGTGTGAAGCTGGGCTCGTTCAGAGTTGTCAAATTAATTTGTGATACTGTGTTGGGAAAAAAAAGCATTAAGTCAATTCATCTCGCTCTCCCTCTCTCCCTCTCTTCACCCATCTTAAAAGGACCCACTCTTCCTGGTTTAAGATCCCTTTTTGCTATGATTACCAGAACCAATTAATCAGCCATAAAAAATATAGAAGAGTTTAAAAATATTAAGCACCTTTTAAAAGTTAAACTGATTGAGTAATTGATGCTAAATATTAGTATGAAGCTGTTTTCTTTAGGTCACATGGTGTTATCCTTTTCTCCTTATTACCCCACAGTAATAAGATCCCAGATCCAGGTCTCAGGAAATTCTGTTCTGACTGCAGCTCTAGCTCCTCCACCTCTAGCCATTTCCATGTTGAAGGCAACAGGTCCAGCCAAGCCTACTTCTAGAACGACATGAATAAAAAAGAACAATCATTCATTTTGCCACAATACTCACCCAACAGAGACCAGATCCCAGATCCAGGTCTCAAGGAAGTTTGTTCTAATTGTCTCTTTAGGTATTCCAGCTTGATTGTTTGACGCTGGAGCGGCTTGCAGGCCCACTTCGTCTACCATTGGAAGAGCCTCTGGCATTGCTAAATAAAATTTTAAAACGGTAACAGTGGCTACTTTCATCACCAAGAATGGGCAGAACAACAAAACACGGCAAACATACCGTTAACCTTGAACACGACGCATTCGCGAGGTTTTTTCACGTCTGAGTTTGTCAGAAGTTTGACTCCGATATCCTAGATGTGGAGAGACAAAACAGAAAGAGAAATAATGTAGCATGACCAATGTCATCTTATTGCACATTGTAATACCGTTACTGCATATGAGTAGCAATATTACTCATATGGAGGGTTGTTAAAAAGGGAGTGGATTGTGTCTTAAAATCACTGGTGAATAAGTCTGTTCACGAAGTAAGTGATAAAAAACATGCCACGCCGTCATCTTCCTGGCACTTCCTGTCATCATCTTCTTCATGGCTTGCACCAGCAGCAACATGTGGTTGTTAATCATGTTAATGTCTTGAGCTTAGCAGTTTTGCAAAAAAAAAAAAAAAAAAACTATTCTGAAACAGCCAAAAACACATCTGATCCCGGCACCAAAACTTTTTATCAACAGTTTTTTTATTTCAAAATTGCTTTGTTTCCAATAAGCAAAGTTATTTCCAAAATGTCAAATTACTCAATCATATGGTCAATCGAAACGCAGCTATGAAAAAAGTAAAAAGGGTCAAAGAGGCTTAGAACTGAAAATGGATCAAGAGAGATGAAAAAAGATGAGAAGAAATTTAGATGAGGAAATTCAAATGCCTAAGAAGTCGGCATGATGGAGAAGTTAAAACTGATGCTATTGTATAGTCTGGCCTAAAAATAGAAGAAACTCATTCCAATAAATCTTTACTTTAAAAATGCTGTAGACATCTATCTTCTGATAGAGTGGAGGGAGGAAGAGTGAGCGCTTTGGTCGAACGTTGACGTCGATGACTGGTGTCGGAGTAACTTCAGCTTCAGGAACAAGCTGGAGATCAGGAATTGGCCTGGGGATCGGGCGGGGGAAGCAGCGGAACGGATCGAAATCTTCCACCTCATAGTCGTACCCTGACAGCTTCTGGACTGGCAGCTGGTTAAACATCTGTTAGGACACGAACCCAAAGGAGAGCGAGCTGAACCTTTGTGAGTTTCGTTTTCCACAGGGAATCACAATGTGTCAGCCTCATCACTTTGATGAGGTGCTTGTTGTCATACATAGTCAACGGTGAGCTCCTGCTCTGGCTTCAGCAGTAACATGCTCTGGTCGATGGCTCTGATGGAGCACAGGGATTTGGGGTTGGCCTTCAGTGACAGTGTAGTCTGCTCTGCTGGGAGCTGCTGAACGGACGAGAACTTCAGGGACACCTATGGAGTCAACCAATCACAAAGAGGCATAAGGAGAATCCTGTTTTCTCCATGTGTTGGTTTAAAGAAAATAAAACTGTATTTTGTATTTTCTACCTTGTTACTGAGGCAGAGCTGAATGGGGAAGTCCTGGCTGTCTGCCACCATCTCCCCATTGGCCATCACAGAGTAAACAATCACCTGGGCAACAGGGGCGAGGTCTATTACCTTACTCAGTCTGATGGTCAGCTCCCCTTTGTTGACTGCAGCGTTGAACGACACACATAAACAGATGTGAATGATTAAACAGCTGGATATATTTCAGAGAAATAAGAAATGACATTTTTGTTCTTTGCTAATAATCTGAAGACAACACCTGCTAAGTTATGAGCACCTGATGAAAATACAAAACAGACCACATTCCATGACCCGATTGGTCAACAAATCAACAAAGACTGTATTCTATGTTTGCCTCTTCTTTTCAGATAAAAAAAAAGAGACCACTTAACATGATCAGTTTCTGATTTTACTTTTTATAGGTTTATGTTCGAGTAAAATGATCATTGGTCTTTTATTCTATGAACTACTGACAACATGTCTCTGAAATTACAAGCAAAAATGTAGCATTTATTTGCAGAAATGAGAAATGGTCAGAATAATGTAAGATGCAGTGCTTTCAGACCTCAAATAATGCAAAGAAAACAAGTTAATATTCATTTAGAAACAACAATACTAATGTTTGGACTCAGGTAGAGTTCAGAAATCAATATCTGGTGGAATAACCAGGAGGTTTTCAATGGGTTCATTGCAGTGGGCTCTTCATGTTATCCAAAGCTGTAACTAATTTTCATCATTTCATTTGTTAAATAAGAGTTGTTGTTTTGCAGTTCCCTTGTTGTCATCTGTATGAAAAGAAGGCTTGTAAATGTTCTGATTAACTTAAGTTAGTAGTAAGGTGGCAGGTTACTGGAACACCTTTGGGCGACAGAAATATTAATTACATAAAAAGCTGTCAAATACAAAAAAAGGCCAACAAAAAAGAATTTCCTCATCGCTTTAGCGCTCCCTTTAGCACAGTGACTCTATTGTCATCTAGATCAGCCAGCGAAGGCTGGGCATGCTCTATATGTGTTGCATATGGTGCATTTCCAGTTTTGGTGCCACAGATTGTCTATCACTGAGCTTATGCTTTAGAAATTTGATTGGTTTCATACCAGTTCCTGTTGTGACGTTCACTGGGACAGAACCATGATGCACAGTTTCACCTTTGGACAGCACCTACAGAGGCAGAGAATGTAAGAAGAGAAAATTCTGCCACTTGGGATTTTTTAATGCTCTTGTAGCTATAGTGATAAATAAAACTAAAAAAAAAGTCATGAAAGAACTGAATAACAAGGCGAACAAAGAAATTTTGGAACATTTTCTTAACGTTACTGCAACAGAAACACAATGTGACACATACCAGGTAGAAGAAGTTAAGGTCTGTCTGACCCTCTTTCAGTTCTGTTCCCTGGATGATGTACTGGGCCGTCACAGTTGCATCTCTGTCGCAGGCAAAACTCTCGCTAATATGCTTCAACATCAGGAAACTATTGCTCTTGGAATAAGCAGGTGAGACGAACAGGTAGGCCAATCCGTAGTCTGGTCGCCGTAAGTTGGGAACATAAGGTTCGTTTTCCCTTGTATCCTTAGTGAGAACCTGTTCAGTAAGATCAAGGGTTGAATTAGACCATTACTGAAACATACACCAACATCCAGCCATCTTGGTTCAGTCAAGTGAAGACCAGCAAAGAGTTAAAATAAGCATTTTCATTCAGAAATAGGGACAAAAATCTTGTTGTCTAAATTAGTCAGCGAAGGTTGATCCAGATCCTTCTACAGGTCAACCCACAAATCAGGCAACTGGACTAACAGACAACAAGGGCAACTGCAATGGTTCATGAGCAAACCAGTTAAATCATCTGAAGCACTACTACAAACAATAACAAACCACAAAAAGTGCGCTGACCTTGAGAGAGACAGAGTTCTTCCACTCAGACGTGTCCAGAGAAAACTGAGCAATGCCTTTTGCGTCTGACGTGAGCATCATTTTCTTGGAGTCTTCAACAAACAGGTAAAGCTGCTCATTAGCAACAGGTTGACTGTCTGGGCCAACCAGCTTGATCTGCAAAAATTAAAGAAAGGTTTCCACAATGTTTATCGGTCACCATTCCTAAGGAAGACACACAGAAACTGGTCATAACATCAAACGTTTGCTCTACTAAGTATAGAATATGATTGTGGCAAAGAGGCTGACTAATCTTGATACTCAATAAGTAATCAGAAGTAATCCTAAATCTAGCTGATTAGCTGTATTAAGCTACCGGTAATCTTTTTATGGCAAACAGTGGGCCACATGTGTAAATTGCCAATAAATGCACTTTGCAAAGGTTGTTGAACAATTTTTGCTACATCTCTATTGGCAAAACACCAAAAACATGCTAGTAGGTCTTTGATGGAGCTTTTTACCTCTCCTTCAAATGGTATACCAGGCTTGTATACTCCAGGTACGTCCTCAAAGGTGATAGTTCTGATCAGACTGCTTAGGCTGGTCGTCCCTGAGCCTTTAAGAACGACCCCTAGACAGTGGCAAACACACGGGTCACATCCTGGTAGAAACTAGTCCAAAATGATACCGAAATCTTTGGGAGCCAACCTGTTCCATCCTCCTCCAACTCAGCATTTAGCTCAAAACGGTCAGAATATGAGAACTTGTTTAGAGCAAACTCTGCCACGTTCACAGTTTCTGAGGCACATCCACTTTTATCCAGCTGGAACATAAGAAAATATGGACATACTTTATAGGATTCCTGCAGGTTTCATCAACTCAAACTTAAGACTTTTTACGACAAATGAATGAAATTTATCATGACACAAATGTACAACAGAAAATTGCATGTAAGAATGGAAGTAGTATCATGTGAGTTGGCGAGAAGACGAACGTCGTCTAGGCAACCACTGATACCTTTGCAGTTACCCAAGATAAATGCAAAAAAGCTGGCTAGCTAAGTAGCAATGATATTTTAGTAGATAGTAATCAGTAGTAGTGATTAATGTATTTAAGGTCAAGTTATTTAAAAGCATTTAAGACATTTTAAGGCCTTAACTTTAGGTACAGTGATTTAAGACTTAAGACACTTGTGCACAGACTGCACTTTAACAAACATAAAAAAGGAAGTGATTCCAGTCCATTTCCTCTGGAATACTCACAGTCAAATCAAAGCTCTTGCAAATGTCCTTGTTTGATTCATCTGAATGCCAGAAAAATAGAAAGTATTTCCTACAAAACTCAGCCTTAACTCTACCAAGAACAGGTTTCCCATAAGTATATCTGCAAACAAAAGACAAAACACACGAGAAAAAGAAATAATGTAATCAGCCACTTCATGCACAAATACTTGGTAAGATGAAAATTGAGATTTCAAGCGTTTTATCTGTTGCCTGTGAAACTCTTCTGCTTCTAGCTTTTACAGTGTAGCATTTTAATAGCCCAGTACCACAACGACCAGAATTTGTAACATACATTGTCTCTCATGTGCAGCAGTAACGTTGGATTTTAAGGTCATTGTTGTTAAAGAGACCCTAGCTTTCTAAGTCTGAATTCTAAAAGAACAAGAACTCAAAACCTTAGTTATAAATATATCAAGTGTCATAACATGCTGAAGTCATGTGCATCACAGTTCAGGTATTTTTTTTCTACTGGTCAACCTCCCCAGAAGCCCACATTAGCTTGAGGTTAAGAAGTTTGGAATTTTGGGATAGTATTGTCACGTGTTTCATTAAACAAAATGTATTTGAGCGAACAAGAAAACATTTGCATATTGCAGGTTGGCACTTAGTGGTCACTCACTTTCCACAGATCTTGAATGTGGTCGTTGTGTCCAGGATGGTGATCACACTGGGCAGGTCCACTTTTACCTCAAACTTTGGCAAAACTGCGACAAAATGAAACCAATGAAACAACCTGCAGAGTAACAGACCTTTAGCTCGATCAGCCCATGTGTTGCTCCAGATCTCCAGAAAAACTCACCGTACTCCTTGATGTCGAATGTGTGGGAGATCTCCTCCTCTTTGTCTGTCACAACGCTGATGGTGTAAGTTCCCTGAGCGGCCTCTGGAATAGAGGCGTGCGACAGGTCCAGGATGCCGCCACTGATTGTCTGATTCAGCCACTGGGCGATGCGGTTTGAATTGGGATTCTACACACAGAAATTTCATTAATACTAATCCTACATAGTGTAAATACTTGACCTCATGTTTTTTTTTTGTTTTTGTTAATTAAATACTGCATTATAATTTAACATTATTTGGTGAGAATTTGAGCTGACAAGTGGACTTATTTTACATTTCTAAATATATTTGCCTGTACCATCACCTTTTACCGAGGTTATGTTTAACTGGGTGTTAGGGGTGTTCCACAAACTCTGAGCTTTCTAACCCTAAATACCAGTAAAAGGTTAAAGAGACCCATGAGTCTTAACATCAGCCAGACCCGCTGCATTTCTGCAGTTGTTATTGCCTCTTTCTTCCTGCAGGCAAAACTCCTCAGGAAAAAAACTGCAGACTTCAGCAGACATGTCAGCATGGAAATATTTGAGTTCTTACCTGAAGCACCACCTCTTTGTACTAAAGAGAAAGAAAGAACAGAAAAATTTAGTTCCTCTTCTCCAGCAAATACTGTACAGTTATGGGTCCATGCATGCTTTAATAAACAGATTTCTATTCTTCAAATCCAAAAAGTGTTATTTGATTTATTTCCCCAATAAAAGTATCTAAACCAATGGTTAAATTGAAAAAAATTTAAAAAAAAATCAAGTAACATAGTAATAGAATCCAGGAAATCCCTTTTTTCCAAGGGAGACCTGGACAAGAAGAACAGCTGTGTACAGCAAACAAAACAATAATTAAAAAGGTACAGACAACATAGAAACATTCTTCAACAAGAAAAACTCTTTCTTTAATTTAATACACACAAAGAAAGAAACTTTGATGGACTATTAAACCATCACTAGATTGAGTTAAAAGCCCAAATTATGTTTCCCGTTTCAGATTATTGGTCATTTACAGACCCACGCTTTTCTCTCTGCTCTGATGATATTTTGAAGACGTTAAAAAAAGGTAAATTCATAAAACCTCCATCCTGTAAGAGTGAAGGGATGACGTCTTTACATTTCCATCTGATTGGACTTATTGAAATAGAAATTTCATGTTCACAGCATGCTGCCATGTTCTCATCTCCCTCATTAGAAACGGGGAGGAAAAAAAAGGCCTGCGTCCGTATTGATTCAGATGTTTAGGTCACGCGCGGTGTGCGCCAAATGAACTCTGACAGCGTGTTTATCGCACCACTCCACACACTGCTTCACGCCCACACCATCTTCCAAAAGCAACAAACAGCCCTGCTTCCGCCTCCCACTCTGCCTGAACCAAAATAGACCCCGGTGATCGCATTCGCCGACTGCTCGCAAGAAATCACAGCCCATTACTGAGTTCACTCGTCGTAACCCCAACATGTTTCATACGGCTGCAGGACAGTGACAAGATGAGCGGCATAACAAAAATAATAATAATAAAAGTAGAACATACCACTCGCACCACAGGGATGAAACTGGCATCCAAAGAGACAATCCGGAATTTGACTTAAAAAGAGAAGAAAGAAAGAATGTTAAATATGAGCAAAACAGCAAACTGAGGGTGTAAATAAAACAGAGATTATACAACATATTTTATTTTGAGAGGGGAATAAACATAAATGATGTGTATAATCTAATGATATTACTCTAATTACAAGGGAAAGGTGGAGTATCTTCTAATGAAATAAAAACAAAAAAATAGTTAAAGGAATCCTTTGTATTTTAATTTGTTTTAGACATTGAGAAGTTTGTCTGTTTTACCCTTTAAAATCATAAGTACAAAAAAACCTTCTTCAAACACGACATAAATGTAAAACCCAATAAACACATAACATATATTTTTCCTTTTTAATATGAGAAGGAATCTTGTGATATAAGATAATTTTTCCTAATAAAGCCAAATAAATGAGAAATGAGGAAGTGATTAAGAAAATGCCTGGCTTCTTTTTTTTTTAGATTAAATTTATAGTTCATCCAAACCCCTTCTGATGAGAACTGTTGAGGAAACCGTGGTTCTGTGCATTTAGAAGCAACTCCCAAACTTGTTAAGTGATGGCTCAGCGTTATGCAGATGCAACAAAATAGTCCAAAATTATGCTGGTGCAGCTGAATTGCTAAGCAGTGCAGAGACAAAAACTGAATATTGCTAATTCCAGCACCCAGCTGAAAGCTTCAGCGCTTCCACACATCCAGCGTGGCGCGACGTTAGACACCCACCGGTCTGTCCAGGTTTGTATATGGGTTTGTCAGTCTGCACAATGTGGATTAAGCCGGGCGGCTCGATGACGATTTTGGTCTTCTTGCTCATGGAGGCACCCTCACCCGCCAGGGTCACCTGGACGACTGCTACTGTCCTGACCAGTACAGCTGGCACCTGCAATGCCACGAAATAATACAACATCCAATCAGATCTGAAACATTTGATATCAATCACAAGCGTAGATGTGTTTTATTGGGCTTTACGGTGCCTATGAGAGATAATCACACACTTGGCAGGTTTACTCTCTGATTTACAAATCAATCACATCAATTGGTTGATGTGGTTGTGTTGAGAAAAACAACTTACAAAAATGCCCTTTAAAATCAAACTGAAAACTGATTTCTAGAAAAAAAATTACAATAAAATAAAAATATGTATCATTTTAAAAAAGAAGGAGAAGAAATTGCATAAATATTGACTCTTTAAAGTGACTGACCTAATTCAACTGAAGTCCTGCCAACTGATGCTGGACCACAACATTTATTTTCCAGCAAGACAACAAACCCAAGCATCCAGCAGGAGCTACGCAGACAAGATTTGAAGACAACAAGGTGGAGGTTTTCGAGTGGCCCAGTCAAAACCCAGACCTTAATATGATAGAAAACGTGTTTGGACTTGAAATCTGATCCCTCCAACCTGAAAGAGCTAGAACAGTTCAGGGGGAAGAACTGTTCTAGCTCAGACCTCTTCTTCCAGGAAAGAAGAAGAGGTCTGACTGGCAAACATACTCCATCCTGGGATTGCAGCCAAAGGAAGCTATGGGTGGGGGAATATTTATACAATCATTTGTTTTGCGTGAAATATTATTTCACTGTCATTTTACAGAAATCAGCTTTCACTTTGACATAATTTTTTAGGCAGAGGCTACTTCTAAAACCAGTTGGTCGCACTGGATATTATTTGAGGGCGTCAGTGAAAAGGAGGCTTCACAATTATTTAAACTTTGCAGATTTGATCATTTCCCCTCCCCTTCACAACTGGGTCATTACTTTGTGTTGGTCCGTCACATAAAATCCCAAGAAAATCAGTTTCACATTACAGCCAAAACGTTTTGGTTGTAATGTGATCAAATCTGAAAGGGAAAGAATATGAGGAACGGCCAGGGAATAGGTGTGCCCTGTATAACACAGGATAACTAGAAAATTCCTGAAGAAATTTAACCGGGGCCCTGCCAAAGTGTGCCAGTTGGTTTGAAGCCAGCGTGCTAAACATTAGCATCAATGCTAAAGAAAGCTGCACTGTAATCAATAGCATGTGGAGAGTCACAAGCCTGGCATACTCCATTCAGTACACTAAACATGGGAAATAAGTAAGGGAAATAGCTAATATCTCTTTAAGGTAAAAGGCTAATGCTAATGCTAATTGCTGCGCAAGACAGTGCCCTAACTTGAGAGAAAATGATAATGCAAGCTAATGTCATTGCAGCGCCTTGCGGCGCTGCATTAGCCACAGATGAATCTTAAGGCTTTTATTTTGAAATTTCAGTAAGCTTCATTTCAAATTTCTAAACTAATACCAAGTGTAACAGTGGTTTTGTTAAAAAAAAAAGTCACATAATGCCAAAGAAGGCAATTACGTCATATAAAAGAATGTCAGGGCTTTTATTTTGAAATTTTCATTAAGCTTAATTTAAAATTGTCACATTAATCATGTGTGTAACAATGCTTGGTTAAAATCAATCATAAAATGCCCAAACACAATGTAATTCTAAAGGCCAGCTCATTCCTCCTCAGTAGTAACTGACAGTTCCGCCATGTTGTAGTTCTGAGAATCAGCTCTGACCTCTTTTGTAGGCACTGAGTGTTCCGCCATGTTGTAGTCCTAACCTGCAGTATTTGTAGTTCTAAAGAGGAAGTCAACTGTCATGTCAGTGTGACACACAAGGAGAGACTTAATTAGATGCTTGAATCAGTTAGTTTTTCTGAAAGGCCTGAAATATTCAAGCTATTATTTTGAAATTTTCATTAAGGTTAATTTAAAATTGACATACTAATTCCATTTGTAACAATGGTTGGTTAAAATCAGTTATAAAATGCCCAAAACACAAGTAGTTCTAAAGGCCAACGACTTGCTCAGAGCTCTGCCACAGTAAAAACTACAGTGATGCGTTTTTGTAGTTTGTGATTTGGGGTCAGAATCGCGCTGCTTCCCACACTCTAACGAAACGTCAGTTACACTCTAGTTTGGGCAGTTTCCAACTGACGAAAAATTTTTGATGGTTTTTCGCTTTTTACTTTTTCATCGTTACTCCGAATCCCACCACCCGCACGTTTTGATACCACTTTTGTGGGTGGGCACGCAGCGGTATGAGCCGCATTAACGGTCACGGAAGAAGAAACTATAATAATAAAGAGATATTCTATTGGGTGTAGATTAATAGGTGCCTGCCATGCAATGCATGGAGTCAGTGACTTTGTCACTGCCTCCTTATGCATTGCTATGGCAGGGCCCCAATAACTGCATGAAAGTAGAGTAAATTGAGCTTCATAAGCTAAAAAAAAACGGATCTTTCCCAACAATTTAATTAGAAAACTTGTTCTCTTTGCTTGCCAATAAAGCTGCTATTGCGTAACGGGGATCTGAAACTTCTTCCAGGAAAGTGTTTCAAGGGGATTTTTTTTCCACATGCGTGCATTCTGAGGGTACAGGACAGGAGGTGTTCTTCAGAAGAATGCAGGTAGAAGGCTAATCCTCTGGCAGAAAGCCGTTTGCGCTTGGCTGCGAGCGTGAAAACACCCGATCGTTCCTGAAGCGGGGCCCAACAAACTCAAACGAAGACTTGTTGTTGTTGCAGAGCAGATTAGAAGCAGGCTCAAGGCTTTCCTCATCAATATGAAGCAAGGCCTGCGAGCCGCAAGCTAACAGGAACCAGAGAATTCATGACTGAACCCCACCGCTGACAGCCTGAGTTATGGCGCTACCTAATGAGGAGCGAAATGATGCCAAGATCCGCGGCATTCTGTGACCAAACAATGAGAGGATGAGGGGAGGAGAGCACACTGTGTTTAAAAACATCATCAATGCATTAAATGTTTTCAAAAAATTCAGAGTTCTGCTCAGTTTTGCAGGAGAAAAAAAAGGCTGGCAGACAGGAAGGCAGGCTGACCTGGAAGCTGAGGCAGCGATAGAACTCCTCAGAGACGGTCGCCTCCAGGATGACACTGCTGGTGGAATCCACAGTCAGGGAGACGGAGAGAGAGAGGCGTTCAGCAGGGTTCTGGACGTGAGCACACAGGGTCTCCTGTTTCCCTCCAGTCACACGGGAGCTAACAGTCACTGCATAGATACTGGAGTGGTTACAAAAAAGAAAAAGAAAAGGTTATTTAGTGTAACTGGTATAAAATGTCTCCCAAAATGTTCTGATATGAACAGCTTTGACTGCATGGAATCTGCTTCAGAACAAACTTCCACTGAAGGAGTTCTCGCTGTTTTCTTTTACGAGCATTTCAAAAGATGTTGCAGAAATGCATCAGCAGAATATTAAAAAACTTTTACAGAACACAGCCACTGAGGCATAGCTAGCGGTATCTGGTCCGATTCATAACAAAAGTGACCAAGTTCAAATCTTTGTAAAGCAGTCAAGCTTTTCTATTCCCAAATCAATTTAAAAATCTGTTTTTTTCTTGAGTTATTGAAGGTCCTATAAAATTTAGAGGTCTGTAGCTATTGACTCTGCAGAAAGTTGATGACTGCTGGTTTCCCCAATTGCTTTAACTTTATCATAACACCACCAACTGTTGACTGTGGAATACTTTGTAGTGATGACTGCCTTGAAAGTGACATGATCTTCCACAAAGGTTTCCACTAGCTCGTACATTTATAAACCTGTGTGTATGAAAGTGAAAATAGTGAATACAAAAAAGTGCTGAATGTCAGATAACCTTAATTCCTTCATATTTAAATTCAAGACAACCAAATCGTCTTATGCCAAATCTTTTTAAAGTTGTCTTAATCCACAGATCTGTAGGATTACTGAAGATCTTTCCTTTCTTTGGATCCAGCAGCTGTTGAGACTTTATTTAAAATGCACTACAAAGTTTATTTTAACTGCTCTGCCAAATACCTCTTAACTCTCACCACTGCTACGTTACTCTGAGCAGTGCCACGGCAACAGAGAAAGCCCTTTGTAAGATGGCTCTACAAGTGTTTGGTTAAGATTGGTTCAAACCAATGTGTTTGGTCCCAGTAATGCAGGAAACTATAGACTCTATGGATACGACAGGAAAGCGCAGACAGAGGTTGTCTTTAAGCTTCAGCTAAGAAGACAAGAAAGAACAAAATCTCAATCAATGAGGACTTTCATCCTTAAACGATGCCGCCTATGGTCTTATCTATCTTTTTTCAGAAAACACTTCTTGATCCAAAGAGATGACACATGGTTGTTAATCAATAAGCCATTTTACATCACCCCAAACATAAAAAAATGAAGCAACTGTTGTGCTGCCACTTTATATATGTCAGTCACGTGTATTTGGACGAAGGGTACTTCATCCTTCCATCTTGGGCTGGAAGTTCAATGCAACTCAGCTTTGAATGACCTCCGGTGACAACTAGGTATCTTGAAATACCAAGTGCCCCGAAGCAAGAACTCACCGATCACACATTCAAGTGAAAAAAAAAAACTTGATCAGTGCACTGCATAATGAGGCAGAAAAGCAAGTAGCAATGCATATTGTTATAATATTTGCATACAATCTACATACATTTTATTTCAGTGGGAATTGTGTGTTACATGTTACATCTTTGAGTTGGAACCCTATTGCATCCAAATTTAGTTTTTTCTTGAAATTTTTTGGGAGATTTGTTTTCTCTGGAAGAACTTTTACAATCTGATACACAGAACGCAAACCGCTGTTGTAGCTGAAAAGGAAACAAACAAATTGATGCAATTCAATGTCTCCATGGTGCTGCTGAAAATGCTAACGCTACCCAAGCAGCTAGCACTTATTGGATCAGTCTACAGAAGCACAAACATTTTAGCCACAATGATAATGTGACAGATGTTCGTGTTCCATAAAATTATGTAAGTTCATGTAGTTATGTCAAATGTTTTATTACATTTTGTGAAAAAAGCACAAACATTATGATTAGATAACATCTCCTCTTCTCTGGTTATAGCCGACTTGAAAGAAATCTCTTGTGCGTCATCATTTGGTCATGCCTGGGCTCTGATTGCTAGAGCAGATAAAAAAAAAAGCTGGGATTTCTTGTTTCATTACTGGGGAACTACCGTACCAGATAATCGGCCAGCTGTCTCCTTGCAGCTCATTTGAACTGTGCATAGTGAAACTCTTGACTCAACAACACACTTTTTTCTATGCAACATGCAGTTTTACAGATGGCTGTGCACAGACTGAATATCCCAAGCGTAAACAGCACACAGTGCAAACTAAGCTCTGAGGAGAACTTGGTTTTCTGTATTTCTGTTGACCTAATGGGGTATCTATAGAAATGCACTTTGACATGGTGACTCTTGCAAAGATATTAATTTAATAAATGTCTGTTGGTTCTTAACATATAAGACACACAAAATGTCAGTCGTTGCACCAATCAGTTGGCGATTGGTGATTGAAATGAAACAATTTCTCCTAATCAGCAGGCCAACGCCTCACAAATCACATTTGAACCTTCTGTTCAATAAAGGTGAAAAATCCCATGGTCAGTGAACACATTAACAATCACAATGTACTTTGATGAACTTTAAGAACCTCATTTTAAATACATTCATAAAAGCAGACATTTACGTTTTTTTGATTTAATGGATGCAAACCAACAACTTTACACAGCGCTGACTCTTGTTTCTTTTCTAGTTAATTTTAATGCATTTGACTGTTAAATGAGACTGTTACACACTGATACAGTGTTTAGAACTGAAGAGAAATGGTACTAGAATGATTTATGCTTGCACAAGATTTGATTAACTTACAAGCTGTCTGAACTTATGTCAGCAAGATTTAGCTCAGTTGTGTGGATAAATGAAAGTCTGTCCAAGTGGACAAACATATTTTTGTAGCAAAAATTTATGGTGCTCCAAACATATTAGATAAATAAATATTTCTCTCAGTGAAGTCTTTTGATGACATCATAGTGTGATTAAGGTTACGACTCTACAGTTTAACATAAACCAAAATTAGGGGGTCATTTAAGAGGTTAAAACACATATTTCATTGGTTTCACATTAATAGTTATGATTTATTTTAGAGCGTGTTCAGAAAATGTACTAGGTACACACTGGCCCACTGTTAGTTGCGTGTTTAACTCCAACAGGTCAATTTAAACCCAGATTGAGATACTTACACTTACCCCCATCTCTCAACTTACAAAATGTTGCAATATTTAGCATTTCCCTTTTAAAAGACAAAAAATAAATAAACTGGACTGAGTAAATTTTGGAGGACAGCTCGTTAAAGTGGTTGAAAAAAAGCGTCGAGGCCTCGGGACTCCGCAGGGTCGCTATCAGAAGAAACCAAACACCACAAGCAGCCTGTCACGAGCTAATACTCCCGTTTTCCTACTGTTTGGTCTCGTGAGCCTGGTTATCCTGCAAACTCCAGCGCGTGAGCTCGTCTCTACTCTGCAGTGCCAACTTCTGTTGCCATAACAACCTGCGGTAGTTGGTTCGAAAGTTTGTTTGTTTTTTTTCACTTACGTTTCGTTCAGGTTGGCCGACGTCGCAGTCAGCAGCAGAGCTGAGGCGAACAAGGCAGCGGCCAGGACTCGGAGGACAGGTGCCATGTCTGCGGCGCGAGACGACCCGACCCGACCCGACCGGACCGGACCGGACCGGACCGGAGTCTCGAGGAGCAACGGGGAGGTTGAAGAGGACGGAGGAGGGTCTTCCAGCCTGCGGTCCCTGCTGTGGCCTGACACTTGGGGATGTTGCCTGCTCTGAGCTGTCCTCACTGTGGTGGCGGTGCTGTTTTATAACACCGAACCTCCCTCCAGCTATTACCCCCCTTCTTCTGGGTCACTCCCCCAAAGTTCGTTGGACATTTGCAGCCTCCTCCCCTTCCCAAAAGGAGAGTCAGGAGGCCACCTTTCCAAATTCTTAAGAATTCCTGTAAAAAGCCAACATCTCCCCCTAAGCAAGAAAGGAAAGAAAAAAAGAAAAAATAACAGTGGGTGGAAAGGTGAAAACAAAATAAGAACCACGATGGACCACAGCAAGTTTTTGGACCAGCATCTGAATCTGGCCCCTGGGAGCCTGGCCTAAGGGCTCCAGGTAATGATACTTTTAGCAACTCGCCTGTCAGTGGGGAATCTGTGGCTGGATATGTTTTGGCTTGAGATACTAGAGGCTTCATCACCTGCTCAAAGTAAACACTGTTCAGGCCTGGCCCCTTTCCTGCTTATGGGGCCTTAAGCAGAAAATAATTTAGGGGCATCTCTTTGTGTTAAGAACATGACCACCCAACACAGACAGGGTGGAATCTGGGTGAGAGAGGAAAGTTTGACTGGCAGATTGCTGATAACTCATTATTATTTGGTAAGATTTGTGAACAAACTGAGCTCAAACACTGAGGTTAAACTCACTGCATCAGATTGTAGCCATGGTAACACACAATCAAACTACAAAGATTATTTCTTGAACATTTACAAAATAAACTTTCCAAATGAAAAAATCAAATGTTACGCAATTGCATTTAATTAAAGTTTAATTACATTCTCATTCTCAGTAATTTAAAAAATTTGTTGAAACAGCTGATAAAGCTGCCTGCCTGTAGGTCCAGTGTTTTTACGGGGCCCTTGAGGGTCTAGAAACTTTGCTTAGTAGCTTAGTTTGCTTATGCCTTGGGCCGGCTCTGTTCAGTAACCCCCTGAAGCTGGGAAAACTGGAACTCAGTGAGTAATACCTGATTTGGTGTTTTGGGAATACAAATTCCCTTTTATTTTTGTTTGAACTCTTGTGTTCAGTGGACACAGACAGAAAGATGCAGCCATGGTGTTTAAAGTTTGATTCCTGTATGATTGCCACCAATCATCCAGATTGTGTTTATTATGAAAGCAATTACTTTCTGTGATAGATTTCAGTATAATAAATTTGAAAGGATCTGGGATAAATGGAAAAGATTCACTCTGTTAAATATCCAGAATTTGTCTGATCCTCTGTACCATTTGTATTTCGATTTGCAATCTTTACCTGTGATATCAGGAGTTCAGCCTTCCTCCTTTTTCTTGATGTAATTATATATTTTATTTTGTTTTCTTTACATGAATGAAAGTTCTGAGGACCTTGAATTTTAAAAAATTACATTGAATACCAGCAGGTATTATCATGAGCAAAGAAATGTTTGGGTTTTTTTAAATAAAAAGAACAAAACATCAATCTCGCTGCTGAAAATGGCCTAATAAATTATGATTATTCATCTTTCATTATTTCCTGAAGCTTCATTCTTTGTCTTTGGGAAAAGCATTGTGTGATGGGTGGTGGCCGAGGGAGGGGGTCCTGGCGGTCCGATCCTCGGTTGCAGAAACTGGCTCTTGGGACGTGGAATGTCACCTCTCTGGTGGGGAAGGAGCCGGAGCTGGTGTGTGAGGCTGAGAGGTTCCGGCTAGAAATAGTCGGTCTCACCTCGACGCATGGCTCTGGTTCTGGAACCAGTCTCCTTGAGAGGGGCTGGATGTACTTCCACTCTGGAGTTGCCCACGGTGAGAGGCGTCGAGCAGGGGTGGGCATACTTGTTGCTCCCCATCTTGGCGCCTGTACGTTGGGGTTCACCCCGGTGAACGAGAGGGTAGCCTCCCTCCGCCTACGGGTGGGGGGACGGGTTCTGACTGTTGTTTGTGCTTACGGGCCAAATGACAGTTCAGCTTACCCACCCTTTTTGGAGTCCTTAGAGGGGGTACTGGAGAGTGCCCCTCCTGGGGACTCCCTCGTTTTGCTTGGGGACTTCAACGCTCACGTGGGCAATGACAGTGAGACCTGGAGGGGCGTGGTTGGGAGGAATGCTCCCTCCGATCTGAACTCGAGTGGTGTTCTGTTGCTGGACTTCTGTGCTCGTCACGGATTGTCCATAACGAACACCATGTTCAGGCATAAGGGTGTCCATATGTGCACTTGGCACCAGGACACCCTAGGCCGCAGTTCGATGATCGATTTTGTCATCGTTTCGTCGGATCTGCGGCCGTATGTCTTGGACACTTGGGTGAAGAGAGGTGCGGAGTTGTCCACTGACCACTACCTGGTGGTGAGTTGGCTCCGGTGGTGGGGGAGGATGCCGGTCAGACCTGGCAGGCCCAAACGTGTTGTGAGGGTCTGCTGGGAACGTCTGGCGGAGTCCCCTGTGAGATGGGAGCTTTAACTCCCATCTCCGGCAGAGCTTCAAACACGTCCCGGGGGAGGCGGGGGACATTGAGTCTGAGTGGACCATGTTCCGTGCCTCCATTGTTGAGGCGGCTCATCGGAGCTGTGGTCGCAAGGTTGTCGGTGCCTGTCGTGGTGGCAACCCTCGAACCCGTTGGTGGACACCTTCGGTGAGGGATGCTGTCAGGCTGAAGAAGGAGTCCTATCGGGCCTTTTTGGCCTGTGGGACTCCGGAAGCAGCTGATGGGTACCGGCGGGCGAAGCGGCGTGCGGCTCAGGTGGTTGCTGAGGCAAAAACTTGGGCGTGGGAGGAGTTCGGAGAGACCATGGAGAAAGACTTCCGTATGGCTTCGAGGCGATTCTGGTCCACCATCCGGCGTCTCAGGAGGGGGAAGCAGTGTAGCACCAACACTGTTTACAGTGGGGGTGGTGTGCTGCTGACCTCGACTCGGGATGTTGTGGGTCGGTGGGCGGAGTACTTCGAAGACCTCCTCAATCCCATCAACATGCCTTCCATTGAGGAAGCTGAGCCTGGGGACTTTGGGTTGGGCTCTCCAATCTCTGGGGACGAGGTGGCCGAGGTAGTTAAAAAGCTCCTCGGTGGCCGGGCCCCTCGAGATGAGATTCGCCCGGAGTATCTCAAGGCTCTGGATGTTGTAGGGTTGTGTTGGTTAACGCGACTCTGCAGTATCGCATGGACATCGGGGGCAGTTCCCCTGGATTGGCAGACTGGGGTGGTGGTCCCCCTGTTTAAAAAGGGGGATCGGAGAGTGTGCTCCAATTATAGAGGGATCACACTCTTAAGCCTCCCTGGCAAGGTCTATTCGGGGGTACTGGAGAGGAGGGTCCGTCGGATAGTCGAACCTCGGATTTTTGGAAGAGCAGTGTGGTTTTTCGTCCCTGGTCGTGGAACACTGGACCAGCTCTACACCCTCAGCAGGGTCCTGGAGGGTGCATGGGAGTTCGCCCAACCGGTCTACATGTGTTTTGTGGACTTGGAGAAGGCGTTCGACCGTGTCCCTCGGGGTGCCCTGTGGGGGTTCTCCGGAGTATGGGGTACCGGGCCCTTTGATACGGGCTGTCAGGTCCCTGTATGACCGGTGTCAGAGTCTGGTCCGCATTGCCGGCAATAAGTCGGGCTCGTTCCCAGTGAGGGTTGGACTCCGCCAGGGCTGCCCTTTGTCACCCGATTCTGTTCATTACTTTTATGGACAGAATTTCTAGGCGCAGCCAAGGTGTTGAGGGATCCGTTTTGGTGGCCTTAGGATCGCATCTCTGCTTTTTGCGGATGATGTGGTCCGATTGGCTTCATCGGGACGTGATCTGCAGCTCTCGCTGGAGCGGTTCGCAGCCGAGTGTGAAGCGGCCGGGATGAGGATCAGTGCCTCCAAGTCTGAGACCATGGTCCTGAGCCGGAAAAGGGTAGAGTGCCTTCTCCGGGTCGAGGGAGATGTCCTGCCCCAAGTGGAGGAGTTCAAGTATCTCGGGATCTTGTTCACGAATGAGGGAAGAAGGGAGCGTGAGATCGACAGGCGGATTGGTGCAGCGTCCGCCGTGAAACGGGCGCTGTACCGGTCCGTCGTGGTGAAGAGAGAGCTGAGTCAAAAAGCGAAGCTCTCAATTTACTGGTCGATCTACGTTCCTACCCTCATCTATGGTCATGAACTGTAATGGGGAAAGAACGAGATCGCGGATACAAGCGGCCGAAATGAGTTTTCTCCGTAGGGTGGCTGGGCTCTCCCTTAGAGATAGGATGAGAAGCTCGGTCATCCGGGAGGAACTCAGAGTAGAGCCGCTGCTCCTCCACATCGAGAGGAGCCAGTTGAGGTGGCTCGGGCATCTGGTCAGGAATCCTCCTGGACGCCTCCCTGGTGAGGTGTTTCGGGCACGTCCCACCGGGAGGAGGCCCCGGGGAAGACCCAGGACACGCTGGAGGGACTATGTCTCTCGGCTGGCTTGGGAACGCCTCGGGATTCCCCCGGAGGAGCTGGAGGAAGTGGCTGGGGAGAGGGAAGTCTGGGCCTCCCTTCTAAAGCTGCTACCCCCGCGACCCGACTCCGGATAAGCGGCAGAAGATGGATGGATGGATGGATGGATGGAAAAGTTTATTCAAGGAATATTTATGAAACTCCACTGAAGTCATAATTTGAAAGCCAACGTTTTGCAGGTAGATGAAGCAAAGTCGGCCTACATGTTTGCTTCTCTGCATTCCAACTTGATCCAGCCAATGACAAGCAGTCAGTGAAAAGCTTTGGTGCACAAATGAAGGACTCTGGCATAAAACAAGGCACAGCAAGGACAACTACAGACGAGGCTTGCAGTCCAGCGGGACGCAGAAAAGGTTAAACATGAGAAGAATTTCTCTCAGGATATTAAATCTCTTCTGTCTCTGACATGACGCATATCTTGCCTTCATTCCTGAGAGAGGAGAGGAGGCAGAATACAGATAAGCAGAGAGCAATTTGCACAACACAGACATTATTTCAGTCTGACTCCGCTGGAAAAAAAAAAAGCACCTGAAATCAGGTTGTGTTAGGTTGTTTTGTTTTTTTGTCTTTAATTCATTTCAGGTTAGTGACATTGAGAGCCTGTTTGACTGAAGGCACCGCGGTGACAGTCTTTTATCTGCTTTTATCTACTGTCTCCTCCTCTCTTTGATCTCTGCTGCTACAAGTCATTTGAATTCAATACTGAATTGGAAAAGAAATTATTACATATTTTTCTTTTCTGCAATCGGCTTTTGCTTTGTTCTTCTTCTGGTACGGCTAATGAACAGTTCCTCGCTTCTGCCGTTGATGTTCTCTTACGTCATGGTACAACCTGATTTCAAGCTTGCCATGCTGCATTAATGAATTGTAGTTTATGGTTGCAGTTTGGCAACGAAAATGAAAGATAACGTTTGACCTGTGTTGGTGACGCTTTCAAATATTGAGTAATTAAAGTCTGAGCAAAAGGAATGTTTAAGATGTTTCGTTCCTGGCAGAGAGGTTGTGGCTCCACTCCCCACCGAGCACGGCCACGTTAACAGCGCACGCAATTTCTGGAAAGCTTCATAGAGAGCTGACGCATCACATGCATTGGCGATTGGGTAAAATGAGGTCCAGTTGTTTAAAGCGTCAACAGAGTCAACTCCTCAAGCAAGCAATCACTTCTCAATAGCCAATGGTCCAGACTCCCTGGACAAAGGAAACCGAAGAATAAGGAGCTGCTTACTGCCAGGCTAGCTTAGCATTATCTCACCCATCTTTTCTCTGTTTATTTGGACTTCTAATAAATCTTTTCCATTTTTGCTCCTTACATTTTAAAACGCAGTTATTCAAAAATGCAGAAAGGCATGGGTGAGTTTATCAGCTCAGAGTAAAAGAAATCCAGACTCCTTCCCTTCTTTAAACTCCAGCGCAGAGTTTAAAAAGTACTCTGACTGGAATAATTGATTTCCAGATATTCAAAGACTAGAGTCAAAAGTTCAGACATTTATTATTTTTTCTCTTGGTTTGTTTTCTTTGCTGTGAACCACGCTATAGCAATAAACTTCAATACATAAAAAAAAAAAACATGACAGTATGAACAACTCTCACAGTTTTTTAATTGATTACTGGACAAGCCAGCAGTCACTGTTATCCTGACCGGAGAATTGAACACTTGATTTCTTTAGTTTAGGGTGAACAAGTCATATTCACACATGCCTTGTGTCTGAAACGTAAATGTTAAATGTGTTTAGCAGAATTACAAAACAATACAGATGAATGAATGTGCAGTCAGGTGGAAATACTAATCAGAGTCCAACTTGTGCAGTTCTGTATGTTTCCTAAGCTTGATTCATGTAATGCTGGGCAGTAAACTGTCAGACCGGACTCTGCTGAACCTTTAGTAAGATTTATAGTAATGTGTAAACAAACCACCCTGTCCCTCAGTAAATTGGGCTTTAGACTGTCCCTACTGTTATTATGCAAGAGGTAGAGCACACCGCCCTCAAACAAGATAAATATTCATTTCCTGACACTTACTCAAACATTCCCTTTAAGATACTTACAATAAAAAATATGTTTTTTGGACTTTTTTGGACCCAGAGGAGGAGGGGCAGAGCAGAGAGCTACCGGGAAGCTGACGTAAGACTTCACTATCGCTGTTCTGGAGGAGTCAACAATTCATTTATATTTAAAAAGATTAAAGTAGAGATTTTTTTATGTCCAAAATCTAAGGAGAACGTTACAGTTTAATCACATGGCCGGTGTTATTGTTTTAAAGTTGCAACAAAAATGTGGCTGCATCCTGCCTGGTCAGATTTTTCCAGAAGTTTTAAGATATATTTGTTCTAAAACTGTTTTCAGTGTGGCTTACATTTCTTTAAAAAAAAAAATAATAAAAAAAAATAAAAAACAGCAATGACAAAACGTAGACATTTTTGCAAATGTCTAACAAAAACAAACATTTTCTAAATTTGCAAGTCCACAGGACTCTGTACCATTTACTATGACACATAATTACATATTTTTTGCAGCTAATATTGTTGATTTGATCTATATTGCCACGAAAATGTATTTTGTAATTCTTGAGAAAGGAGAAGGTTTGTAAGGTTTGTTCTTCCTTCTGCTCACTTTTCACTCGTCTTTGTGTGGCAGGAGAATGTGTTTGTGAATTAATGATTAGAATTGCTAAATCAAGTGAATAAACCGATTGATTCTGTCATTGTTGCTTATGCAACGTGATTGGAGTCCACCTGTGATCAAGTCAGTGAACAGAACATTATTTGGAATAGAACACATAAATATGAATAAGCTCTTACAGTGGACCACACAGAAACCAAACAAGGAAGTCAAAGGACTTACCTCTTGTAGTCCAGGATTTAACTGAGCAACAGCACAAATCTCAGGAAAGATTGAATGTCATGAATAGAATGGTTGTCTCCATTACTTGGAAATGGATGAAGTTTGAAACCGCCCGGATCCTCCGTAGACCTGACGAAAACAAGTAACTGGGGAAGAATGGCCTTAGCCAGAAACCTGATCAAATGCACGATGGTCACCAAGGCAGAGTTCCAGTTTCCTCTTGTAGAGGAAACTGCTGCCAATGTAGCAATCAGGACTTTATGGCAGAGTGAGCAGATGGGAGCCACTCCTCTTTGATAGCATATGATAAGCTACTTAAATTTAACAGAAACACACATTTGAGATCATGAGAGCAGGAGAAAGTTTTTCTTCTTATGATACAAAAATAAAACTTTTGTTTTCTATTTATAGGATATTCGATTTTTCTCATGCCTGGAGAAAAACTGTCCTCATTTAAAAGGGCAGTGGTGTATTTTCACATGGTGCCATTTTACAGCACAATTAAGTAACTACATTACCTTCAGTTTCTACGTGATTTAAAATAAGTTGACTTTGTAACTTCACACTTTTAAATTGGGCCTCTGTCTCTTTAAAAACTCCTTCTCTTTTTGAAATTCCGACACATCAAAACTCTCTTAATCTTTTAACATTTTTCCAGCTCCTATAACGAGCTCAGCACCTGCTGTTTACTAATTACAGCTGACTAGTCTGAAGGAGCTGAGCGGAGGAGGGCTTCTCTGTGAGGCAGAAGCTCGGAAGCTTGTAAACTGCAGCTCTGAGGAGGAGCGTTCGGTACGCCTAGGTATTTTGCACAGCTGACACAGTTACCATGGAGATGAAAGGATTTCTCAACATGCATGGAAGAATCAAAGCAACACTCCACATATGTTTTTGATGCAGAAATAACATTGTAATATGATGTAAAGCTCAATAAAATCACTTTTACAAAGTGCTGCTCCAGGTAACACTAGCCCTATTTTAAAGCATGATGATGACATCATAATGTTGTGGTGGGGGTTTTTCTCTACACATGGAGAGCATGTGATGACTGTAACCAGAAATAGAAAAATTTTGCCTAAAATCTGCTTTTCATTGGTGACATTAATATGAATGAACCTAAAACTATCTTCATTTTCATTTATTTGACTATATAGTGGTAAATATGGGGAGATATTAGTACTGCTGCAGTTTGCTAGAACTCCCACCTGCAACTATAGCTTTAACAGTGATGATGAAGCTAAGGATGAAGTTATATTTGACCAGCAGGACCAACAGTCACTGTTTCTCTCTGCAGCCCAGTTGCTGTCTCCAAACACAACCATTTGGTTAGTTTGGGTAGCGAGGAGAAACACGCTGTCCACCGTCTTCCATTCGTCACTGAAGGCCATCCTTATAGACATCCGAAACCATAGTAACCCTTTATCACAGGATACAGAGCAAGAAAATATAAACGTCTGTGAAGGCACAGCATGCATAATCAATCTCTGACCTTTTCTAGATTAGGATGTTGTTCTTTGATTAAACAGATGACAAACTGATCTTTGTTCTAGGAATACAGGTTGGGGAATAACAACCTGTAGTTCTTGTCCTGAGGACAGATGGCTCTATAATTTAGTAGGTATCTCATGTATGTCTGGATGAGCCTGTTGGCTGTTTCCCTGATCCCACACTCCAGATGGGCTTTTTCTTCTTTTCTTTTTCTTACTGCATTACTTGAAAGTCTGATTAGCTGCTTTACATGAGTGTTTGGACAGTTTTTAAAAGACAGACTACAATCTGATATTGACTGAAACATGTCAACATTAACAAATAGAAAAATAATATCTCCTGGCTACATGGCTATTACAGTGCTATTCCCCAATTACTATTGTGTTTGTTACTTTTTGAGGAAGAAAATAATCAACACTAGATGAGAGTTTTAAACTTTTATTCAGTTTTCTAAAAAAATCCTTTATGACCAAACATCAGAGAAACAGTTTTCCCGAGCAAAATTTCATCCAAGGAGATGGATAAAATGATACAATCCAAACGGTCAAAGCTTATTTACATAGCACATCTACAACATCCTCAGCACAACAAGCATGACATTACATTTTATCTTTATCAAAAACACCAAGATGTGGTAGAAAAATAACAGATTAAATGTGTTTATCTGAAGACATGCATGCATAGGACGGATAGCTGGAGTGATCAGATGGATTAACCAAGCTTTACTCTTAACATCTTTGTTCAGGTTCAAACTTATGGGATCTATGACCTACTGGACTTCTTGAGGAAGCTAAGAACCTTCAAGGTTTGCAGCAAAATGCTGCATATTTTTCATAAGTTGTTGTTCTGTCGTTTGTTGGGGCAGCAGCATCAGAACCAGGGACCTAAAAAAAAAAAACTCTACAGCTCGATAAAGAAAGCTGGTTCTGTTCTGGTTCTGTTCTGGTTCTAATCTGGTTCTGTTCTGGTTTTGCTCTGGTTCTGCTCTGGTTCTGTTCTGGTTTTGCTCTGGTTCTGCTCTGGTTCTGCTCTGGTTCTGCTCTGGTTCTGCACTGGTTCTGTTCTCTGGAGAACCTCTGGAGTTGATTATGCAAAGAATGATTCTTCTTAAAATCAAGAAAAGTATGAACAACTGTGACCATTCTCTTGTCTTCTTTTGTCTTTTTGTCTTCTTCAGATTCCACTATAAGAAATATTTCCTGTCAACAGCCATCAGTATCTAGAATAACTCTTTAAAAACACGAATGAATCACAACAACATTTAATTCCCTTTGGGATGAATAAAGTATTTTTGAATTTGAACTAATCATGTATATTTGTATGTTTCTCTGGGTCATAATAAAGGCTGACCAGCCTGAAGCAGTGTGTCCAGTGTTTGGACGAAGGTTTGTCTTTGACACACATTTCTTCATTTTGTGCCTTCATAGGCGCATCCAGTTAACAAAATGATGTTGTTCTACTGTCACTGCACCATTAAAGTGTTAATCAGGTTATTTATTTATTTTTTTTGGAAAGTAATTTCCACAACTAAAGATTTAACACTGCTGTACAATTGTAACAGCTCATCAACACAACAGTATTATTTTCCTTGCAGCACAGGGACAGGCTGAGTATTGTTGTACTCTTCATGTGGTGTACTACAGCGGAAATGTGAAGAATGTATTGCAGCTAACAATGCCAGTAAACTTCACAGTGTGAGCCGTGTGAACCGTAAAGAAAAGGTGAGGGCGGATTTTGTATTCCGGACATTATTTTGGCCACGTGCCATCGGACCGCGTTGACGTTGCAGTAGTTCAGGAACGAAACGCAGCCCACACTTCCAGGCTCATTCACTCATCTGAAGGTATTTGACTGACAGCTTGTTCTTCGCTGCCTGCTGTGATTGACAAACATGAACGAGGGCCAGAGGTAAAAAACAAAAAAAAAGTAAAAAAAAAAAAAAAAGTTGCCAGCTTTTATTTTGCTGGTCGCTGGTCCATCATAAACAACAAGGCAGACACATCTCAGGGCAATTTTAGAGAGAAAGAATTGCCCTGAAGTAGTTTTATGGCCACCAAGCATGAATTTCCTCAAAAAAATGTTTTCTGAGGAAACATTTTTCAGATGTTTTCTGAAAAATGTAGCCGCAACAACAAATAATTCAATTCTTTTTTTTTAAAGAAGAAAACCATTTTATTGACTAAAACTTAATGACAGCATTTCTTTACCGAACGTTTGATTATTTGTAGCAAAGGAAGAATCTGCAACTTAAAAAAAATCTTCTAACCTCAACATGTGAAGAGCTGAGCTTTTTCTGCTTGACTTAGCAACAACAAAGTGAAGGATTGATCTGTAGATTGTTTTGTTGATTCATTTTATTATCTTGATTAATTGGATAGAAAGGGTGTTTAATAAGATTATTTTCTTAACATAAATCTGAATTTGAATTTGAAACTTTTCAGGAGTTCTGAGTATACATGGAACATATTTTTTATCTTAAATGCAAAATGAGTATATTTTTGGTTAAATTTTGTCTGAATTACTGCTCTGATTGTATTGTTCTTTCAACACTGGGCTTGTTTTGAGTCTATATACTGCAGCTATTAATTAATGGGTTATTTGAATAATCATTTCACCCCTTAGTTTGAAGTTTTGAATTTGATTTTCATTCCACCAAACATCCCCACAGTTAAACACTACAAACAGACGTGTGTGTGCTCCCAGCAGCAGAGGGCAGCAGACACGTAGGCTGAGCAAATGTTTTCTTTTCTCTCATCTCCACCTCGGGGATGGGCTCATTAAATCGTTTTTCCCATCTCCTCTTCTCTGATGAATTCTTCATTAAAACGCTCCTCTACAAAGACGTTCTGAAGGAGTGCAATTAAACGGGCCTTGATGATCTCAGAGAGATGATCTTTTGCAGCTAAAAGCTCCCTGAACGCAGCCCACTGGAGCCTTTCCAGAGCGATGGCTCAGACAGAGAAACAGTTCACCAGTGAATAACAAAGGGAAGTCAGACGCTTCACGGGGATTTAGATGTTCAAAGGAGCAGCTTACGCCTCTGGGCCACGCTGGGCCCTCTCGAGTCGGAGAATGAAATCTGTTGTTTAACAAGCCTTTATTGGAATCCTCATGAACAAAAATGTTGGAGATCGGGGGACAAACACAAGCCCACGGTGGTGGCACACATGAACCCGAGATGAGGGAATATTTGTCAGAGAGCCCGTACCAAAGTGTGACTTTCATATTGGTATAACAAAATACGTTGGGTGTGTGTGTGTGTGTGTGTTTGCTTGGGCCAGGATATGCTGGGCTTTAGGTTTTGGATGTAACAGAGCCGTCCGCCTCGGGGTCTGTCTGTTCTTTAGTTAGTGGAGTTTCTAGAGGTTTCTGTGGTGTGTTTCTGAGTCTCGCGGGAGTTTGAGGAAGCTGGACACATCGCCGTTTCCTCACCGCTGAGCTTTACTGCCCCTCTCACCCCTCGCATAGATCTGTGTTTCAGCTTTAATGTTTACTCTTCAGAAACTTGAAATACCACAGAGAGATTTGGAGTCTTCATGCAACAGGTAGCCAATCAGAATGCAGCGTAAGATTTCATCAAAAACTTCAGCGGGTGCTTTGTCCCAGGTTGGACGGAACCAGGTGTAATATCAGGTCGTCAGGGATGAACAGTGGTCTGGTTGTTGGGACTACAGACTGCATTACTGCCAACAGAAAACTGTATGTTGTGATTCACCTCTTGTACATTAGATCAGTGGCGGGGGAGCAGGAAGGTTGGCTCACCCAGGGCACCAAACAGGTTAGGAGCGCCTCTGCTTTGGATCATTGGCTTTTTAAAACAACTGCTGGGCTGGTGATGTTAGGAACAGATCAGCAGGAGGCTGCGCTGGCCTTAGCTGTAATCTGTGATCTGTAAACAATAGGCTTTGTTTATTATCTCCCAAAAGCAGAATTGCTGTCGGTGTAATAATTTTGCAGCAATCGAAAATGAGCACATACCCAATCATCATTTCCTTGCTGTTGTTCGAGGAAAAAAAAAAAAAAAAGTCAGACTCAACGTGTCTGTCACGTCCCCGTGACAAATTTATGTTGACTTTTATCATGTTGACGTCAACTTTGAAACAACATGAACTCATAAAACCCTTATTCTCAAACTTATCAGCCACATGAAAACGAGTTCGATGTGAACACTGTTTCCACCGGGTGGTTTAATGTGCGCGGACATAAAACCTATCCTTACTCAGACATGTCCGGCGGAGAATGTTGGGGCCTTTATTGACCAGAAGAGGCCTGCTGGTATCCCAGGACAACACTTTGGGATGAATTAGAGCGGAGACCATAAATCACGCCTCCTCACCCAACATCAGTGTCTGACCTTACTAACATACTGTTAAACCTCCCTGAAGACTTAAAAGAGCTGAAATCCTTGTAGCTGAATGATTTATTTTCACTTATGAATGACTGATATATTTATCTGATCTGAAGCAGTGTTTGTTTCTCTTCATTATGATTTGTATCCAGATTCCTCTCCTGAATACAAATTTTAAAAAATAATGTATTAACTAGCCCTATTCACTTACTATGATCAGATCTGTATAAGATCAAAAACTAGATAGAATATTAACAACAACAGGAGATCAGTTTGCAAAAACCGCTGATACATCAAATATTAGTTGGGTCACTGATGAGTTATTGATTGACTGATAAAATAAAAGCATTTCATCTAATCAGTCAATTCACCTTCCACTGTAATATTCACACTCTTCTATCATTTTTTCCCCAGATCCTGTTTTTAATTTTATTTTTTTACAATTTTGACATGAAAATAATTAACCCAAAGGAATATGAGAAGGTATTAAATCTACATGTAAATTCCATTTCCACCTCTAAGTTGTAAGTTGTAAGGAAAGTGAACACCGTTTTTCTTTGCACTTGCGTGATTTTCCTCAAATCTAACTCCTTCTAAATAATGAATTGAATCGGTCATCAAAATTCATCAAAGTTGGGGGTGGGGGTAATACACTGAGGTTACAGAACAAAGCTGTTTTCAAAAAGCCTGCATGTATTTCTGCTAAGCTGTCCTTTATTTAAACTCATTCTCAAAGGTTTTTGTTCTTTTTCATTTTTCCCTTTGAATTGTCTTGAATTTGAAAGAATCTACATCAATAAATGTAGCATCACTACATGCTTAAACCCCACAGGGAACAATATTCAACATTCAGTGTGTCTGAATCACTGACCTTTGACCCTTTTAGGCCAATTAATTACCTTGACTTTGATTCTTTAGATGCAAGTTGATAACTGGACATTTCTGGTATTTGACCCATTATCTGTTCAGCATCAGTCTGCAGCTGATCCTCGCTATAAGCAACCAATAACAAAAATGTCTTTTCTACTACATCTTAAATTTTGTCATAATTTTCAACAGCATTTTAGCCATCAAGGATTTATAATAAACTAAAGCTGTAGACTTCAGCTCTTTCACATGCAACCATCCTGCTAAACCCCTGATTCCTCTGGATGAGGCCAGCATTTGTGGCCTCATCTATGATAATGATAGAAATGATAACAGTTGAATTAGCCATTGATTTTAACTACAACGAACAATGCTCAATCGTATTGTTGTCTAAAATAACTAAATAACGTCACCTTCCTAAAATAGCGGCCTGAGTCATTTCTGTTTTTGTCAAAAGTGACTTTTGCAACAACAACAAAAAACAATCAACACATTTTTCTTTCCAAGATACGTTTTTACGCACCAAAAGAAAAAACAACAAAAAACAATTGTGGTCATCATTTTAGGAAAGTGGACAATATGCACTGTATGGGGAATACAGTGCAATGCTGCACATTCAAATTGAGCATAATTGAGCTTTAAGACCTGCTGTGTGAACGGAGACACTAGCTTGAAAAATAAGTGAAATGGAGATTGCAATAATTAGACTTTCACAGGTATTTAAGGTTTAGATTTGTGTGTTATTTGTACTGTACACTCTCTGATGTATCCTGACTGAGAAAGGACTGAATTAGGGACCCAGTGCTGTACTGGCTCCTGGGTAAAACGGGCTTACAGGGCCAGCAGCCCAGGGCCCCATTTTTACTTTCTAAAATGTTTTGTAATGAATGCATGTTTTGCAGACATTGGTCTTTAGTTATTGTATTTTATTTTTATAACAACATGGAGCTAGGGGACACTTTAAACCTAACATTAACAACGAACTGAGTTGGCATTCTTAGTTCCTTCTCAATGATTCATGGTTTTACGTTTTGAAATTCTGTAATTTGCTTTAGAATTTATTATTATTTTTATTTTATTTTATTTTTCTGTGGAAAGCGCACCAAAAAGGTTTCCACCCAGGGGCCCGGATCCTTGTGAATCCGGCCCTGACAGTGCCTCCCCCTCCCTCTCTCCCCCTCGTTAACCTCAGATTGACTCAAATGCCACCAGCCAACCTCCATCTGTGGCTCTGACCTAAATGAGGAGGGAAAACAAGCCGAGCCCCAACCTCCCCACCGCCGGGCTGTGACTCCTCTGCTGCCATGAGGCTCCTGGTTGGAGGTGCAGAGGGAGAGAAAGAGGAAGAGAGACAGAGAGCGGGAGAGAGAGAGAAAGCTGTTTGAAGTACAGTAAAACACAGCTCCCTTCAGCTCCCAGATCAAAGGCAGAGGATAACCAACAGCCTGCTGTAATGAGACCACGATGACTTGAAATCACTGGGATGGCTCGGTGCACCCCCCCCCAAACTACCACAACATCGTTATGAGAGACCGCAGTGGAACACCCTGAGAAAGACAACAGTATTCTAGCAATGTAGGTTTCTCTGGGAGTAAAATGCTGCTCTGTGTGTGATCTTGTTAGAGAACCAAAGCTGGAGACACAAAGCACAACCAGAGAAGAAATGCAATGCTGTTTTTTCTACATATATCATTTTTTGACTTCCATTCACTGACAGTGGTGGACGACCAGCACAGGCAAATACATCTTACCTGTCTGAGTGAATTTTTTGTATTTAAGCAGATGTAATGAAAAGCAAAAGCCCAATTTTTACTTTTCTTTCCATTTATTCTGTCAGTGCCGCTCCCAGAGACACGTTCACTGGGTGACCAGTGTTCACTGGGTGACCAGTGTTCACTGGGTGACCAGTGTTCACTGGGTGACCAGTGTTCACTGGGTGACCAGACCTGGAAAAATATTAGGAAGGTTCAACAATAACAACAGAGACATAGCCAGTGTTGTATAGTAACAAAGTAAAAATACTTCACTACTTTACTTAAGTATATTTTGGAGTACTTCATACTTTCCTCGAGTATAAACATTTTTATAACTTTCACTTTTACTTCACTACATTTCCGAACTGAATTGCATACTTTTACTCCGATACATTTTCAATGTGTGGTTTAGTTACTCGTTACAAAAAAGCAAGAGAGAAACGCAAATGTTTTGATCCCACCTACTGATTGACTGCAACAAAGCCTGCTTGCCTGGGCTTGTTCATCACCACCAATAGGATGCACAGGTTTTGCACCTCCCCACCTACGTCAAAATGTCCAGCAAACAGTCTGATTGGTTAGTGCTCCGTTTGTGTAGGTTTGTGCCGTTAAAATGTTCGTTTGTGCAGCTTTGGTTTCCGAGATATTAAAATGATTTTTTAGGCCATCCGGAGTTTTGCTCCCCGCATTTTGCTCCAGAACAAACCAAAGTGGGCTGGTTCGTTAGTGCTCCATTTCTGCAGGTTTGTGCCGTTAAAACAAACGCAGCAAAGTTGTTTTCAATTTGGATTTTGGGTTTTCCAATATCCGGTGTGAGCAGCGTCTAGCTCAAGGTTAATCCGATTCATGAACGCTAATTTCAGCCAGCCGTTCTCTAGGTCTCCCCTTCCTCAAGGTGTCGGGAGTTTCACTCAGGGAGAGTCAACAAATTTTACATCCAAACTCTCCTGAGAAACTAAAGTAGGCTAAATAGATTTCTTGCCTTGTGACCAACTGTCACAAAATTCATGACACAAAATATTGAGTATGAAGTAGTCATACTCAATATTTTCAGTAATTGTAATCTTAAAAAGTATATATTTTGGATGGCCTAAAAAATAATTTTTAATATCTCGGAAATCAAAGCTGCACAAACGGAGCTCTAACCAATCAGGCTATTTGCTGGATTTTTTGAGTAGGTGGGTGTCAGCTTCACGGAGGTCTGTTTCGCTTCTCCCATTAAACACCAAGTTAACAAAAAGCTCTCCCTCTTCAGATGTCAAATAAGCTGCATTTCCCTCCCAATTCTTTTTTTCTTTTGCATAATGACCAGTTGTGTGCACCTATAGTTTGTGAAGTAGAGTAATCGTAACGGCTTTTTTTCTTCATGTTGGCCTCATTTTGGCCATTATTTATTTTTCTCATTTTCAGCACTGATCTTACTTAAAGGGAAAACTTAAGGCTTATAGAAACTTTGTATTTTCTGTCCTGGAGGGTTTACTAAGAAGCTGATTCAGTTGTAAAGCAGGTTAAGTTAACCTAAAGCAGGTTAAGTTAACCTAAAGCAGGTTAAGTTAACCTTGTGGTTTAGGTAAAGCACCTAATTTTCTTAACTAAATATCTATTAGCAGGTTTCATTTTGCCTGCACTTGGTTGTGTACATTATTTTAAGTGTATTTAACAAATTTGCCAAAATATAAAAAATGTCATTCAAACCGCATTTGCCTTGTTTTACTTTTTACTTTTACTTTTCATTACATTACTTGAGTTCATCCATTTTTACAGTAATTTCCATACTTAAGTACAAGACATTTCAGATACTTTAATACTTTAACTCAAGTAACATTTCAATCAGTGACTTTTACTTTTACCAAAGTCATATTTTGGAGCGGTACCGATACTTTTACTTGACTCCGAGATTTCAGTACTTTATACAACACTGGACATAGCAGCCATCAGATAAAGGTTTTGTTGGCTCTAGTGACCTTTATTTGAGAGAGGTCAGACAGAAAAGCGGATAATGAGAGAGGGGGAAGACATGCAGCAGAGGTCATCAGGTCACGTCGAGAACAAAGGCCTCCTTACGTGGTTTAAGTTTTGTCTCTGCACCACCGCAGTACCCCACAAATATAAACATGGAGAGTTTCCTAAATGCCAAGTGGAATCATGTCCTTTGTTAAAGCAAAGAATGAGTTTCATTTCAGAAGTCAAGTATGGTGGGTTATCTGTGATGCTCTGGGCCTGGTTCTCTTGTCTGGAAATTTGTTGGAATGCATGGTTTTATGTTCTCTGATCATAGTGCTGGTAAATTTGACCATAACTCTCAAAATGGGTCATTTTTTGGCTATTTTAGCAGGATGAAAACCCAAACTGTTTGACAAAGTGAGCAAAGAAACAGTCACCAAAATTAAAAAATGAGCTTCCTGCCATAATCATCCCCATAACAGAGTAACACATGCTGTCCTGTTGGTGAATAGAGGTCAGAAAGGGCAGCAGAGTGTCAGGAATTTTGCCTAAATCATCTGTTAATATGGGATGTTTTTTCTCCCACCCCTGAATACATGGAGATGAATAAAAGTTGATTTTTCTCCTTTTTGCCTGTAAGAGATAAAGATGAATTCATTAGAATGTTTTCACACATGAACATTGTGATTACCTCATGATTATGTAAAGCAAATAAAAAAGAATCCGTTTGTGAGTGATCCAAATGACCCTGCTAGAAACAAAGATGCTTGTGTGAAGCAAACGGCCACGTTTCCAGAGAAACACCATGACAGAAAATGATCCCAACAGGAAATACACAGAGGGACATTTTCTGCTTCCACATGGAGGGTAGTTTGATGTACTTGTTGTGTGGACAGGATTCTGACTGAGGCCAGCATCCGTCTCCGGCCTCCATCTGACCACACAGTCCAGGCAACAAGGCCAGGAGATAAAAACGCTGCTTTCAATTCTGTCAGTTTTCCTAAAACCTTCTCAGGCAAAAAACGTTTGTTGTTAATGGCAGTTAAGTTGAGAGCACAAATGAGTGAATCTCAGAAATGACTCAGAAAAACAATTCAAAGTAGAACAAACGAATTAAAATAAAGAAGAAGAAATGAGCTATCTTCAGCTGATCAAACAGACAGAAAGGACCTGAACCATGAGCTCCTTGAAACAATAGCATCCATTTTTATCTTCACTTCTCCAATGCTTTTCTCAATTTTTCCATGCAATTATTTTATCTGAAAACAAATTGAATAGAGAAAGAACTTTTACCATCCCTCAGTAAGAGACTGTCAAGCCAAAGAACACGAAAATAAATTTGTGTTCTTCGGAACAACAAGGGCAATTTTACAGTATGAGTAAAATATACATGTATTTTTTATTTCTGATTATTGTTTATTTTATCTAATTATTTTATCTAATAACTACTGGAGAACAGTTATCATAAATACCGTTTTCAAAATCAAAAAGATGTGCAACTGAGTAATCTAACAAATTCACACAATGAATATTTGGAAATGTAAAAAAACCCCAGCAGACAATTTACAAGAAGTGGAAAAATGTGCAAATAACAGCAGCGAATTTGACCCTGCAAAGTATCCAGGGACATCCATTAATCTTGTTTTCATCTAATAGCGTGTCTTTTATTAAATGTCTATTCATATTCAGACAGGAGTGGAGTGAAATTAATCTCCTAACATTCACTTCCAGCTGGTGAAATCAGTGATAACAGCCGATGTGTAAATCAGGAGGGATGGGATCTAATTGTCTATATTTGATAAGCGTCCTCTCCTCCTGTGTTCACCAGCATTATCATCCCCATCTCACTGTCTAACATGCTCATTTTAGCTCCTGTTATAAAGCTAATTAATTACTTTGCATAAGTGGCCCCAGTGTGCGTGTGAGTGTGTGTAGGTGTGCGTGTGTGCGTGTGTATGTGTGTGTGCTCCTGTGTGCTTGGGAACTGTGTAATTATGGCTGGGTTTGCTGACGCGCCCGGCTCCATATCGCACAGATGAGAGGAGCAAGTGACATGCTGCCTTGCTTGTTCTCCTCAGGGAACACTTATCAAAACAATACAGCAGCCATCATTCAAACACAGCCCTGCTCACTTTGAAGTCTCCCTGTCCTCTTGTTTTTTTAATCCTCATCCTCTTTCCATTGTAATCCCACTGTAACTGCAGGGATTCTTCCCCATTTGCACCAATTGTTCATACAAACACAACAACAACGCACACACGCACAAAAACACAATACATTGGGAGCAACTGGTTCAGTCAGAGGAGGCTGAATGTAAATGGGCTGGAGAGCTGGCGCTTGCCATGCGTCTCTGCCTCTGTGTTGCCAATCCCTGTAAAAAGTTAATGTAAGCAGGATTCACAGGGAGCTGGCGGTGATGAAATTATGGTGTAACTGATGCCAATGTGCCATAGCAGAGAAGTGCATGGCCACTCGCGTCTTTGAAGGAGGCTCTTCCCATCGCTGCGATGCTCTGCTGGAGAAGGCTGCTGCATGCCGTGTACAGTACAAGCAGACAGATGGAGGGCAATACTGCACAAAGAGCGGGCAATCGTTTTACTGCACACGAGTTTAAGCAATTCATACGTGGCTCCGCTATTGCAGTCAGAGCTGAAATAGTGCTGGGATGTATACAGATAATAAGCAGTGTGTGGGGTAAACATGAAAGTGGTTGAGTTGTTTATAATTCCAGCTGCTTAACTAAAATAAAATATGGAGCCTAAATATGAACAATCAATTCAAAACGTTTGTTTTCCTCTGGAACAATGACATAATTTTAAGTAAAATATTCTCACCTTCTTAAAATAATAAACTCAGTTTGTTTTTGTTTTTTTTTAACCAAAAGATGATGTTATGCTGAAAAAAAAAAACTTTGTGAAAAAATGATAAGACCATTATTTTTAAATATTTAAACCCTGTTTAAAACATATTACCTTGAAATTCAATTTCATAAAGTGATGCTACAACAGCAATAAATAATTTCATTGGGATTTCATGTGGTGGACCAACACATAATACTATGTGAAGTTCAGAGAATCAGAATTATTTTACCATCATAATTCTGAAAAGTGTGACATGATTTTATTTTCAGCCCCCATCAGGATTTTGTTGAACCATCTTTTGCTAGAATTCTGGAATTCCAGGCAGGAATCTGTGGTGCTTGTTTGGTGTTCCAGATACACAATGCCCGTCTAGAAACTGTCATATTTGCATCATCTTCTCTATAAAATGACTCAGGCTCCATCAGATTGGTTGGAACGTGTCTGCCACCATCAATAATCAAGTCTTGCCACAGATTCTTAATGTGATTTAGGCCTGCATTTACTAGGCCAATCTAATAATTTTTTTGTCATTGATTTTTCTCACTATATTTCCACCCATCTTCACATCAGTGCTGTTTGAACAAAGCATCATCACAGAATGATGCTGCCACTGCCATGTTTCATTGTGTGGGTCTGGTGTGTTCAGGATAGAATTTATTGTTAGTTTTTCTTTTTTTTTCCATGTTTGCTTGTAAGACTCCGCTTACAAGACAATGTTAGGACAGTAAGGCCCAAATCTATTGTTGTATTTTGTTTAGCTGGACTGAAGACAAAAATGGCTTCAGGGCTGTAAAGGTCGCTGACCCCTGGACAGTCGTGTCTTGGTAGGCTTCCAGCTGTCTTTCCATTCTCAGATGGTTTTGATTGAACAGAGGTCTTCATAATGCTGCTTTTTTTCTCTCTCATGTTCTCCAATAAGCCTGTGGTGCCTTCACAGAACGGCTGCATTTATACTCTCAATAAATTACATATTCTGTTTACTAATTGGGTGTCTGCTGTCGCTCACACTGGATCTTATTTAGGAGCAACGAGACCAAACACTTGTCACACTTTTCAGATTTTTTTTTTTGTCAGTGGAACAAAAAAGCCGTTTGTCTTCAGCAGGTCTCTAATGTGCTGCTTTGTGCTCGTCTGTTTGTGGTTGTAATTGTGCGCTCCCACTCCATAACTTTTTCTGATCCTTGTGACCCACAGAGATTCCACATTCATACACAGCTCCCCAAAAACAGCTGCTGTCTGCAAAAAAGCAGCGCGTGCATAAACAACGTGGGGGTGTGTAGGAGCTCCGAGGGGGAAGGCCGTAAAAGCGCCCAGCTCCAGGAATGCCAAAACCATGTTTCTGAGGGGGGGTTGATGAGCCACTGTTGCCTATTACTATAGCAACAGGAAGACCTGGCTGCTTCAATCAGCTCCTGGTTTGTCGGGCTGGCAGAGGATAGGCCAGGGAGCCGTGTGGGGAGACATCTTAGTTTTGCTAATGAGGCCAGCGGGACTGGCTAGGTGTCATCCTGACTGTACGACCTCAGCAGTGTCGTCGCCTGTCATGATGCCCGTCATGCTGGGGAGGTCAGACCCACACACAAACAAGCACGCACACACACACACACACACACCAAGACATCAGCCAAAATGAGAGTAGTGATCATTAAAAACAGCCAGCATCCACTTTTCCCCTGCTGCAGATACACAGAGCAACACACACACACACACAGACACACACACACACACAGACACACACACGCTGCCCACAGCACCAACACCCACAACATTCATGAACAGGTTTGTTGTTTTAATGATTCACTAAAGTTCATATTTTAATTATATGAGGGCCATATGACATGAAGACCTCTTATGCATTCCCACTGTTGTGGGCTGTTATTTATTGGTTTTCAAATTCATCTGCACAATATACATTTTCACACAAAAAACAAAACAAAACAACAACAACAAAAAAAACAGTGCTTCTTAATTTCGTGATTTTTATGCATCACACATGGCCAAAATGATCAGGCCATTCTGAAAATGATTTATATCTGCCCGCAAGTATGCAAGCAGATTCAACATTATCACTTGTAAAATAAGAGAAACGATTGCTTAGTGTGAAAAAAAAAACTTAGCACACCTCATTATTCAACAGCCTTTAGAACAACGTTTCGCAGATTTGTCATTTTAGTGGAAAGTTGAGTGCAAGGAAGAAGTTTGATCGTAAAAGCAGCAAAAGCCAGTGGGAAAAAAATCAAATCCTTGGCTTGAAACTGAGTCAAGATATAGATGGGCAATATATACTGAGAATTTTACAGTGATAATTTGTGGTAATATTGCGGTTATGATAAAGATTGTGAAAAAACAAAACAAAAAAGAAAAAATGTATTTATTTCTTATTTTTTAGGGAAATGTATAATTCAGTATTCACAGACCCACAATCACAAATATTGTTCTTGAAAAACATTTCAGGAACAAAAGGCTCTATAAGGACAGCATGTACTTTAAACAGAATTATTCACACAGTAATTACATCTAATCATATTTTCAATTTTAATGATATTTATTGAAGCTCTCATGTAACAAAATGTGATCATTTGTGATCATACTGCAAACTTAGCATATTTTTTAAAACGATTTATATACATATATGTATAACATCAATACTTGAATTTTATCATGACAACAATGAATCTGAATTCTTATCGGGATAAGATTTCATGCTTAATTACAAACAACGTGATAAATACCAGGTCCTATGTCAGAACCAGAGACAGAGACATCGGACCTGAGTTTTACTGAGTTCCACCTGTCCTGCCGCTGTGCTGCTGTGGAATCACACTTTAACTTTTCAGCTTGTCTCTGCATTGCGGTGGTTGTTGGTTGGTACCTGAGGGCCCCCGTTTGGAGAGGGGGACATGGCTTTGAAGGGGTTTCGCAACTTTGGTTCCCAGTCGGACAGAGTCCAGCGGACTGTGACTCAGCTGCGCAGTTGGAGGCTTCAAATCATGGCCTAACATCAGTGTTGTGTTTTTACCTGAAAGAAATCTGAATTCATGTTAGGAGAGGAGGGAAGAAGCTTAGAAGATAATGAATGTTGACAGTAATTATTGTTCATTTTCCTCATTTACTGAAGTCAGTCATTATGATTCCTGGTTCCAGACAGAAAACACAAAAAATATGTACTTTTTTATTTTAATTGTAAGACCAGTCTTTAAGTGTTTACACATTTCATTGAAATATCATTAATACATTTAATATAAAAAGCAAGATTTATTATGGTTGATGTGATTTATTTAAACACATCAACACAGACAAAATGAATAAAGTCACAGTTACCATGGCGCTCATAGCATAAGCTAGTTTGAGTCCCTAGATTAGCTTTTCTGAACAATATATCTAAAAACTATTAAGATGTAATAATATTAAAAGTATAAAACATGGTATGGACAACTTATGCAAAATCATACATGTGTGTGTTTATTATTTTTACAATTTTTTTCTGGTGCCTTATTTTTTTTATTCATTGGACAGAAAAAAGGCAAAGAGAGAGAGACTTACAGCGAATGGCTGTTTTTAACAGAACAGAAAAGTTGAAGGAAAATATGAATATGAATTTTTTCCCCCCTCAAATTAAAATTGTTCTAATGCCTTACAGATATAATAATTGGACCATGATGTGTTCAAGAATGTGGAACAGAGCTGATGTAAACACTGATGGTAGATTATGTATAAACAAGAAAACCTCAGAAAGATTGTAATTCATTTTACTGAAGTGCACACTTGTATTTTCCACATTGTCGAAAAAACGTTCCCTTATTGTCATGGATTGCATTTGGAAAGTTTTATTTTCACTTCCACGTTTTGTATTCCATATTCCATATGAGATTTTTTGCAAATTTATTAAATGATGTACACAGTTGACCGGAAAGGCACACACCCGTCAATAATATGTCCCACTGTTGACAGTGCAGGTCAGAGGTCACACATCAAGTATGAAAATAAATTTAAAAAATGACCTGTAGACTTTGGAAACAGTATTATCTCGAGGCACAAATCTCAAGGCAATACAATGACGTGGCACAAACCACTGTCATCAGCTTTCAAATCAATTTCAATATTTTGACATACAGTATATTTTATAGGTGACTTGTGTCCATTTTTATTAAACTCAACAATCTTTAGATCTTCATCCTCTTACAGTTTTTAGGAGTTGAGGCCAATTTTCTAGAGTATGCAGGGACTGTAATCTAGTAAATATGGTTGTCACGTTTGGCTAAAATTGTTCGTTGTGGATGCTTCGATGTCTGGAAAGATTTGAAATAATTTGTCTAATTATTGTCTAATTCTTACTTCGATGCTTTTAATGTTGCAAATTATTTTAAAACTAAGCATTGGTAGTTTATGTTGTATTTTTTTTCTTGCTTTATAAGCATTTTGAAGTGTCTCATTCTCTCCAGGCTAGTGCCTGTTTCCAACTGTTTTTTGTTCGGTTTATTATTGATTAATCTAACTAACTAAAGCCACGAGAAGTTATTAGGAGCCACTGTCCTTATTCTCAAGCATATAGCTGCTTGCTGCTCAACACCTTTTCTGTGACATTTCAAAATTGTCTAAATCTTAAAAAGAATAAAGACGAGTTGAAGCCCTGTGCACTTGTTCATCACACAATCATCAATTTATTTTTTCAGTCATATTTTTAAAGATACATTCGTTACTTCCTGTTAAAAGTTGAAGACGTTTTCAGAGGAGGTCTATCTGGAGGCCTTTGTGCTGGGTCTCTCTCTCTTTCTCTGTATTTAGCTGTAAGAACATTTATGAGGAAAGACATCACTGATCAAAACAACCCTTCATTATCAGCTCGTTTCATCTAATAAATAGTGTGCCATAAAAAACGTGCATATGCACAAACTTGCCTCTGTGTTCAAATTCCATCAAAAATCAAAGAAAGGAATGAAAACATGTAATTTTTTTGACTTAACTAACTTAACACACCTGATACAGCAGATCCAAGTTGTTTTTTTAATTCACGTAAATTTTAGAATTTCTTCCATTTCTTGTAATTTATTTCCTTTCCTATTATCATTACTATTATTATTATTATTGTTGTTGTTGTTATTATTATTGTTGTTGGTATTGTTATTATTACTATTATTATTATATGTGTAATAATGACTGATAATACATATAAAAATAAACAAATGAATAATTTTTAAAAGAATTCTTTAAGTGACATAAAATGTGGTATTTCAAATCTCAAAATCAATGCCCACTTCTGTTTTCTTTGAAAAAAAAAACAAAAAAAAACAACAAAACAAACAATAACAACAAAAAAAATTAATAAAAAAATAACGGATGAGAAAATAACTAGGATTAAACACCTGTAACAGAAACGATCTGAATTCCTTTAAAAATGTTTGGTAAAGTGATTGTTACTTTTTTGTTTAGATTTGCTATTGCTTTTTTCTTAAGAAGTTTAAATATCTATAAGTCCAAAATACATCCACACGTGTTACGCCAAATACTAAAAACTAATAGAAGGGGAGAAAATGGCATTTGCTGATTATGTATAATTCCAGGTGCAGGTGAGTTTCTCCTCCTTTCCCCCACGCACCGCTATTTCTGACCCACAGTCCGCCAGGCTCGGGTCTCAGGTCCCAGGTTGGTGTTAATGCCTAATGATTACCAATCAGAGAATAAGTGATGGCAGGGCCAATAGGAATAGAAAAGTTCCCCCTGATAGACCAATGATGGGGCCACAATGTTACAGCGTTCAGCGAATCCCTTGCGGATCTGATGCAACAGGACTGCAACTAAAGTTACTACTCCGAACTGCAACATGATGTCCTTCCGCTGCAGCGCACCCGAAACTAGTGCCGGGTGTTCCGTCTGCTCGGGATGTTCATTATTCATCCACGCAGTATGTTTTTTTGTTGTTGTTTTTTTTTTTTTAGTTTTTAATTAAATAGTTTGATTCCGGTGTGATGAGAACGTGAATTAGATAAGTAACTGAGAGGCTTTACAGACGGTTATTAGCTTTCTTATTTTACGAACTACACGCATCCGTTTAGGCTTTTTAAACAACTTTTAAACCTTCTAAAAGTAAAAATAAATACCTTTAGAAAAGCGAAATTATTTTTCTGGTGGAACAGCATGGCATTTCTTGAAAAGAAAGTAAAAGTAACAGCATGGTATTGACATAGATTGGAGCAGCACCTGTCGGACGGGCTCGTGCCGCTGACGCAAACAGCCAGAGGTCTCTGGATAATGGGAAAGTCCCCGGCTTCATGACGTAACGACCGCGAGAAGTCTGGAAACTGCGGATTGATCTCCAGCTCGGTGATCAGGTCTGGGCATTAGGAGTTGGAGAAGTAGCGGATTTAAAAACTTTCTGTCTGCAAGTCTGTTCGTGGTTCTAGCGCTCCATGAAGAGTCCCTGAGTTCCAAAAGCGAAATAATGGCTCTTTGAACGGCGTCCTCCTTCTGCGACGTTAAGCTTGCTTTGCTCCTACAAAACAACAGAGCAAGTATGGGGTGAGTACAGCTTTGGAGGAGCAGAGGAAAGTTAGCAGGGAAACAACAGCTGTTAGTTAACAGTTACTTTGAGACTCTTTGTTTTACTGATTGGTTAGTGAAGCTATTAACTTGAAACGCTACTTTAATTGATATTTCTATTTACAGGGACGAGCAGAATTTTATTTATTTATTTTTTTAAACGTGGTATACTAAGAAACCCCAGGGATGTGTTTCACTTTAGTTTATTAGTAAACTTTAAATTATAAATATTTTTGTTCTACAAACCTGTTGTCCCCAAACTAAAACAGTTTGGTTTTACTTTTGTTATTTGTTTCAGGTTATTTCATTAAAAATACATATTTCATTTTTTTGTGTGTAAAATTTTTGCTCAATGATTTTGAAATAAATGCCATAAATCCAATACACCCTTCACACTGTAAAATTACAGGTCAACGACAGATTCAATTTAAGAGAATCAATATTAGATTATTTAAACTTGAAAAACCATGGTTAGACATTTTTAAATTGACTTTTTTTTGTCTTGCGTTATTATGAATTATGAATTGATATGCAATTAGATATTGTGGGTTTTAACAACTTTCTTAAACTTTTCCACAGGTCTACAGTTAATTCCACAACTCTCGCCTCCAGCCAGCGCATGGGTTGTGCTTTTGGACAACACGATCGAAGCAGTCGGCACGATGGCGGCATCGATCCTTCGCAAGAAAATTCCCCCCATTTCCACAGGCGAGCTCGGCTCTCCCCCTCTCCCACAGGCTAACCATAGCCAATCACGGCTTAGGTTGGGGGCGGAGCCAGCGGAGAGGCAGCGCTTAATTGGTGAGTTTTGCCAAGACGGTTTTTTATTTTTCCACATCCCGAGGTTGGAGCCGCAGTGCAGCAAGGGGGCTAATGTCGTACAGTGAGTACTGCTAAGTGGATTTTTATCGAATGCAGACAATGCTGTTCAATCATTTTCAGATGATCGGTTAGTTGTTCGCTTGGATCTTATCGGATGTGTTGCTTGCTTTTGATTTAAGCCTTTTCAAATTGATGCTCGCTTCTTTTGATTTTTTTTTTTTCTGTTTTTGTCATTTTTATTGTGCATATTTTATTCAAACAATTGCAACAAAATGGATTTATTTAAAAAAAAAATTAACACATTCTTATGATTTTATATCACATTTTTTCTAGGTGATGGTCACTCTGATTGGATGACAGAGAAAGTTGATTTGTCTTCATTTGTGTCAACGAGCGAGTCTTCTCCGAGCTCATCTCTTCCACCCTCGCCGTTAGAACAAGATGTCAAGGTGCCCTCGGATCTGGAGGTTATGACCTCCCTACTGCAGGAGGAGCTGGCTCAGCTGGAGGACTACTTCCGCTCCGAGTCCACATCCACCACAAATAAGTTGGAGAAATCCTCAAAATGTGACAAGGTTTCCCAAGCCATGGGCTCCCAGTCTTATTATCAGTTACCCTATGGCTCATACGGGACCAGCCAATCAGAAACCAGCCCTGTGGTAGTTACCTTGGCAACAGGGGAACTGGACCTGGCCAGCTTCTGTGGCGGTCCCATCAGCAGAACCAAAATTGCACGGCCCGCCCCGTACAGCTACCACCACCGCTACCACCACAACAATGGGCGTAGGATCCTGGGCGAGTCGGTGAAAGTCGGCGACGAAGTGGGACTGGAAACATGGGGCTCCAGGGGATGTTACTCAGGGAGCACAGAGTTTTCCGTGAACCACTACTCCACACTGAAGACCGTGAGCAAGAACAGCATCGGGAGCGTGAAGAAGGTGAGAGAATGTGCTTTATCGTTGAAGGAGGAGGAAAGTTACTGTTTTTCCGAAGGAATGTTTTGCAGCGAAGAGATTGCCAGAGGTTTCTGCTTGGGTGGCTCATTCGACGGCCACCACAAGCGAGAAGGACAGCTGATGCACAACGTGAAGGTCAATGTAAGTTACGACAGCGCAGGGCTTGAGGTCTTGCACTGCAGCAAGGATGGCGGACTCTCTGGAAGTCTTCCCCAAGAGACAATGGTGGGCGGTGACAGCTACTTCCATCAGTCCATGGCCAGCACGGATCCATACCATAGCTTTATAGGAGACCTAGACCAGCCGGCTCAGGCACAGGCTGTGGAGCCCCAACATGGCCACTACCTCTATCCAGAATGCCTTGCGGACCAAAGCTATGAATGTCTGTCGAGAGGGGAAGGTGAGGGACCACTGCTGGGTGCCCCCATACATCGCCCCACCCAGAGGTTAAAGGACGAGCCCTGCTCCATGAAACCAGCCCTGGTGATGGGAGCGGGTTCCCTGGATACCAGCAATGGAGAGAGGAAGCAAAAGAAAAGAGACCAGAACAAAACCGCTGCTCACAGGTAAGCAACACCCTTCACTCTATTATTTCCTTAGAAAGCATGGTCCAACCTTGGAAAACAGTTGAATCAAGACAAAGTGATAAACTAGGTTTAAGAGATGGGATGAACTTAGAGCATAAGAGAGCATCTGTCCATTCCCTACAGCTTGTCAGGGTGAGAGATGTGTTCACCCAGAGCCAGGGCTGGTGTGTGATCATGGTCCCCTCTATCAGGCAAAGACGATTTCATCTTTTCCAGGATGGCTTGATTGTTATATAGACCACAGTACTTTCGCTGTTCCTGTGGAGTGTAGGAGGGATCGGAAAGCCCCTCACTGGCTGCCAAATTCTGCCCCACCTAGCTAATTCTGTCAGGCTGTTTGGGCTGAACTCAGAACTGTAGATGAAAACTTAGGATAGTGAAGGGACCTTGACACATGACTAAATTTGCAAGGCAGCAAAAATCAGTACATGCAACCTAATCCTCCCCCGCCCACCCCTCACCCCTCTGTCCCTGTTACAGGTACAGGCTGCGTAAGAGGGCGGAGCTGGACTCTCTGGAGGAGGAGCTGCACGGACTCGAGGGACAGAACCGGGAGCTACGTGACAAGGCGGAGTCGGTGGAGCGAGAAATCCAGTACGTCAAAGATTTACTGATTGAGGTGTACAAAGCTCGCAGTCAGCGGCTCAAACAGGATGGCAGTGCCTGAAGACACCCCCTCAAACATCCCCCATCCTCCACTGCCCCAACCTCACCCTCCGCTCACCTCAACCACCGTTCCTCCCAGCCAGCACAGAGTGAACAATCACGCCAAGAGCACCAACTGGTTTTTGTCTCAGCACGATTGAAAGGGTAGTTGCATGATCCTGAGTGTTCATATCCAGAAAAACAAAAAAGAGAGACAGAACAGAAAGAAACTTTGTCCTGAAAAAGAGAGAGAGAAAAAGAGAAGTGTGGAAGTGGGTGAGTGAACTGTGAGAAGCCTTAGTGAGGTGGCTTCGTGAGGAGATGCCGAACTTGTCCGTGACCACTGTGATCCGAACTGAACTCACAGCCTTGTGATGACGCGCCGATGGATCGTCATTGCTCTCTGGATTCGTGGTAGTCATTCGAAATTTGCTTGTCGTTTTTTTCGTGGCACACATCGGCAGCATCAAGGCAGACTCGTACTAAATATATATATTTTATTTTATAATTTTATTTTTACCTGATAACTTATCGTTTGGTTAAAACAATCAAATGAATAAAGGGGATTGCTGGCGAAAGTGTGTAACATGCTTTATGAATATTCACTACTGCAGACATTTAGAGAATTTGTATTGCTAAACTGTTGAGTACTTCCACCTGTCCCCCCTCCCTCTCCACTGAGATACCCGATGCATGTTTGATTTTGGAAACGCATGTGCGAGTGTTATTTGAAGGCAATATTATGTTAACTGCATGGCTTCAAGATCTTCACTTCGCATCAGTTCTCCGTCCAATCAGCCTACGACTTTTCTCTCATCTTGTCCCGATTGGTGCGATTCCCGCTCAGGTTTTTGGTTTCCTGGACGGAGAGTAATACATTTACCCCGCTTTTTAGCCCCCTTTCTTTTTTTACACCTCTCTATCTGCCCCTTGACTTTATTTTGCGGACACACAATCACATCGAGGCAACAATGATCGTTGTCGACTTCCTGGGAATTTTGTTGTCAATCGGCTCAATTTGATGTATCTTAAGATTCAGGTCCTTTTTTTATTATTGGATGTCAATGAATTTCTTATTCATCAGGTAGATTACAGCCAAATAAACCAGTTATGTGGTGTCACTCATCTCTGCCTTTGGACTGTTTTTGTTTCGGCTGCTTGGTGCTTATCAGACGTTTGTCTTGTAGCCATCACAATGCTTACCAGCAGTGACCAGGTAGGGTGAAGGGGTTTGGGATTAGGGTTGCACACGTCGAGTAATATCACAAAGAGATTGACAGCTTAGCTTAATAAAACCGTTTTCCTTAAGAATTCTGATCTGATATTAAGTCACTATTGGGGTTGAGAAAGCATGGATGATCCAGCTGCCCTTAAACCCCAACAAAAAAGACATTTACCCGCTTTGTTCATTCATCATGATGGTTTCCCCATGGGGCCGAGTGGAATCGTATCAAGCTGCAGCTGTCAACAGACAACAGAAGTTGCCTATCTTATCTACTACAGCTTGAAGAGGCTGTTTGCGTGTGTGGTGTGTGTGTGCGTGCGTGTGTGTGAAGACGGGTGTGTGTGAAATCTCTTGATATCTCCCCTAGCAGTTGTAGGCCTTTCAAGTGAATGAGGCAATATCGCACAATACTTGCCGGAGACGGAGAGAGACGCAAAGTGAAGTGTGAGAATGAGAGCGAGCCGGCCTGACAGAGAATGTCATTAAAGCCTATCGCTTCTGTTTGTTAGGGGGGGAGAAAAAAAAAACCTGACAAAGATTCATAAGGCTTCATTATAACTCAACATTGATTTGTTTCTGTTTGTGTAAGATATGACATGGAAATGAATACCAAATGGATTCTCATGTTGAAGCTTAGAATCTCATTACCACTGGCGAACATCGAAATGATGTGTGTAAATAAATTAAAATACAAGTGAACAGATGAAACGTGTGAGTTTGTGGTTATTTCTGTGTGTTGGTGGTGGATCAGAGCAGAAAGATAAAGCTACAATAAATATGTGCCTGACTTTATGGTTTATGATGTGCTTACAGGCAGAAATTGATCATTCCTTACTAAAATTATTTTTTATTTTAAGTTTTTCTTTTTTTTCTTTTAATCTGACACAAATACAAGGAAATTTTCAACGTACAGGACACACCCATAAAAACAGGCTTTCTATGCAGTCTGGAATCTCCGTTGGTCATTTTTTCTAGGTTTGGATGAAAATAGAAAAAAAACCCTGAGTATTGAAAAATGTTTGATTTCCCAAACTTATTCTGTCAGCAAAAAGACAAAATCAGAATTTTGAAAGCAAAAGCAATTCTTCAATTTTTTCATATAATTTTTTTCTGAAATGTTTAACCATGATTTTTTTTTTTTTTTTGTTAAACTAGTTGAAAATTTGTCTGTTTTAAAAGTAATTCATTTAAATTTAGTTGAAAAAATATATTTCTCAATTTTAGATTTCTGAATTTAATTATGCCTATTTTTTTCAAAATATAAAGACTCTTTTCTTTGATAAAGAAACTGATTTTAGATCACGTAAGTGAGATAACCCAAAGTTCATTTAAAATGGATAATCTAGATTGCTTTTGCATCTAAGAATTAGACAAGGTTTATATTCTCAAATCTTATATGTCTTACTTTTACAAACAGATTATGTATTAAAGAAAAAAAGTAGAAAAAATCTTGATATTTGAGTCTGGAAAAGTATTGAACTCCCAGACAATAAAAGTGTAAAAACCCTGTAAAAAAAGAGCAAAAACAAAATCAGATAGTGAAAACATTTATCTTCGAATCAAGAGTCGAATGTTTCATGTTGCTTCAACGTGGGCACACATCCCCACCACCACCACCAGGTGTCACTGTGAGCTTTAAAAAGAGCCGCACGCGTGAGGTTTCCTCCTGATGCCCCAGTTCGGTAAGATTAAACAGGGCAAAAAGCTGCAGAAGAGCAAAGCCGTTTATGTAGAGAATTGAGACAAACCGAGGAAAAGAAAAGTCATACATTTTTTATGACAAGGAAAAGTGGCACAGTAAAAACTAGAATTGAAATGACATAAATGTGTTTTCAGTCTCTTTGGGTACCATGTTCAACAAGTTTTCTGTGTAATTACAGCTGTAAATTTACAGCTTTGCACATGTAACAACTGAATAATGCTGCAAATTCTTATTTCCGGTCTGCTCTGCATCCCCAGAACCAGAACTTTCAGCTTCTACAAATCTGGAACAAACTTCCAGAAAACTGCAAAACAGCTGAAATACTGAGTTACTTAAAACCCGCCTGTTTAGAGCTTTTGATATTAATTGTTTAAACTCATTTGATGTTGGTGCTTATTTACTGAGTCTCGTGTAACGATGACATTTGACAAAATGTAATGCTTACTAAAAATCCAACATGTATATTTTTTGTAAATGTCACTGCTCATCTGTTAGAAAAACATCTGTCAATAGTTACAGTATATGAATGAATTGGTTTGCTGAGAGGTGTGGTGTGGAAAGAGAAGTCAGTCAATCTTGGCTGTACAGAAAACAAAGCTTATTTACTGAATCTGGTTTAAAGCAGCAGATTTGAAAATGGCAGCCCTCCTCCCATCAGGCCTCCTGGTGAAGCCCCGCCTTCTCAATTTACGTCGGCCAATCGCCTCAGACTTCCAGAGTGGGGAGCGGCTAACTGAGAGAAAAGGAAGTTAACATTCAGATACACTCCTCTTCAGTTCAACCTTTTGAGTGGAAACACATTGTTAATGTTACCATTATAAAACAACATACATTTAAGTGATGGCAAAGATTGATGTAACTTTGACAGGTGGTGGAGCGTTGTTGTTCTTAGCACCTGCTGAAAGTATCTGAAAAATTACTTTTAATGTAACTTAGTTACTTACCAAATTAAGTAATCAGTAATGTAAGTTACATTTTCAAGGAGTAATTAGTAATCTGATTTAAGTTACTTTAACTATGCTGTCACTGGGTGTAAACCACTTCAAGATTAATATAACACAATTACAAATTCAAAAACACAACATTAACGAAGCATGATTGTTGTGATGTACGTTTTTCTGTTTATTTTGAGTTTCTGTGTCTCATTGCCTTCATGTTGTCCTGTCTCCCCTTGATTATTCCCAGGTGTGTCTCATTCCGTGATTACCGTCTGTGTATTGAACCCCACCTGTGTATTGAACCCCACTTGTGTTCCTTGGTCCTCGTTGGGTCCGTGTTGAAGCTGTGTATTCAGTGTTGTGTGTCTCGCCGTTCATTCGTTTCACCAGTTGCAGTCCAACGTGGGTAAGAATGTTAAAGGCTTAATGGAGACAGGTTGTTGAGATGATTTCCTGAAGCAGCGTGTCAGAAAGAGCAGAAGCTTCTTAAAGAGACAGAGGCACAATTTCAAGGCATTAAAATACAAAGTCAAATTTCTTTTAGGGGTTGTTGGATATGTATAGCATTTTTATAACAGTTGAAAGTAACATAGAATGGCTCCATGTGTCTTGAAAACACATCATACGGCCCCTTTAAAAGCAAATTTTTTTTTTTCCACATGACAGTAGGACGTGTGTTACACTACATCATGTGTAACACATGATGTAGTGTTATGCAACAAACTACGTTGTGTCTGTTGCATAAAATCTACATGAAATGCAAAAAGAAATTGTGACAAAATGCAAAACAGCTGAACCTTTATTATAACTTTTGTCAGGGACTCGACAGCCAATTTGCTTCACACATTTAGTTTGGTCAAAGGATTTGCAGTGACCTTTTACAGAACTTTAGTTCCAAGTCAGTTTAGGTTCCACAGAAGAAGAAGAATCTGCACCAGTTACTGACCAATAACATCAGCAGGTCTTCAGCGGAGAATCATGAACATAGGCATCATGCCACTGTTGCATCAGCTTTTCCATATGGGAATTTCCATGCTCAACAAGGCAGTGGTCATATGGAGACATGTGCGTTAAAGAAAGAAGATGAAGGCAACACAGGAACATATTGGAGCTGGAGAGGGAGAAGCATGTGGGAGAGGAGGGATATGATGCAAGAGGGAAGCTGAAAAGGAGGAGGATGGTAGGAGGTGGGGTAAAGGGAGCACATCCACACTGGAAGAGTGTGAGGAGATGTAGCTCACTGTGAAAATGGCCTGGAGCTCTGTTCAAGGCGTGTGTACGTGTGTGTGTGTGTGTGTGTGTGTGTGTGTGTGTGTGTGTGTGTGTGTGTGTGTGTGTGTGTGTGTGGGGTGTGTGTGGGCGTGTGTGTGAGTGTGGATAGCGAGAGGGCCTTAAATTTTAAATAACGGTCTGGATACAGTTGCAGACAAATGCAGAGGGGGGGAGGACAGAAAAAGAGGGTAAATCTGTGGTTTGACTTTTGACTTTGGTTTAACATGCCTCACATTTTATACTGCAATAATAATAATAATAATAATAATAATTAGAATTTAATGTTCAGCCTGAAACATTTATTCTGCCACCTTCTCACAGTGTGACCTTGTTTCATTCTCTCTCTTATTACCGTTCTATCAGACAGAGTGGGGCATGAAGTTTTCATCTCTTCCTTTACTCTGTGATTACAACATTAAAAATACACAATAATAACAAACAACTTCCACAGTAAGTTAAAAAATTACTTTAAAAAAAGGGCATAAGCACTTATTTATTGCACTTCTGTTTTAATGATGAAAATACTAAGGAAAACTCCTGAAACAAAAGCATAAATTCTGTTGATCTGGATATTATCTTGTCAGAAGAGGATTAATTAATTATCATGACGTTATCTTGTCCCAGTCTTTCCATAAATGCAATAGAATATACTTTACTGATCCCAAATGGAAATCGCTTGTTTGTTCACAGAATATTCCATCTAAACGGTTAAATAATAATAAATACAATATGTAAGGGATATAAAATTTGTAATAAAATAAAATAGATGGTGTTATTTGCAATTGTGTATTACAAATAATTTCAATGTTAAAAAATATAAAATGTGCCCAATAATATATGAAAGTTTTAATTGGGGTTCTGTAAGGAGACTATGGGGAGTTAATAACTCAACTCAACAGTGGTTAATGCAAACAGTGTTTTACAAATTGTGCATGTCTTATTTTACTAGATTAACTGGTTATTCTCAGGAAAGCTGGTGGTGAGGTTTGGCCTCTAACAATGATCATCAAGTTTTAATGAATCGACAGCAGCACAGAGCATGCTGGTCAAACCTGAGCAAAGCGACTCCCTGCTGCAGTGTAAAAATCAATGAAATAGATTTGAACTGCAGATGCACTGATCCCACACACACTAGGTTTTTATGGTTTGAAAAAAAAAATCATTTAAAAAAAATTCGACTTTAATAATTTTTCAGCTCCCATTTTTAATGTAGTGTATGTCCTGTGGGGTCAGACTGGCATGAATACCATCAAGTCAAGATATGAGAGGTAGAAAGTCTGTGTGGATCCAAAGGCACTTAAAGTATTAGCCTAAAGATGTGCACTCTTCAGTTATTGGATAAAAGAAAAAAGAAAGAAAGAAAACGTTTCCGAGAGCTGTTTGCTTTTCCAGTAAAGTTCCCCAGGATAAATGCAACGTTAGTTTATGGTTGGGGGGAAAACAGCACATCTGATGTGATGTTGAAGAATCTGAAATAAAACTCGATTATCTTAATATTAATTAATGAATCTAATTTTGGCAAAAGGAGAAACTCTGATACACTTAGGCACTGTGAACACATCCCAAAGTCACATTCATGCCATGTCATTGTTGAAGCTTCTGACCCACATGTAGACTTAAAAGTGTTTATTTACAAAGTGAAAAAAATGTGCGAAGATGGTGACCTGGAACCAGAACTTCTGGAAGAAATCATGAATAGGTGGAGCAGATGAAGGCAACCAGAGGAAATGTAGGACATGGACTTACAGAGGATGATAGGGAAGTCCATCAGTGAGTCATGAGGTCAACTAGTCAGAGTCAGGTAGCCAGAGAACCTGATGGTGACTAGTGCAAGACTATTGGAGGACAGACAGGTAGTTCAACAATGATGTTGATGGTGGAGCTTGAAGCTACCAGTCATGAGAATTAGTGGTGCACCAGTTTTAGTTTTTTGACCGTTACCAAGACATAACTTGGTGGGCCAGTCTGCCAGTCAAACCCTTCTCATCAGAGAGCAAAAGAGGACAGTGGTTGATTCTTGCCAAGCTCACTAGGATTTGTGAATGAGATTGGCTTCATGTGTAAAAATCGGCTGATCTCAGATCTCTAAAAATGAAGGAAAAGGGGCCCCAATAAATCAGCTGGCCGATAAATAGATGCATCCCTAATGAGAAACCAACTCAGGGTTATGGCTGATTCTGGTCCAACTTAAGGTTTTACTGCTAGAGCAGTATTGGGTTTGTTGGTGGGCAACTCCAGGCCTCGAGGGCCGGTCTCCTGCAACTTTTAGATGTGTCTCTAATGCAACACACCTGAGTCAAATAATGAGGTCATTAGCAGAACTCTGGAGAACTTGACTGCACTTCGTAGGTGATTCAGCTATTTAATTCAGCTGTGTTGGACCAGGGAGACATCCAAGAGTTGCAGGACACTGGCCCTCGAGGACCAGGATTGCCCACCCCTGTGCTAGAGCCTAGGAGGTGTTCAGGGAGACCTTGAAGGAGGGGAAACACAAGGAGTCACACTGAGGCTTTATATTGTTCACACAGGACACGACGCAGGAAGAAGGGCTTGATGTTACCACATGGCAAAGAGTGACACGTTACCAGCTCCTGATATCCAGGATGCAATGAGTGTTGGGGAGCTGCAGGTGAGCTGCCACACCTGCAGAGAATTAATCCTGCAACTGGTTCACCTTGGCGCCCTCTGGTGGCTACCAGCTGGGAGTGTTTGGAGAGAGCCATGGAGAAAACACAACACCCAGTTCCCTGACAGGTCAGGTCACTGCACTCAGCACCGTTAGACCAAAGGGGAAATGACTTGGATGAGATCTACATCATATCAGGGTTTTGCAAAACTAAAATGAAATATTTTTAAAAACATGACAAAATTAAGAACTTTATTATTTCACCCATAAGTCAGAGAAGGTCAAGCTAATTATACAGTTTTTGAGGTATTTGGAACAAATCAAATCGATTTCTTCAAAGATATCTGGATAATAGAAAGTATAATCCCTTTGGACCTTGTTGTCTTGCTGTCCTAGTGATGACAATTAATATCAAAACTTTGCATCCCCTTCTCAGATTCTTTGCTTGATTGCGTCATTTCTTTTTTAAAATGTTTTACATTTCCTTTATTTAACCAGGTAAGCCCCGCTGAGATCTGGATCTCATTTTCAAGAGGGGCCTGGGCAGAAGTCTGCAATACACAGCAACCTGGTTACAAAATAAAACCAATTAATACATATTCACAAGTCTGAAACAATAAAAACAAGTTAAAAGCGGTGACACTGTTTCATAGAATCTTGTTGAAATAAGTCCAATAAAATCATTTCCGACATCTTGAGTTTCGACTGAAGTCGATTCCAAGCTGGAGGAGCAACACACTGAATGCTTGCGTCCCTTTTTCAGTTCGAACATGTGGAACATGCAGAAGAATAATGTTAGAGCGTAAAGAATGAGAACTAACAGATCTATGTAAGAGAGTAAAAGTGGACCAAGAACTGAGCCTTGAGGTACGCCATTTAAAATAGTGAGAATAGGAGAAGTGAAGCCAGCCAATTGGACTCTCTGGGTCCTGTTGGACAAGTAATCAGCTACCCACATGGTAGCTTGATGTGAGAGCCCAATCTTGTGTAAGATTGGGCTCTCACACGCTTTCAATTAAAAGCATGTGATTTACTGTGTCAAATGCCTCCAATAAATCAATAAACAAAGCAACACAATGTTTTTTGTTATCAAGAGCCTGTATAAGATCATTGAAAACCTTTAAAGTGGCAGTAACAGTGCTATGTTTTTTTTTTCTAAAACCAGATAGTACATTTTGTAAAACAAAATTAGAATCTTACAAAAATCTTTAATTGATCTGTAATTAAATTTTAAACCTTTTTTGTGAGAAAAAGGTTACATAGTTTACATAGTTTTGATATTGGTCTGTATTTGTTTACCTGCGATGATTCCCCACCCTTAAATAGCGGCAAAACAAATGCTGATTTCCAGACACTAGGGATTTTGTTAGAGAGTAGACTAAATTAAAAATATGAGACAATGGCTCTGCTATAAACTCTGCAGCCAACTTTAGTAAAAACTGATCCAGGTTATTTGGCCCTGCTGATTTTCTGGTGTCTATGTTTTTCGGTTCTCTGAGAACCTCACCTGGACAAATAGAGGAAAAGTTAAAAGTGGTGGAGTTACAATCATTATTCAAAAACAGTTCATCAGTATTTACATTTTGGCCGAATGAATTTAAATGATCAAACTGAGAGCCTACAGAAATAAAATGCTCATTGAAATAATTTAAAACTGCTAATTTATCAGACACCATTTTACTTTTGTTCCAAACAAAATTTGGAAAGTCACTCAGTGGTGCCTGCTCAGTAGCTGATTTAACTGTTTTCCAAAATTTCTTTGGATCATTTAAATTTTTTGTCATTTCAGCAAGGAAATAGTCTGACTTTGCTTTCTTAATGAATGAAGTACATCTATTCCTCAATTTCCTAAAACAAAGCCAGCTCTCCTCACTATTGTTTATTTCTTGTCCTAGTCCAAGCTGCATCTCTTTGTTTAAGCAGAGCCCCAATAGCTGGGAAAACCATGGATTATTTCGCCCCGTCACCTGTAATTTTACATACAGGAGCACGTTTATTTATTAGTCTTAAAAACTCTTCATGAAAATATTGCTAGGCAAAGTCTACATTATCAAAAACAGGAACCCTATTCCAATTCAAAAGTAACAAGTCATGAACAAAAGCTTGCTCATTTAAGTGTTTTTCACCGACATTCCTGACTCAGTGCAAAGCAGCAGCGCATGTGGCGCACAGTGAGTCACGTGGCCACTAGATCACTGAGCAGACTTGCCATTTAAGTTTTACAAAGGAATTTTAAAACGCATCGCCTGGCTGTTAATGCAACGTGCAGCTGCTGCTCAGTTACATAGATGCAGGTACATAAAAAAAAGAAAAGGGCAGGAAATATTGGTGGGGACTGTCCCCTTCATGCCAGAGTAGGTGGGGACATGTCCACACCAGTCCTTCAGGAAGTTACGCCTATGTCCTAACGCATCAACTTTGAGGACTGTTCTCTTTTTTCCTGATATAACTGATGCATGCAACGCCACAGTGAGTCAATAATCAGTTATTGATCTGTCAGAGGTAAATGTGCTTGATGGACGCAAATACAAACTGCAGCAGGTATTCATTCCAATAATCATATTATGTAGGTAATTAAAACAAACAGACTAACTAGTTAAATAAAACTTTTTTTTTATTGAATTACAGGATTAAAATTTGTAGAAGACTGTGGGATACGTTAGCATTGGAGTACGTTTGTTACAAACCAAGTCACAGGTTTTGTGCAGAACAAATGAATATCGAGGCAGGAGCTGCCAGAAACTGATGGCTTCATTTGTATCGTGTTCTGGATTTTTATTCCCTGTAGAAACCTTTTCAGATTTAATCACCAGCTTTATGGACGTTGATTTTAGGTTTGTAATCTTGAGCTTAGTGAATTAATGGTGAAAAGAAAAGAAGCTGGCTCCAAACTTTGATCTGTCGTCCTGGTAAAGCCTGAGGTAAAACTGTGGTATTAGTAAGCAATGCCTCAGTGATTTATGAGATGTCTTGACAGGTTTCACATCAGACTTGAGGTCAAAGCGTTCCAGAAAAGAAGCAGGAATTGCAACATGACGACGCCCACAGACGTTGCTGGCAGTTCCTCTTACAGACATCATTTTAAGCGTTACCTTCCTGAGTGAGCGCCCAGTTGCTCCCCGTCTGCCAGTGCAGAAAATACGACTTCAGACGTTGATCGCCCTCCAAACACAGCAAAAACTCCAGAATACATTTAAAACAACAACAAAAAATTAGAAACCACAATTACAAATACAAAATTCTTTGCACATTTTGTATTAGAGATATTCAAAAAGTCATTTATTCAAAGAAAAGCATCCATAACCCATAACAACCCTTACTGATATACAATATTCCCAATGCAATATGCAGGTTTCTTTACATTTATAAAACATCAATAAATCCGTGGCACCACAGATCAGAAAGAATAGCCCATAAACTAATCTGCTTAGTTTATACAAACTTTCTATGCAAACATAGAAACATATTAAGCAGAACTGATGCAATAAATGGGATTTCTTTGTGGGGAAATTAACAAATAAGAAATTTTCCCCTTTTACTTAAAAACCAAAGTTGCTATATTAAATGAGAAAACGTCCCTATCTCTTTTTAGGTTTTAAACTAATTTCTCTTAGAATTTTTAAAATTCAAAGTGTAATGATAAAAAAATATATATATATATATATATATATATATATATATATATATATATACTCAGAATATATATATATATATATATATATATATATATATATATATATATATATATATATATATATATATTCATAGGACACATAAATTCACAAAAATATTACATTTCATAAAGAAAGATTCTTTATGTGACATCAGGTAAAATAATGACCATGCAAAAAACACTCCACACCAACTGGTTTTAGTGAGTCGTGGGAAAGCAGTGAAGTGTAACTGAAATACTTTCCCATAACAACTCACTATTTAATGCGCTCTCAACAACAGTCCTGAAAACATCCAACATGTAACTTCAAATTTTTGGCTTTTTTTTTCTTGGATCTCATTGGCTTTCCATCCAGTTAGTCAAACCAGTGCCTTCGATATGATTGCAACTTTTCACCTGGTTTACATTTGTATTGTGATTGTGCTTATTCAACTCACATCTGGTTGGACATCGTATCTTAAACCAGCCTGCAGTCAAAGTGTGACCAATTAGGAACAACTCCCATTGTTCAACAGCTGCTCTTGCATCCCGTAGTCATGCAACTGTTAAGCCAATTTTTAAAATTTTCCCAAAAACAAAAAATAAATGAAAGCGAGATTTAGCCGTATTTTAAGGGAATCAACCAGGCTACGCAGAATGTCATAAAACTACTTCATAATATTGCCCCCTTAACTCTTTTTTCTTTCCAAAAATGCAGTGTTTTTTTTTTAATTTTGCTGTTTCCATCAACGTTTTTTAATGAAATACCTCAAAATATGTGTAAGAAGACGTTGATGGAGACATGCTAATGAAGACTCAAATATTCTTTTACAGAACTTCATAATCATTCTGAAGAAATATGTTGGAAAGGCACAATCACACCACCATACTTTAAGTTAAGCCAAAGGATTTTACTTTGGAGTCTGTAGGGATGCAGTTGTTCAGAGGCAACTTGTTACTAAACTGTAACAAACAATGGAAGTTTCACAGAAACCAGTGAAGGTGCATCTGATTTTTCTGTGCAGGCTTTAGTGCAGGACTGACTACAAGCCAGAAACCTGCAACCATGCACAGCCTAACAGATGCTTCACATACAGAACAGACCTGAACTTGTACTTGAGCGAGAAACTAAATATTTGTAGTCTCTCTGACTGAAGTCAAGCCTGAATAAACTCAGAACATTACTGTCGGGGTTGCAAAATGCCCTGCAGGGCAAACATGCTGGCTGTTCAGCCAGCTCTGTACAGTGTACTCTGGATCTGAAAGGAAAGAAATCAACATAATTATGTAAGGCACAACACATAAAAAAGGCATGTTATTTCTGTAGAGTTCCTGTTGTCATGCAAACCAACACATGAGAAACTAAAGGTTTGAAATAAAGCTTGAATAACTATTATTTGTTTAAAAAATTCTTAAAGTTGCTTACAAGAAACAAACCTGGCTACTTTGGAATCATTTCAATAAACCATAAAAAATATTTTTTGCGTTAGACATGTACTCAATATTAATGCTCCAGTAACTTTACCAGAACCACATATAATTCTGGGAGAATTCTGTGCAACAGAAATGCTTTATCCACTAAACAAGCGAAGTTGGTGGCTGACCTCAGAAAGGGATGTCCAAAGATTTAGATTTTCTGTCTTTGAATGTGTGCCTTGCAAAGATTGTGCTTTCATTCATTTGATTCATAGTATAAACAAGCATAAACAATTGAATTATACTTATCAAGCGAGATAAATGCGGATAATCATGGCAACCGGTGACTTTTCAAAGGCTGGCCTGGTTCTTTCTGTAGTTAAGTTGTGAGTGTATCTGTTGTCTTTCTTCTTTCTACACAAGTAATCTCTCTCTCTCTCTGTCTCTCTCTCTCTCTCTCTCTCTCTATATATATATATATATATATATATATATATAACAACACAAAAGGTTTGTGTTTAACCATCAGTCTCTGTACATCCAGTGTTTGAAGCTGTGAATCATTCATACCTGTAGCAGACCAGCTGGCAGCAGCATGCAGGAAGCTGTCCATCTGCAGGACACACTTCAGTGTCTCCATCATGTGCTCCTGGCGCAGAGTGTGAAGTCTGCTGGGACTCAGAGACATGCTGCTGTCCACCTCACTCATGCTGGCCTTCAGAGCCACAGCGGCACACTGGAGGACACTCATCCCTGAGAGCAGACGACTGATGTTGATCACATTCTGGTGCATAAATCTATGTTTATAAGAATCACACTGGCCCAATTGGACAATTCTTAAGTTCTCTGTGTGAAGTTCTTCCCTCACCAATGAGTCGCTTAGTGAAGGCATTACTGATATATTTGCTGCATTTATAATAAATAATATCAAAGGTGATGTCAGGCACAACCTATAATGCTATGCAGATGATGCTCTGCTAAGCTTAGTAGAGCATTGTATCAGCACCAGATTAGCCAAATTCAAATGCTTCTAGTTTCTTCCTAAACAGAGTCGTTTTTAAGTTGTAATAATGTTTTCTTCTTATTTTATCTAATATTAAAAATAGCTAAGCAGACCAGGACTTACCAGAGTTATCAGTGGCTTCCACATCAATATACAGCCCATCCATCATTGCTTGTTTTAAAACCTGGAAGGGAGGAAAAAAGAAAGGAAAGAAAGTCTTTTTTGGGGAATAAATAAAGGAAAGTGATCTTGTTTGAAGACAATGTTCATTAGTAGCTGCGTTTCCATGGACCGTAAAATGATTCAAATTGGAATTAGGAAAATACATTTGCTCAATGGAAACACGACAATTTTGGAGAAACTCAGGTTTTTTGCTTAAAAAATGTTTCAAGTAAAAGGTGTTTTATCAGCTGGATCGATTCCCTCACAATAGGTTTTGCATTCTCTCGCAATAACATACTCATCAGTTTGTAAAGCACTTCATCTCTTCTAGATTCTTTGCATGACTGTTATTTTCCCCAATGATCGATATCCAAAACAGTGATGGCGATGTGACCACTAGTCACGTGATGTCCAGTCCAGTAATAGGTCTGTCAATGGTGAGCAACCAACAGCAGAATCATAAATCGGTGTTCCTGAGCGGAAACGCAGCTACAGCTTTTACTCATTATAATACTGTCACATCACCTGATTCTAGTGGTGATGGAAATAATGATAACAAACAAAATGCACACAGATCATCTGACCTCTAACACTCTGATGTAGCCATTCTCAGCACTCAGGTGCAGGCAGGACTTTCCCAGGTTGTTGGTCTCGTTCACGTTTGCCCCCAGGCGGATCAAATCCGCCACCATGAGGTGCTGGTTGTGTTTTGCCGCATACAGGAGGGCTGTCTGTGGGTGCAAAGCATGATCATAATTTTACATCACTGGGAAATTTTGTGACACTTTGCAGACTAAAGCAACACAAGTATGCAAAATACAATGTTGTAAATATATATGTATATTACCCCCTTATATATGTAATCTGGTTTTGCTATTTGTCTCACTTAAATGATTCAGCTCATCAAACAAAATGTGATATCAGACAAAGATGGGCTGAGTAAATACAAAAGTGTCATTATTTCTTCATTTAATTTGAGAGAAAAGTTGTGCAACACAACAAAGTCCAGTGTGGAAAAGTTATTAGCTAACAACCAGTTGAGTTAAGCATTTGAAATAAGTTGCTGAGCCATCATTGCTTCTAACAACAGGAGTGAGTCCCTATTACTGACAGGGATGTTGGGACAGCAACATTAATTCCATGAATCTATAAGTGACACACTTCTACAACAAGCCACAACTCATCTGCATCATCAGCCTCTGTACAAAAGAAGCCTGAAGCTTGTCCTTCAGTGCCGTTCATGGTACTCTGTGCCCATCAGTGTTTGCTCCTCCTGAGTCTCTGAGTTTTCTGACTGTTACACTCAACCCACCTTGGTGATCTCCTTGCAGGTTCTATAGAGGAGCTCTGGATGTTACCCTTTGTGCCTCCTGAGCCCAACCACTCGACAAAAAGAATCTCCATAAAGAAACCTCTGGTACAGGAGTCCATGACTGGCAACAAACCTCTTCCATGTTCACCAGCTTGTGCTGCTACCTGCTCACCTCCCAATGAAAACAACCACAGGCAGCAGCACAGATTGCTACCTGTGGTTGTTTCTAATTGTCCTCCTCCCAATGAAAACAACAACCTAGCAATTATCACCATTCTGTCTCACTGGATTTCCTGATAACACCTGGGTCCAACACTCCCTGAAGGAACCAAGCCCCAGCACCAGCCTTTCTTTGACCGGTGGATCATCATGCGCCAAACATTATCATCTCAGTCATCTGTCAAGCTGAGCTCACCGCTCATCTCCTCTGTCATCAGTGCTTCACATTACTGTAGCTGTTCCAGGTCCCAGACAAAGAAAACCCATTCACTTCTTTTTGTGCAATAAACTTTATTTGACTGATTTCTCCATTTGCTGCATGTGTTCTCCATGTGGGTCAAACGATTGGCAACAAATATGACAAAGATGCTTGTCTTCAAGATATACTACCTCATCCAGATTGGTTTGGGCAGCTTGTCTCCCATCAATAAATAAAATCATCCTTTCAAAACAGTTTTTTTTTCTTGAGAAAACTGATATTGACATGTTATTTTGATGAACAGAAACATGTGACAAAAACAAAATTTATAAGGAGGCGATACATGTTTCAGTTTACCAGGAATAGAGTGTGATCTGTTTCACTCTTTTCTCTCCATATCTCAACGGCTTTACTGTGTTTAGTTTTGGTGGCAAAAATAGTCTGCAGAACTTCAATGGCTAAATGTAGGTGTAAAAAGTGTGTGTACGGTACCATTCCATCAGAGTCTTTGAGGTCCAGGCTGCTGATTGCCCACATTCTTTTGGCGATGGCATACGCCTCTGCTCTCTTTCCCACACACACCACTTCATGCAGACGTCTGGAGGGAGAAATAGGCAGATTGGGAAAATAATTGCATTTGAGAATCTAACAAAATGAAAAAGTTACTAATCTAAAACACGGATGAAATACATGATACGCCAGCATGACGAAAAAGGCTGCCGTTAGGATGAGTGGAGCGCTGCATGCAGTTGAATTATTTCATTTCCACCTTCCTGCCAACATGACAAGACGTTGATCTGAAGTCAGCAATAAAACTGAACCTCAGACTCTCTTGACTTCAGTTTTCTACACTTTTTGATCTTGGGAAACTCTGGTACTCAGTTATCACAGAAAGATGACAGCGCCGTCAAAGGCATCTATTCATAGAAAATGTTAAAGTCACAAGGCAGTAAATACAGACGAAGCCTTTCTAGTGTTGGTTCAGAACAATTTAGAGAAATTATGGAAAACAACTGCCTGTGTGACACAGAAGATTCAGATTCTTCACCATCAATTCAATACAAACGTATTCAAACATCTTCCTGACTGTGAATGATCTCATTCTGAACTGCTGATTAAACTGTGAGTGTTTTCAGCTTCTCTGTGCAGCTATTTCTACAGCTTGAAGAATAAAATCTATCAATTTTACTGTCAATGTTATTTACCGTACAGGATGCACATTTCTTCATAGGTTGACATGTATGTTTTTTTCACTTCCTGGCTCCTTCTTTGATGATTGATACAGACCGACATGAACCTAAAACTAAACGCTACGGTTTGCAGCGAGGAGAGCGACCTGTGGGCTGTGAGCGAGAGCTGGAGGAACGAGTTCTCAGAACATGGATGCTTGAAAGATTTGCCTTCAGGATGGACTTAAACTGGAAATAATTATAAATTATCTTGTTAAAAACCAGCCACTTGCTCTACTGTTTGCTGTGTACAGACGCTCTGGACCCTCGACTAGCTGAGAAATGATTGCTGGTTGGAGGGGCAGACCCTGCTGAAGTTTAAATGATTTGACCCAGTCATCATCTATTGGCTGTGATACATGTAATGCACCAGCTCAATGAAACGTACTGGAAATTGTGGGCCGGTACATCTTTGCCAGCAACAAGATATCTTAAACATTCCTCTTTCATTCAGTATTTGAAAGCGTGGCCAACATCGACTGAAAGGCTTCGTTCGTTCTACAACCAGGCAGTGGTTGATGTCAGTTGTTCATAAATCCTCCCATTCACAGATTAGTCCAGTTGAAACTCAACCTGACAAATCCAGATGAATGAGAGAAATCCCTGAGGACCATTGAAGAATAGGGGAGATTTTCTTTGTTGTGAGAACTTATTTTTACGTTCGGTGTCTAAAGTCAGAACTGAACTTGAAGAGAAATCTTCTCGGTTTTCTGCTCCATGCGTTTGGAACCAGTTGCAGAACCTCTGAATGTTCTAAATCTGTTCTTACTGGTTTTGAGAAGGAATCATTTGTCTGTAAATGTTGTAACTGAGGAATCTTTCAGTTGATTTAATTGGTGTAAACAGTTTCTCGTTTTGCTGCGATTGTTCTGTAACGTTTAGTGGTGCTGCTGCCAGATTTCTAATCTCAATGAGATTTTCTTCATTTTTTGCTTCAATCCCAGAGCAATTTATAGTCCTCAAAATATTTGGAGGACCATAACTTAGTCCTCAAACTTTCAATATCAGTGTAAAAAGTGAGCTTAAGACGCCTCTCCTCCCAGACAGTAACATGCTTACGTCCTGCCGTGCTCATCGGTGGTCAGCAGCTCGGTGTCAGAGGTCGTCCTCAGCCGGCTCTCCTCTTTCTGCAGCTGTGTCCAGAAGAAGGCAGAAGTATTCAGGTCCCAGTTGTTGTTTGGCTTGAACCAGCCCTCCTCTCTGTCTCTGCAGCTTTGTGCATCAGTTACACCGGAGGGCTGGAGGCTGAAGAACATGCAGTCAGGTCGGGTCCAGGCCATGTCGTGTTCTGAGGCGGTGGGAGAGGAGGCCATGTAGGATTCTGGGCTGGGGATGATTTCATCGCATTCGTCACCGGAATTTACATCTACAAGGGAAAGCACAGGGGCAGCATGAAGTTTTTCTTCCAGATCCGATGTTAGCGAGTTGGACTGTAAGTGTTCAGTGTGTTACAGGAAGTGGAATCAGATGGAGGGGAGTTTGGGATCAGGGAGCGAGGAATGCAGCCAGATCTCAGGTCCTCTTCCAACACCTCGATGATGATTGCCAGTTCCTCCAGGCTTTTCATAGGGTGTTGTGCCTAAAAGTAAAAGCAATGCCAAACTCAGCAATCCAAAATCTGTCACCAATGGAGTTGAGTAATCCACTGCTATTTCATTATCCCACACGCACCCTGGTAACTCTGTTTCTCGCACGTGTTCTGGCACGCTTCCTGTTTCCTGTTGAACAGAGAGACAAACATCATCGGGAGATCAAGGAGCAAAGCAATGACAGTTGTTTTTTTTCATGTAAACCTGACAAAAACAATCTTGTCATAGACCACAGTTTACTCAGTTTTCTTATCAAAGAAATATTACTGGAGCAGCTTCGGTGTTTGGACAGGAGTAATGACATCAGTTCACTCACCAGAGCCTTTTTTCGAGCCTTTTTTCTACATTCACACAAGCAGATTTTGTGGAGAAAAGCGGAAAAAAAAAAAGTTTCATCAATGCACAGTGTATATCAATATGTTTAAAATGTTGCTTCTTCATGCACTACAGCAAATGACTGTGCTTCAACAATCACTGATTTAAATTACAACTACATAAAAAAAAAAAAATTGAATGACATGAAAACGTTCAATATGATAGGTACTTATGAATCTGCATAAAAGAACAAACAGACAACGTAAGTAAGAATTTTATAAAAGCTTTTGCAAAAGGATTTCTCCTTTTGTAAAAAGGAGAAATCCTTTTGTAAAAGGATTCCTGGGTTTTCACCCAGGAACCGCTCCTCTGAGCCGTTCACTGAGCATTCTGAAGACCCCTTGTTAGAGCTTTCTCTTTTATTACAAGATAAGGGAGGGCAGTATGTGGAGACAGAATTCACAGACGGCCTCCAAAGTAGGGCGTATTCCGGTTGATAACAGAGCATCTAGGAGCTGGAGTCAAGGTCTGGGAAACACACCGTGAACTATTTCACATGAAAACATAGAAAGAAAAGGGTTAATGATCTAAGTTAATGATCTAACATAATAATAAATGTTGAATGTAAAAATGATAACAAAGAAAAATCCTAACACAATATTTTTGGTGACTCTTTTTGAGCGAGGTCAAGCCTGCATCTCTGTACTTGTATATGCACGATATTGGTGAAGACACCTGGACTGACTCACTGATATCGTAGGAGTTTCTGGAGAACTTGTGAAATGTTGTGTATACAACAGTGAGTCAGAAGTTTCTGACTTAACCACCCCGGAGTTAAATTAAGGAGATAAAGATTATTATCTCGCTGCATTTAGAGCATTTCCAGAAGTAAATCCATCAAACCCAACTGGATATACTTTTAGACATCTCCTTTAAATCTCACCAATTCAGTCATTTTCAAACAAAAAGAAGAAAGGATTTACGTTAAAGTCATCGGGGTCCATGTCTTTGGGCACTCGGATGTTTTTCAGCAGATCCCTAACCGGCATTCTGACACGGACTCCCAGGTAGACCCGCTCACCACCAGAGACTGCACATCTGGTGCCTTGATGAGAAACAGAAAACAAAAAGCCTGTTGGACAGGATCAAAACTGCTTCTCAACTCCAACTAAAAGTAATTACAAGGGGAAAGCCTATTTGAGATTAGGTAATCAGTTTTTGTTGGCTCTCTGATTCACCCACCTGGGATGAATATGTTTACTGAAAAGCCCCAGCTAAGTGTTTATCGGCTGTAATCGGCCAACATGTTTCCTTTAGTTTTACTCTGAAGTTAAAACCTCAAGATTGGAAAAAAATAAAACGCTTCAGAATGCAGCGAGGGAACCATGGGCGTCCCAGCAGCCCCGAACTCACAATCCAACATGACTGACTTTTTTTTTAATAATTTATTTTTGATCATTTTAGTCGTCTTCCAAGTACACATACATACATTGAACAGTTAGACCTCCCTCTAACAAAAATTACAGAGCAACCAGTTTGACAAGGAGCAGTTGAGTGACACTCAATGAAAACAAAAAAGAAAAGAAAAGGCAATTACATCAATTATACAGTTGGTGTCAGGCTCCGATGAATTTTTTATTTTTTTCAGTATTTGTTGTATTCATAAGTAGCAAGTCTTAATGCCAGTCTTCAGATTGCATGAATTTCCTCTATTATGTCTTTCCAGTCCGAACATGATGGTTCCACATCAGGACACCTGTACAGACGTTTTTGCAGCCGGCAATAATGATAACAGAAGATATCTATCAGACTTCTTCAGTTCCATTTTAGTATTGAGTTCTTTTATCACTTCTGACCAATAGGGAGTGATCTTAATACATTCCCAGAAAACATTAAAAAATCCTGCAGACATATTCCCACAGTTCCTCCAGCATTTTGCCTTTTCAATGTCGTTTACTTATAATGTTAGGTGTAAAAAAAAAAAACCCACCGTGCATTTCCAGAAAAATTCAGAGAACGTGACGTGTGAATCACAGATTTGCATATATTTAACCAAACATCATCAGTTCTTGTTATTTTGGCTTCTTTTTCCCATTTAACCTTAAGATATGTTGCATTATGTTTTCTCTCCGTTTGTAGACATGAGTATAGTTTGGATATTATTTTTTGGGAGGTTTTCTGTTGCTTGAATCTAATAGAATTATCTGTCTCGTCCTCCTGCAAAAGATTTATACTTTCACTGTAGTGGTGAAGGTGTTTAAACAAGTCACATTTTTCCAGGTTATAGTGATCTTGAAGTTGTTTAAAACGTTTTAATTCTGTATTGCTTGTAATCTTCCAGTAACTTGTTATGCCTTTTTGTGACCTCTGTGTAAATCTCTTGTGGGGAGAAAATCTCTACCATGTGTCACTGTAGGTCAGGTCCATCTCTTTCCATTTAGCTTCACATGTTGGGTCACACCAACCAACCAACAGTTTCAACCACACTGCTCTATAATAATCCTCTAGATGCACCCCTTTCTCTTGACGGTTATAATGTTTTGAATTTTACGCTCGGTTTTTGTTTAGGTAAAGTTTGAGATTATTCTATCACGATGGTGGGATTGTTTGTCAGGTATCTTTGTAGGCAGAGCCTGAAAAAGATAAAGAATCCTTGGTAAAAGGTTCATCTTTAATATGTCTATTTGATTATGTAGGTTCATGGGTAACAAAGACCAATTGTGTTGTCAATGGGATGTAATTGCATTGAAAAAGGTTGGCTGACTCTGCAGGAATTTTAACTCCCAGATATTTTAGAGATCGATTGTCCCAGTTGAACCTGGACATTGTCTGAATTCTTGGTGACGGTTGATAGTTAAATGACGCACATCGTCACCGTAGAGGCATATCTTGTGCACTGTGCCTTTAATGGTTACACCCATAATGTTGTTGTGTTCTCTGATGGCCTGCGCTGCAGGCTCAATGAAAAGCACAAACAATGCGGGGCAGAAAGGACAGAAGGGATAGAAGGGACAGAAGGGAGCAGAAGGGGCAGAAGGGACAGAAGGGACAGAAGGGACAGAAGGGACAGAAGGGGCAGAAGGAAGAAGGGACAGAAGGGGCAGAAGGGACAGAAGGAGCAGAAGGGACAGAAGGACAGAAGGGACAGAAGGAGCAGAAGGGACAGCCTGGGCGGCAGCTCCTTCCTAATTGTATTTTATCTGATAGATCCCCATTAATCTAAATCCTGGCATAGAACCGAAGACAATTTATAATTTGATAATTAAAGCCAAATCTTTCCAAAACCAAGTAAAGATGTTTCCAACTCACAGAGTCAAACACCTTTTCTGCATCTAAACTGACAGCTATCCATTCTGTACTTTCATTCGGTCTCTGAGGTGAAGAATCGTCTCATGTTCTCGTGGGTTTGTCTGTTGTGAACAAAACCAGTCTGATCCGAGTCTGGAATTTCTGGGATTCTAAATTCCATCCCTTTAGCCAGTATTGTTGCAAATATCCCGTAATGAATGTTTAAAACTGATATTGGTCTGTATGAACTACACTCTGTATTATCTGTGTCCGTCTCAGGAATCACTGAGATCACTGCTCTTCTGCAAGATGCTGCTGTTTGATGGTCAAAGCATCATCTTGCTCCCCTTCAGTTTTGAAATTGCTTTATTAATCTCCTCAGTTATTTGTTGTGTTTGCCTGTTGTTTTGATCTGTTCCTATCTTTGGTAAATGTAGTGAAATGTTCTCACTGAGGACGGGTCAACTGCGTGAGGCTGTGTGTATAATCGAGTGTAGTATAATTCAAAAGGTTTTTCAATGTAAAACTTTGTGATGGTACTTTGAACCATTGATACTTTGTACATATTACTACACGTCACACATTGCTGCAGTGTTTCAGAGCTTATAAGTAAACACTGTAAGCTTACAACATGCAAACATGTTTTCCTCTGAGTGGAAGGTAAAGATTAGGGTGATGGCAGGGAGGCCTTCCAGCCTCAACATCTGTGAAATTTTCGAGTTCTAATTATCATTCTAATTCAAAGTCTGACATCTAATGAAACGACAGTAGATAAGAGCCTCAATTTAAACTCCTCAGTTCTTCTCTAGGAAGTGAAAGCAATGTGGGAGTTTGGAGATGATTGTTTCACTGATCTTGCGGTTGGTTGGCAAACCCTGATAGATGTTTTGAAATGCTCTTGGCATTATCTGATAACCAGCCAGTCAAACAAAAGCAGCTTTATGTTTTCTGTCAGGCGTAATTTCTCATTTCAGATATTTGAAAATTAAAAGTGACTCGCTGTAATTTAATCTGAGATGGGATCTTTCAAATGGCCAATCTGGGAACATCATTTGAGAAATCTCAAAAAGTTATTGATTAAGAATTGTCATCCTGACCAATCAGAATTTGAATGCAAATATCTTAAAGTCTTGGTAGTCAAATTGTAATTGTTTTTAGCCTAAACTGATTTTAAGACACCTGGAAAGTAATTACAGATAGTCATGAAACAAATGTTATGTTAAAGGGGAAGTCACACCCATATATACCACAGCATGAGAAACTATTTTATTAACATTTTCAACAACTAGAACTACTTGAACTAAATTGAAATGCCGTATTATTTACATCATTCCTTAGTAAAAGTTATGGTTTCTACCTTTGTTCTGTTTGCAGCCAGGTGGTCCTGGCACGGCGGGCAACTCCTCCAACAGAGGGCCCGGGCGGGCCCCCGGAGCCTTCCTGTTCTTCGGTCCTTTCATCTCCTGGATCTGGAACACAAGGTTCTTGTGAGCAAAGACCAAGTTTTCTTATATTTTTTTGTTTTTTCTATGGAGCCGAAGATGTGTCCAGAAACAAAACCTTACTAAAAGCAGCCTCTGACCCCGGGCGTCACTGTGACCTGCTGCTGCGTCCCCTGTTAGGAGCTGACGGTCTGAGAAGGAGCCGCTGCTGTTCTGTTCTGTTCTGTTCTGATCCAGAACTCTGTGTTCCACCGAGGAGAAGGAATGCTGTCAGGAAGACCAGCCTCTAAGATTTAATGCAGTGCTGGAGGGCGGGCCCACATACCGATCACTTTAACTACTAGAGCTACAACACAGGTGATGATGGAAACACGACTCATACTGCAGATGGTTGCAATTCTTGTTTACCGAGTTCAGATCCAAGGTCCAAATGGAAAGAAACGTAAAATTCACAGCAATAATCAGAAATGTGCCAAAAGTACATAGACAAGATGAAAGGCTTCCACTTGCATGCTGGCATGAAAACCCTTTGATTTATATGAGCTGCTTCGGGTTAGAAAGGTTCTCAGTAGTGATCATGATCCAAATCAAATAAAAAAATCTGACAAAGTTGTAATGGTATTTCACATTTCAGCAACAAGGCAAAAAGCTTTCCATCATAAAAACAAAAATAAATAGTTATAGAAGACAGTCAATAACTGAGACATTACATTTCGACGTCATTAATTTTTAATTGATTTTGTTTCAAAGGCAAACTCTACACAGGTGTGTTTTTAATCCAAATTTAAAGGAACTCAGAGTTTCGACTGTTTTGCAGTTTTGTAAATTTCTAAAACTAAATTGGTTGAAATTACAATCCACAAAATGCAGCATAAATGGCCACAACAACGTGCAAGAAAGGAACTTGAGGACGGCCGCCTCATTTCATGCCACTTTTGTCAATGCGTGATCCAAAAAGATGCATCAGTATAGTATTATTAGTGTTGTGACAATAAAAGATGTTATCAATGAGGCTGTTGACAACCTGCGTGAGCTGCACTTACAGCCCAGAAGATATCGTGAGAATTGTTCACTGGAAGATCCAGTCAGACAGGAAAAGGGAGTGAAAGCAGAGGAGAGATGAAGCAGGAGGCTTCCTGCTCAACCACAAAAAATATTTGTCTTTGTCTTGAACACTTCATGCCACAAGATTATGAGAGGCTACTGTGAAGTCATTATGGCACAGATGAAATGGATGAATAGCAATGACTGACAGGATAAGTAGTGAGACCGCTGCTTACGCTCAGGTGTGTGTTGTGCTGTTCATCAGCAGGGCTAATAAAGACACACAGCAGATGGTTCTAACACACGCTGAGTTCACCACCACTCGTTGACCTCTGACCCGGTGCCCTCGGCTTCTGGTTTGAGCTCATCCTGGGATTTTCCTCAATGCTTCTTCAACTGGTTTCTTACCAGTTAATACTCACCTGAGTATTCGATATGTGCATAATCACAATACAATACTTTGACCTTTTGGAATTCTGCACCTACAAATTAATCAAAGTATGAAAAAACTAAAACTAATAAAAACTAAACTAAAACTAAGCAATATTTAACTATAAATAACTAATAAAAACTAGCAAACAAACTCCTAAAAGCTAACTGATTTAGGCAGACAAAAAGTCACAACGAAATAAAAAACTATGCTGTAATGAAAAACGTAAAGCTGTTATAACCCTGGCTTCCAGCAGAGAGCGCTGCAGTGCAGAGGCTCTTGCAGGGCCGGTCCTATGTTGTTCAGGGCCTTCAGCAGATGCTTAGCAATACTTTCTATTTCTAACTGGCTCGCAGTCTAAAATGTTATTGCTATGGAGGTATATCATTTACACACTACTTAGTTTTATAGTTAGATAAGTTATAGTTTACCTTATTGGCTCTGTATGCATGCATGTTGCTACTGCACATTATATTGGCCACCTGGGAATAAAAATCACTGATGGAAAATTATTTTGGGGGGGGGTTCAGTTTTGACAGGGAAATCACCATCACTGCATGATTTATCAAATAAATGATCAATACTGTTCATGTTTCATCTTCAGTCTCTGCGTGTTCATCTGCCTGGTTCTCCGTCTTTCACCTGAAGCTTCATGCTGTACGTTTGTTTTAAACATGCAGTATGCTGCCATTTTGACAGTACCTGTACCTGAATGCGTTTTAAATCAAATCATCACGTTGGAGGTGGAATGAAATGGGTGTAAAAAGATAAATGCTTCAACTTCAAAAATACTTTTATTGATCCCTGAAGGAAATGAAATGTATTGACTCAGATTCTTCAGAGTTAGAGATGGATGGATGAAACTCAGAGGTTATCAGATCAAACATCTTCTGCGCCAGGATAATGTGACAGAACAGAGGAAGCATCCCACTCTGCATTACCTCATGAAATTCATCCCAGAGCATGGGAGACCCACTGCGTTCCCTGAAGAAGCCTTGGGCGAAACAGGATGGGTGAAAATCCTGCAGACATGGCTTGAAATACTCTTAGGACGGTTGAAAATGCAATTACAGGCTCGTAGAATTGCCTGGGGGAAGTGTGCTGTCCATGTGAGCTGCTAAAACCTCTGCTTCAGGCCCCTTTGTGTTGCTGAGCTGGAACTGGAAGACAAAACTCCTGCAGTTTCACACCTTGTGCTTCCCAGCAGCAGAAAATGTGATCAAATCTTTTCATATTAGTATTATCTCTGATTTCAGCAGATAAGCTACAGGCAGCATTCTTGAGCACAACATTCTCCCACCAGCAGCGTGTGGCAGATAAATGGATTTGCTTTAAGGCACCAGAAGTTCAGTGAATATAGTTTTGCAGTCAAAGAGCAATGGTGGAGATTAGAGATTCTTTCCCTCCTCCTCTCCCCTCAGCCCCTTTTTTTCCTTCCAATTGATGGAAAAAGACCAAATCCCTGCTTTGTTTAAACGGTTGATGCTCGACTGTTTTAGATGACTGTCTGAATGGGAATTGTGCTTTATAAATACAGCTCACTCTGCAGCGCCGCGAGGCAGCTATGCCTGCGGCCTTTCACTATCTGCCAAGAAGCACATCGTCCATAATGTACAGCCTACGCTTGATACTGTGGAGCTGAATGGTGAAAGACACAGGAGAACCAAAGCCCTGAGACCTAATGATGCAAACATACTGAAAAAAAAAAAATACAATAAAATAAAAATCCACCACAAGACTTCAGTCATTTTGTCTGTAAACACACTTTCAGGGCATCTTAGAACAATTTCTGGGCTCAAATGAGAGTCAGGCATTGTGAGGCCTGCTGACCTCCATGGACAAATGTTAGCCATAAAGTTCACATTTGAACCTTCACCCTTTAGATGCACCTTTTATGTCACAAGCTTCAATTTTATGTGAACTTGAACTTTAGGTGGTGAAAAATCGGTTCTCTGCTGCCATCTGGTGTTTGCATTTGTCCTTCCACATCAGCAGGAAACTTCCTCTCCAGCCAACGACGAAAGATGCTGAAGAAATGAGTCTATATTATTTTCACCTGTGCTAAAAACAAAATTGTGGGACAAAACTGGGGCACTGGGGAACTAAAGTCATCCTGGTACTGGGGAACTAAAGTCATCCTGGTACTGGGGAACTAAAGTCATCCTGGTACTGGGGAACTAAAGTCATCCTGGTACTGGGGAACTAAAGTCATCCTGGACTGGGGAACTAAAGTCATCCTGGCACTGGGGAGCTAAAGTCATCCTGGCACTGGGGAACTAAAGTCATCCTGGATGGTGATGAGGCTCAGAAAACTGCTGGGTCTTGAGTTTGTGAGCCGAGTCTTTCTGAACTGGCCCCAATGATAAGGATGTCATATTTAAGAGAGAAAAAAACTCATCAGTGAGCTGAAGAGACTGCAAATAAAGAAAAAAAACTGCTTTATTATGCCCAAATGTGTGAAGTTTGTAACTAAAATATGGATACATAAGAAAGAAAAAAAAGCTTACTGTTGAAATAACAGATTGAATAGTGTGTGTGTGTGTGTGTTTGTGTGTGTCTTACACACACAGTGTTGTGTTTCTGGTTCTAATGGCTCCAAAAGACCATCAGGTGAGCATTGCATATGTTAAAGGGCCAGCATTACGTACAATTGACTGTTTTGAGCTGTACGTCATGTTAGAATGTTATTCTCTCATCAAAAGAGAATAACATTCTCTTTTGATGAGAGAATGTTATTCTCATCAAAAGAGAATAACATTCTCTTTTGATGAGAGAATGTGTTACTCTTACTGTGATACTTTGATGCATGTTTGAGAAATCCTTTAATCTCCCTTGGCAACCATTCAGCTGTGCAAATCGAACTGAGCGTCGCCTCGAGGACAAGGCTCCTCCTCTGAGATGCACTTTCCAAGCTTCCACCTTACAAAGCAGCTCCTTCAGACTAGCCAGCAGCAGTTAGCAAACACCTGGTGCAACAGCGCATGAGATGAGCTCATTAAACGAGCTGCTTCTCACTGCAACACTGGCAAAAATATAGTTATTGTTAATAGAGGAGCCATGTTGTGATGACTAATTTCAAAGTGTTGAATTACAAAGTAACATTTTTAATACATTTCTAAATACACCTAGAACTGAAGGTAACGTAGTTACTGGATTATGCTATAAAATGGGACAAATTAGCTGGAAAACACATAATACTGCCCCTCAAATAGACCAACATGTTTAGTTAAAATACATATTTATTACAATTGTTTTTTGAATGTGGAAGTGCCAGTAATGCATGCTTAAACAACTTTCATAAACTCTTCTATTAATAAATTAGAAGCATTGAAGTTTAAAGAAGACAATGTCAGGCACTAGCAGAACCTTTTATTACTAACACTGTAATATGTGTTATGATACAGAAACTACCTGCTTTACAAAAACAAAATGATACAATATCACAGGTATGTACAGTGTAGTAAATATATCATCTCAAATTGTACACAAAATCTTTACAATTATCACACATACTGGATTAAAAACAAAACTCAGACTACTCAGAACATACTCAAGACAGATTTTGCATAACATTAAAAGAACATGCCACATTTGGATTTTTTTTTTGTCATCTTTACAAAGCCATGACCCATTTAAACTTAGTGCAAGTCATCCGTCTGTTTCAGAAGTTCTGGGTACATAATCTGTTCTGTAATCAGTCTCAAGAGAGCTGCCCTTAGATTCTTGTAGGTCAAAGGTGAACATGTTGCATGTTTCAGGAAGAAATCCGGGCGTGGTGCTTCAAGTGTGTTAGAGCGAAAACTGGGCAGTCGACCATCAGAGCCAGGTGGAGGGTGTTAGCGCTTCCTTTGCTCTCTGCTAGGTCACTGCTGTTTCACAGCCTGTCATGAATGCTCAGGCTAGTTAGCATAGCCACCAGTGACGGCGGTTTAACAGCTTTACTGGAACGGTAAGGTGTCCAGTAACTTGTGTACACATTTAGCAGTATGTACCACAAGGCTGATTGACAGCGCTGAGGCCTTTCTGATTGGTTGTTTTTGACTGGGAGCGGTGGTGCATTTCTGCAGATGGCAATAGCAGTTACTGGGGGGGAGGAGACTGATCTTTTCACAGATTATGTCTCACAACATGGTGACAGTTTGAACAAATATGTTTAAAAAAAATAAAATAGCATTTTTGTAAAGTTACATACTGCAGCTTTCGACTCATCAGTCGCCATAAAGACACTGCTGTCCTCATGGACCCAATGACTTACATGAACGCGTTTGGGTGTGATGGTTAAGGGGTTCGAAACAACCAAACATTCACAAACTAAGTCACTCAGTGTTCTTGAGTCAACACTGAGTGACTGTTTCTGTAATTCTGACATCAAACACACAGTGATGGGCATAACTGAACATTATCTGTGGGTCCTAGACTTGCATGCACTAATCACCGACAGCTCAGACTAAACCTGATGCATATGTTCCATGTAGAAGTAGCCAAGATCTGTGTAAATATATAAATGAAAATGGTGGGAACTTGATTCAACCACAGGTCCATAATTACACTTCAGTCTCTTAACACACGTTATGGCAACTGAATCAAACCTCCTGGAAACATTTTCACCTCGTCTTTAAAGGAGCTCCCTGCCCATCTTCATGCTGACAGGGAGCAGTTTTAGAATACTATTTCCATTTCCCAACCCAAACTCAGCTTTACTGAACATCATACTGTCATGGTGCATTTCTTTAATCTCAGTTGCTTGTCTTAACTCAGGCAGGGAAATCTTTTTAGCCTGGAGGAGGACAGCAGCTACCAGATGCTCGCTAAAAACATCAGAACTGAACTGAACCGCAAAACCTGGGTTCGAACATATGAGAACTCTGAACAATCTGCAGTGGCATGTTAGACTGTCAGTATTATCCTGCCGCAAACCTAACAGCTTTACAGAAAAGCTGACCAAGATGAAAGTTTAATGAGATAGTCGTCATATTCCTGGAGACAGTGGAGTGTGAGGGGGAAGTGGCGATGGTAAACGATGGAGCACAAGCACAGAGAACGTCTTCTGTTCTATGACAACATGTAGATGTTCTAAAATATAGAACATGTAGATGTTCTCATATAGAACATGTAGATGTTCTCATATAGAACATGTGTGCTTTGCTGCGTTTGCCTGGCCAGTCTCCATGATTATGAATTTGTGAACTTGTCTTTGTTTTGGTCATCTTTACGCGTTCTATACAGAAGTCAAAAACAAACACAACGCTGAAAAAGAACAAAACAGAACCAACACGGAGAGATGGATAGTAAACAATATTATTATTGTTTGCTATCTATAAACAATAGATAATATTGCCTGTCGATGGCACGAAAACAAAAGCAAAGAGTGAAAAAAAGTTGAGGTGAAAACCAAAACGACTCGCTCCCCGGGTCAGCTGCAGAGGTGAGGGATGGGTCACCGCCGTCCCCCGGTGAGTCGTTTGCTCTGTTGCTAATCGGAGGGGAAAAGCATTTGGAGAGCTACAGATTATTGCCCTTTACACAAATCTTGAATAACACGATTTTGCTGCTAAAAATGTATCATTGGAAAAACAGAATAGCAATGAAACCAAAATATTTGCAGGTATTTACATGGTTGTATTTTTCATAGTGTTTTGTAATATTAATGGATAAGTGTTAAAAAAAAAAAAAAAAAAAGAAGCTATTTTTGGAAAGTGTTTTGAGAACAGGAAGATTTGTGTAGCATCATCTACTTCTACAGGAGTAAATAGTGTCAGGCATCGGGGTTAACTGTTGTTTGACTGTCACCGCAGGCAGATCATGGCAGCTTGATATGAGTAGCCTGTCTTCATAATTAGTACCTGTTTATTGTATCCAGCAAGGTTTGACTTTTACTTTACAAAGTGTACATATAGAAAATCACATACAAAGGCACACCATAGAGAAAACAGCAAATTTAGCATAAAGGACTGGATGTACATCATCAGTCTATGTCAAATATGTACAGGATAGAGAGAGCAACTGATATGTCCAAGCGGATCGAGTATGTTGGTCCCATCATACTGTGCTGCTCTCATGTTGTGTATCTGACTGATTCAGACCCAGGAACTTCAACCACATGTCCCTCTGTGTCAGTGTCAACGTAACGCTGCAGTGTCCCCGCCGTCACTTCCTGCAGGCAGGAAACGCTTCCACACAGAACAGAGTGCAGATCAGAAGCATCTCCCATACCTTTTGCCGTCAAAGAATGAGAAGAGAAACGCCTCGGTTCAGTTCGCACTCCTTCTTTCGCTTGTTTTGCCAATGCAGCGAGGATGAAGAACAAGGAGAAACTGGAGTGTAAACAGAGAGCGCAGCGTGAAGGCTGGCGGCTCGGCCTGCAGGGGCAGTCAGACTATTTTCTTAATGCTGGGTCTCTTAAAGCTCCCCGCACTGCGCTGCTTCTGGACCTGACTGGCTGACCCGTGGCGAATGCGTCCACCACTGGACAGAGCAGAGCTGGGGGACAGCTGGACATTCTCCTTATCCACACCTGGAGGAGAAAAGAAAGGACAGATGCATTCTACTGAAAACAAAGCGTATGACTCCCACAATGCAAGCTGGATGACCTAGATATAAAACATCAGAGGTTAAGTTTACCTACAACAATTCCATCATAAGATTCTTTCATACTGTAAATGTTCAGGGTTACTTAGCCTGGCAGGCGGCTAACTTGACCTTCTGCACATAGTGAGGACAAAACTTCTGAAAATGTTTTGCTGTGTTGGAGTCTGAAGTGCAGCTAAATGTTGTCAGTTTCAGTTCTGCTGCTGCTGATGATGAAATATTCCTGCTGCACTTTCACTTTCTTCCACTAGAAGCTAAAGCAGTGGTCCCTGACCCTGACCCTGACCCTAGGGACATTCACTGCTCTGAATGTCTTAGGTGAGTGTCTGACCCCAGAACGCCTGAATCAAATGACTACATGACCTCCTTGACGGACAAAGAGGAAAACATGATGACTTTTATGGTCATGCAAATAGTTTTAAAAAATTATTTTCACAACTTACAAGCTAAATTTTGTGGTAAAGTTAAATTCATGAATAAGCAAGAACTGCAATCACAGCAGCCTTGCAACATGAAAGTTCATCCATGAAGCTGCTGCTGGAACAAATCATCTGCTCTGTAGATAATCCCATCATCTCTGCTTTGGCAGATTGTGGAGACAATCTGTGTTATGTACTCCATCATGCTGCGCACCCTGGAACTTTCACCCCTTTACAGTCGACTTCATAACGGCTGTGATGGTTTACCATGTGTATTTGGAGCTCAATAAAACTGAAGATCCAAAAACATTAAGTTGTGAATCCAGTCAGTTGTAGATATCTTTTTTTAATCCAACCAGAAAATAACCTTTAAAGGTTCAGGAGGCCTTGACCAAAAGAAATATTCAACTGTGAAGCAGGTCTGACTGAGAGTGTGTATTTGTGTTTGGGTCACACCTGGGGAGTGTTGTGATGTGGCCAGTGAGGTCATGGAATTTGACAGGTTCAGATTGGCAGTGATGCTCAGCTGGCTTTGGTTGCTGGGAGGATACGGGGATGTGGGAGTTCGTAGTTGTTCCTCTCCTCTCTCTTCATCGGCTGTGGGCAGGTAGCTGTCGATCAACGCTTCCAAAAACTTGACAATCAGCTCAGCGTAGTCTGGGATCTGCGTTTGCTGCAGGGACGAAAAAAAAAGAAGAAGAAGATGAGTCCTTACAATGCGGACAGTTGGCCCAGTGTTGATTCAGAAAATCATAAAAATATACTTCCTGTTACTCAGAAATACAATAAACAATATAACATCAACCAGACAAAAATGGGATCCACTTTTAAAGCCAAACAATTCAATGGGATTTGGCTCAGTTGTAAATGCGCAGCCAGAAACAATGTTACTATTTCTGTAACATTACCAACCTAAAAATACATCATCTCAATTTTTTTTAGATCATGCAATTTATCAACACTTTGTAAGAATAATAATGTTACTGTCTTGTTCAATCACCAGACCTAATGTTCTATGAAACTTTTGTTTGGTTACAATAATGAAGTCTATCGCTCACAGTTCATTAAAGATCTTATTACAGTCACCAAACTGGAAAAAGTTGTAACTTAGGCAACTTTTGCCTCTGTGTAGAAATGAAGTCAAAGTACAGAAATGTAGCTGAATATGTGCATTTATTACTCACTAAAATCTCCAAAGCAGAAGAGGCGTGTTTGTTTTCTGCGTTAGCTGCATGTGAATTTGACACTGCATGCACTTCCTTCTTTTATCGCTATACCAACTTAGCAGCACAAGTACTGCATAGCTCTAAGGATGCTCCACAACAAAACAAAGACACAACAGGAAGAGGAAACCTGCATACCTTAGAAAAAGGTCCAGCAAACCTCCACAGCCCATTAAAGCCAAAGCCTGTTAAATAAAAACGAATGAGAGACGGGCGACAATTCAGAGCTGACAGTGCAAACGTATCCACTTCAGTTCACATAACTTTAGAAGACATTCCATCTGTAAAGGTGCGAAGACAACAAAATGTCATACTTTGTAAATATGAAGGCTGGTACTGAGGGGGGGATTCCTCGTGGTAAACCACGCTCTGTACGATGCCGTGGACGGGGTTCAGAAGGTTGATGTCTTGGCACATGGACAGCACAGTGTTGATCTTGGAATCCAGTAAGTTATAACTGAGGAGTGCACATATAAACATGTATCACCAATAGGAAGTTGACTATTGAAATGTGGCAATGTCACAATTAATGCTAGAGAATTTTTTAGGCGCAGCAGTAAGCAGGCTAGATAGAGGCAACACTGGTAGCTCTTATTTTGAAAGGTAAGTTTAGAAAAGAACAAAAGAAAAAGGAGACAAAAAGCAAAACCAGACAAAAAAGACACAATAGTTTTTCTTTTTACTGTATCAAATGAGGGTGAAAGAAAGTCTAACTTTAATGAGCCTGTATAGCGTGCAATGTGAGAAAGGAACTCAAAAACAAGCACTCCAGTTGTTCATGACAAAGATCATTTCAAGTGGATGCACTGCTCAAGTGAGAAATACAATATTTAGAACTTACACAACTGGAAAAACCTTAGGAAACACAACACTGGCTTCAGCTAAGTACTCGTACAAAATGCGTTGGTCGAAGTCATCTGTGGTGTACTTAACCTGGGTTGCCTGGAGAACAGAAGAAGAACTTGAAAAGTACAGTCACAGTTTGGAGGCTCCACATCGTCTCTACGGGGATGAGCTGGAGGAACTCACCAGCACAGTGAGCAGCAGAGCCTGGATTTTCGGGTCGGTCAGCACCTCCTCATCCAGCAGAACATTAGACTCTGAGACAGACACCTTTCGCAGGTGAGAATTTCCAATTCTTTGCGTCTCTTTACCAGAAACAATAAACATCAGAATTACAAACTGCTTGTTTAGAAAAGAGGAAAAAAATAAATAAATTAAAAAATAGGAAACACAGAATCGAAAGCAGTTCTTTTATAATACTGGGTGAATTTTGCTAAGACAGAACAAATCACTGCAATTCTGTCAAGTTACAGGACATCCAGAAGAATAAGTGTTTGTTTTAAGAAGAGCTTCAAATAACGCTGGGCCTTATTTGTGAGTCAATAGAAAATAAATGGATTTTTTTGTCACACGTCTTACGTTGCCGATGTGTTTGGTGTGGAATTGTGTTCAGTTTTGTTACCGATCTCGTAGTCATTTTCTGCTACACGCCTCATCTTCGGGGGGGTCGTCATCCCCGCCTCCATCTCTGGCCTCTTTGGTGCTTTAGAGTCTGATATGAGATGATCAAAGCTCTTCCTAGTACCTGGAATAGACAGTGTATTCATTGGACAACCCAACTGAAGAGACACATGGATCCAATTAGATATAAGTTACATATAATATACATTTACACAAATATACAGATGCATACATATGTATTTTGCATGTTTGCCACACTTCAACATTTCAGAAAGTCAAACCAATTTAAATATTAATGAAATAAGGTAAGGTCATTTTATTTATATAGCACATTTTCAGCAACCAGGCAGCTCAAAGTGCTTTACATGAATTTCGAAAACTAATACAACAATTTAACACAAAATGAAGTTTTTAAATGAAGGCGTTTTTATTAAGAGAAAAAAATCAAAAACTATGCAGCCAGTTGTGAAACTATGAACTACAATACTGTTTCAACGGGGAGGCAATTACTTTGCACTCAGGGCCATGTGGGTTTGCATTTTTTCTCCCTCAATAAAACACTTTTTGAAGCGTCAAACATGCAAACAAAGGAAAACAGGAGGGAGACAAACACTTTATTTGACGGGATGTGCGTAACGCTGACACGACACTGACATAAATATTATGAACATGAAGGAGTCTTCATGAATGTTCATGACTCTTGTCATGAAGTGTCATTATTTACCTTGTGACACTTCATGACAATGGGCTTAATGGGCTTTTAATGCACAATGTTGCATTGAAAGTCTTTATGAATGTTTATGACTGTTGTAATGAAGTGTCATTGACCAGTCAGGAGAAACCAGACATGAAATGTCATTTGACACTTCATAACAACAGTCATAAACATTCATAAAGACTCATTCATCGTCATAACAGGGGTTATGTTATGTTTATGATAGTGTCATGTCAGTCTTAGGTACACCCTGTCAATTACAGTGTTACCCACTTCTTTACACCACATACATACACGCACACACAATATCATACATAATATGGATACTCTTATGTAGGAAAGAATAAATACCGAGAAGCTTCCTTGTGTTGGCCTGTGATGGTTGGCCCATGTCCAGGCTCATGGATTTGCGTGTTCGTGGGCTTATCTGCCCCATTGTGGGGTAATGATGGGTAGTAAGGTAGCGCTCTGAAACCTGAGGTGATGTCCATGGCTGAGGCTCTTGCACAGTTCTGAAAATAAAACATTGTGAGCAGAAATGCAGCATTTCATTCATTCTGCTTCGGTGCATCATGTGAGGGAATAGGACAAAGTCCCATTTGTTAGCACACCTGCATTTGGGGTTGGTGATGTGACTGGTGTACGTCTCCATGGGTACAGGGTCCACAGACAGTTCAGAAATAAGCAGCGACTTCCTGTGTTTGAGGCTACATCGACTTCTGACTTCTTCTGACACAGTGAGCAAGGCTGCAGAAAAAGTGCATGTAGTAAAAAAGATCATCTCTGTATGATCAAAACAAGCTGAATATGAAGAGCAGTCATTGTATATGTGTCTAACAAACCTTATAAGGCAACAATAACAAGGCTTTCAGAACCAAGACAGCAGCAGATGATCTGATCATAGAAAACTGTTGATGTGTACCGAGCAATAACTATTTTTAGCTGCAAGTTCATAAGTGCACAACTTAGTGAAACTTTCTCTGTGCTCAGGCCACTTTAGTGTGGGCTTGTTGTCAGTTTTAGAACAATATCATGTAGCAATGAAGGTGAAGATCTGAAGTATGCATTGCATGTTGGTTTTTACCAGCTAAATAAGCCACGCTCTGAGTGTTGACCTCAAACTTGTCACATTTCAAATGTTTGCTTGTTAGAGCCAACAGTGTGTGCAGGATCCGCACTGTCCTCGCCACGGTGGTGGGAGACGGGTGTCTGTAGCCTGCAGGGACAAAAGCAGAACATGACAAATATAGATGACCTGACGGTAGCAAAGAAAATGCCTGTTAGCTCATGAACGACAATTATTCACAAACACTGTGAACTGATCAAAAGTCAAAGCATTTATTCCTGACTTAGGATTTATCTACATTCACGGTTTTTCCAGTGATTGATAAAACAATAAAATATTAGTCAAGAGAGTAAAAATGCAAACAACCTTACCTTTGAGTAAGTGCCCCACTAATGCAAAGTTGAAGTTAGCACTAAAATTGAGGCCCACAAAATGATCCATCTGCTTACAGTGCCATTCTAAAGGACGTCTAATTTCCATGAAAACTTCCTCTGGACTCTGAAGAAACAAACAGATTTGGTTAAAATGCTCTATATCACCTTGTCATCTTTATTAATAGGACTCTTCTTTAAACTTTGTACAAGTGGTAAAAATATTGCATTTTAGTATGTCAATTAATGAAAGTGATTTATGTAAAAATGTAAAAACAAAGTTCTAATAAGTAGATCAAAATGCTTTAAGTGTGTGAACATTTCATTGTAACAACTGCAGTAATCTCAACAGAGGAAGAAGAGGCATTCTTCTGGCTAAAAACAAGCTAGCAGCTATTTTAAGACAGTGAGCCCTGTTGTTATTTTCATGCATCTATTCTTTTACCTAAAAGAAATGCAGACAAGTTCTCTGACAATGTTCTCTGTCTTATGACAAATTATGACCACGAGGCGTCAAAGTATACAGATGTTATGACGCTGCTTCTGTCATTCCTTGTAAGCTCTACCTTGTCATTGAAGATCCGCATTGTGTCAAGAGTGTGAAGGTTCTGTTCCAAGAGGGCAGTTCCAGCAGAGTACAAGTTGACTTCATCCAGCTGCAGCACAGCTACTGCCACCCAGAACAGAGCTTTGTGCATCGGAGAGTCCTGCAAACACACAGGAAGCAAATCATTAAGCAGTAACAATGACAGCAACCCTTTACCATTGACTTCAAAACATGTCCAAGAGGATCATTATCCCTAATTCAAACTTCCCAAACTAGGAGAAAATTCTTAAGTTTGTAGCTGTTCTAGTTTTCAATTCAGTTTTCATTGTAGCGGAACAATAAAAATATGGGGCAAGTTTTCCCTTTGGGGGTTGGTTCTGAATGACAGGATAAGAGGGTTAATCATTAACCTGCCAATAGTCACCCTATCAACCTTAATGTTAGTGAGGTCATCAAAATGTACAGAGAAACATTTTATTTAGCACTGATTATTCTGAAAACCATTTGACTGCAAAGCTGTGTTAGTGATGAACTGATCATAGTAAAATTGAAGATTTTCTGCTGTGTCACTGATAGACATATTGCTCTCCGTGTGAGGAGATTTATCTGTCAATCTAACTTCTCTGTTACAGTCAAGTAGAACATCTGGCTTTTATACTCTAGGTAAAAAGGATCCTGTAGCCTCTCATCCCAGTGGGGAATATCTGTCAGTTTATGGGATGGCAAATTTTGACAGAATGTGGGGTTTCTGGGATATTCTCTTGGTGCGTTCTCACCAAACTTGTTTTGAGCGTCAGGCACATCTGGGTTACAATCAAAGTCTAAGTGGAGGTGCGTTTAGGTCGCGTCAGAATCACCATAGACGTTGTTTTTCGTTGCCAGCCTATTTGTTTCAAATTGTGCTGCACTAGTCACTCGAAACACGTTGTGACGGGCAACCAGACATGCCTGAACGCACCATAAGTCTTTGTTTAAAATGAGGAGTATATAGTTTCGAGTTCCAATTTAAATTATGACAAAATCTGACCAATGCAAGATCATGAAGACATTTTTTATCATGACAACTTGTCATAATGAAATGAAAATGAAGGACATTTGATGTGGCAGTAGAAATGGCCGAATAAAGCGGCGAATGGCTCAATTTCATACCTTGCTGAGTAGAGGCTGCAGCTTGGTTAGAGCAATCACAGTGGCCTCAATTAACACTTGGCTGTTGTAATTGTCGGGTCCCTTCAAACAGCTCTCAAGACCCTAAAACAGTCCACAGAAAAGAGGGAGAAATGCCTATGAGACAGAACTGACCACACAGGGCAGCACATAAAGTCAGACTTTTTAGGGATGTAGGAGAAACACCAACAGTCACCATACAAACCGTTTTTAACAGCAGTAAAATATTCTATCGCCATGACAGTAATAGTATTATAATAAATACTACATACTGTATAATTTAGTATCTCCATTACTACATTTAGATATGAATCAAAAATGAGAAATAAATCCAGCCACAAATAAGCTTGTTGTCTGTTTTTAAACCTGATGATGCAGAATCGAGTCCAAAAGGAACCAGAAAACCAATCGTTCAGCTACTCTTTATCTGTTAAAAACTATTTGGTTGGATTTTCATAACATCATTGACTATATGCTGCCAACTTGCAATGCCTTAACAAGCACCGTCTATCTGGTCTATCTGGACTCTATACATACAGAAAGAAGACGTCGTGACATTCTGTCACACTTAGAAAAGAAGAGAAACTAACAACTCCTTCTCATTGACATTGTCCTTCTCATCCATCATCATGCATGTCATGATGATGGATCAGACAGTGGAATGGGACGCTACTGTGACTGATCTTACCCGGTCTATGCTGAGCAAAGGGCTGGCTTTGCTGAGGATCCGGATGATCTGCTTGATCTGGCCATGAGTCACCCTCTTGCTGATGCAGCCAAAGACCACCAGGGCTCTGGGCTGTAAGGAAGGGTTGTACTGGAATGCAAATCTACAACCCAAGCACAAAGATTAGACACCTCAAAACTTAAGCAAAACTATATACATTAAAAAAAAAATATATATATATATATATATCTTAAAAAGGTACATACTTTTGAGCAAGCTCTGTCCACTGGTCTAACCACTTACAAGTTGGGATGTCTCTCATACAGGCCTGGAGTCAAAAGAGAGAAATAATATAATAAGCATACATGTAGCTATGTGCTCTTGAAGAAAAGTTGTACATTATATATAAACCAAACTATTATTGTGGCAAACAAAAGGATAAAATGAGAATTAAAGAAATATGGTGGTGAATATTTATTCAAAAACAACATTTTCTGAGAATCAACTACTATGACAGAGACAGACTCCTGCTTGACAGATGGATGATTGTCTGTCTGACCTCCATAATTTCCAGTAAGGCCTCAGTTACGGTCTCCAGAGAGGACAGAGCGAAGGTTTCCCTCTCGTAGGAGCCTGGTGAGAAGGAGCGGTCCCTGTAGCTGGAGCGGAAGGCAATGACGGCGGCTGATTTGACTTTACTGATGCCAAACAGCAGATAGAACTTTGGCAACGAAAACTCAGTCAGGCTCAGCCTCAGAACCTGCTTTGTCTCCTCTGTAATGATTTAACACAACAAAACAAGTTTCTTATTTATTAGTTTGTGTAAATTTTGTGTATTTTTTTGACTGATTTTTACTTCAGGCCTTGACTTTAGAAAAGCTTTCAATATCTAAAAATCAGCAGACAAAGATGATTGTTGTTTACCACTGAAGCTGAGCTGTGAGCAGGTGCACAGGGAGTGGATGATGTTGATGACTAAACCATGGGTAGAGGCTCTAAGGGACAGTGGCCCGGTGGCTACTAGTAGCGTCACTACATGGAACAGGTATGGCAGGTGGGCTGCAACATCCAGAGAGTTGTTAAAGGACAACATGAGCATGTAGCGGGCCAGGATCGCAATGTCATCCCACATGAGGTGCTGCTCCAGCGTAGGAGTTGGCGACAGGCATGTCTTGTCTATGATCTTACACATCCGACCAATAACCTGCCAAAGAAAAAGCCAATAATTAAACCTTAAAAGTCACGAACAGGAGTAGACTATCTCGTGTAGTTACTTTGACAAGAGAAAAAACAACAACAGAGAACCCAGAACCGTCTTGCTGCAAGGCAAAAGTGGTACCAACTGTGCAGCCCAGTAAAGGTTTCCATTTCATTAAATTCTTAGACCCAATGCTTAAAAACAGAAACTTCACAAAAATGTCATTTTTTCCCCACTATAGTGCACCACAAAATCATATGAATTTTTTTTATGATTTATTTTTAAATGACAATACCTAAGAAAGGCCCAGATCAGCTTATCCTCAAGAAAAACTAAAAACTAAGCAACTAGGTCTGGTTGAAATCGACTGACAAGTCTGATATCATTTCATGTCTTTGCTATCACTTGTTACATCTGCATGGTGGAACTTGGAGAAAGAGGTTATTGACGGGATAATTCAGTTGTTATGTTGGGCTATTTGTTAATAAATTCTCCGTAAAAAAAGTGGATCAGTGAAGAGTTTCTTCTGTTCAGAATTAATTCATTTCAAGTTTGACTTCCCCAATTTGAAGAAACAATTTGAATTGTTTTTAATGCTTAAATTAGTCAAATATTTGTGATTCTCAGCAATGTACATGTATATTCATTTCATATGTGCCATGAAGAGGCCATTTTGTCAGATTAAAAAGACCCTTTAAGCAAGCATTAGAATAAAATATTTTTTTCAAAAAACAAAAAAGTAGTTCATACATATAGATAAAAAAAATAAATAAAATCAATTTAATTTACATTTCATCAAGTCAAAATTCTTGTTTTGAACATATATATTTTTAATCAGTCTAATGTAATATTGTAATTTTTAAAGTCATGTTTTCAAAATCATCAATAAATTACTTGTTATTACACGTGTGTGTGTGTAATAATCTGTATGTGATTCCAGGACCTTCCAGGATAAAGGTCCTGAAATAAATGGGCTTTTCAATAAGATTCTAATTTATTGAATTTGTCAGTATTGTAAAATACTTTAAAAGAATGTTGGACTAATAACAACAAATGTGAATACACATTAAAGATGTGTGGTAAATGATGCACATGACAATGCAACAGCTCTTCCATCTGAAGAAGAAAAAAAGAATTGATTCAAATCTTTGGTGACAAAGAGTTCAAGGCCAGCAGACAATGCTCCATTGTGCTCAGTACGTCGTCCTGGAATGACAACAAACAGTAAGCCATCAGATAACACTGGAGTAAAGCCTCATGTTCACCCCAGTGGTTACATACTGTTGGTATTATAGCCATGTCCAGACCTGACATTACTCTCTAATCTAGCAGATAGAACTTATAGTAGAAAGTTCTATCAACCAGTACATAGACACAAAGCCACTGATCCTTTGTACACTTGCGGCCCCCGAGCATGTGAAGAATTTTTTCCTCTAAAATATTTTACAAATATTTAATCAATGCTGAAATTATTCAATCTAATCTAACAGTATTATTAATCTCAATAATTAAATGTTAAAATTCTTGATTTTAACATCTGTGATAAAATTCAAGCTTTAATTTTTTTAAAGATTTTAGGTTTGTATAAGTATTTTCTATAATGTCTTCCAATAAAATTACCAAGAGATATTTTTAATTTCCTCTCACCTTTAATGTGAGTTTTGGCTGCTGGTGGACTGCCACAGCGCCTCTGCCACCGGATTTAGCCAGTTTTCTTAAGGAAAACTGAATAAGCTTCATAAAAAAAATTTACTTTTAAGCATAGTCCTGGAAGACAGTGTGCCTTGAAGCCGATTCCATAGCAGGGCAGTCTGTTCACTGAAGTTACATCTTGGCTTCTGTTTAGCAGTGACACCTTCCTGGAGTGGAGTGGATCAAGGTATTGCAGCCTGTGTTTCTGTGGCTAACCCTGTTTAGAGATGCTCCAATCCGATAATGATGAAAAAAGGGCGATAAGAGCTGATCTATTTAGTCTCATTCTATGATCTGAGCAATAAATAAAAAATAAAAGCCTCCACACCCCCAGAATTAAGTTTTTTTTCCTTTATATTAAAACGATTGCATTTATTTGAACATATAAGTAATACTTTTTGAAAATAGTGCCCCCTTGTTCCCTCTCTGTGTTCTGCTTTTGTTTGCTTTAAATTTTATAATTGATCACACACTGAAACTGTGAGCTCAATATGGAATCGAGCTTTTTGTTCTCAAAGTTTCAAAAATAAAGTTTTATGTTATTGCAAAGGTAATTTCAAGTTAGGTGGTCCAGGAGTGTTTTCAGAATGGGTTAGACTCTTGTTGATCTGTTTTCACGTTGGCCAGGTTAGAATGGAAGTCACATGTATCTTAACTGAGCCTTGAAATGAATTAATTCAAACAAACTGCTAACTTATTCTAAGACCATCTCAAAAAGCTAATCTGAGGAAACTATTATCATCTTGTGTATGTATTTATTGCTGTCCAGGTGGGATCTAATCAGTATTCATTGCAATAGTCTGGTGAAGCCACTTTAAACCCACAGCAGAGCAGCAGCTCAAACCAAACACTGCCTGCCATTTCTTAGGCAACAGTCTTCACAATGACCACTATTCAAAGTAGTACTGATGTGTGCCATAATAGGAGCCAGGCCCAGAATTTTCTATTGTGTCTGCTTGTGTATGTTGTGTTTGTTTATCTGGGCAGCAGGCTGAAATTGACACAAAGCACACAGATGATGGATAGTGAGTGGATGAGTTTTTCTTTTTGCTTTCTGTAAGTCACGAGGAATTGACTGCTTTGGAATTGCACTTCTACCATGTAAGTAACAATTACAATTCATGCAGACTTTTCACAACAAAACGTCCAACATTGTATGTATGCGCTGTGTTCTGTGAAGAGCTGTCTCCAGTCTTTTAGGGTGAAAATTTGATTTGTTTTGACATCTTAAAATAACCTTAAGTTAAACTTTGTGTGTGTGTGTGTGTGTGTTTTTTTATTAAATCAAATTGAACAGTTCATATTACGTATAGCAAAAAAAAAAAAAAAAAAAAAAAAAATTGCCAAAAGAATTGTTTCACAATCCATGAGGCTTTCTCAAGACAGCACAATTCTTAGTATATTTTAGCAACTATAGAAAAGGCATGGAACATATAATATATATATATATATAAAAAACTTGTAGGTTTTAGTAATCACCACCCATTGTAGCAAGAAAATTTACCAAGCTCTTCTGCTATGGACATTTCACAATGATTCATGGTGTAAGATGATAGTTTGAGACACTGAGAGAAGTTGCACTAAACAGCAACAGTCTTCTTCCAATGACTTTCCAATCTTTCCAGATTCTATATAATCTGTGGTGAAGAGACTTGAAAGTCCATCAAAATAAAGTCGAGCACCATGCGTTTATCCTGTCGGCCTAATGTTGGTATACAGAAGCTAATTCTAAAACTACTTCCACCTCTAAATGTTCGGAAAAAAATAAATGTCTTTGCTATCACTCTTTCACTTTTGTCTCTTTTACAACACTTACATCTTTCTGATAAAGCAGACGATGAGAAGCAGAGAGCACTCCACAGTGTCTGCTGACTGCTTCTCTTCTACGCTCAGTCAAGTGGAAAAACAAATCTAAAATGCATCTACTGACAAATATTAAATATACTATACATCTACTAAAACATTTGTTTAATACTTGGATCGTTTATTTAATGTGCGACAGGTTTGGACTCTGAAAGCTTCAAATTTCAGAGTAAATTGGTTTAAATATGACCTGCAGCACCACAACTATGGTGTTTGGATTGGTGGATACAACAACAACATCAGTATCTATGCAGAGCACAGATAAGCTATGAAATAATTCTTTAAATGTGTAATTAATTTATTAAAAAAAGGGAATATAGGAATGATTTATAATATATGTGCCTTTAATTAAATGCACTGATTTCTTTTTTAGAAATGAGATATTTCATGATTTAATAAAGTACATGTCACTTGAACTTCAACCGTCAAACTCAGTGGGCCGGGGAATCAGGGCAGCTTCTATAGAGACTCTAACATCTGATCAGCTGCTTCAAACAGCAGGTCAAGGCAACTTCTTCCAAAATTTCCATGAAAAACACAAACACTGATCTGTGACTGTTCATTGCAAAATGTGCCACATTATTATTATTTTTTTTTAAAGAGCTACTTCTGCATTTAGTGTCAGTACAAAATGTAATAACGTTGCATAATGCGCCAGGAACTATTACAAAATTTGCTCACAGATTTTTAAAAAAATGTTATGTAACATTTTCTAATTATTTGCTTAATGTAGTTTTAATGACTTTTTATTACATTTTGGAGGTCAGATTTGTATTACATTATTGAAAAATGCAATACCACACATGACCAACACTCTTGATTTGTGGAGAATCTTACCTTATTGGACACCAGTTTAACATTCCCTGAAGCCAGAGCTACAGCAGTATCAGCCATGACCTCTGCCTTGATGGAGCCTAGGCCTCCTGTGGCACTAGTCTTGATAAAGCTGTCTAACACCACATCAAGCAGATCCGTTATCTAAAAATGAGAGAAATGAGTTCCAAACTGACAGAACCTTAATAGAATGAAAAGAGGTTCTCAATTTCTTGGGTTAAAACTCACTTGGCCCAGGCTGCCCCAGATCTTGGCCTGGATGGAGGGATACATCTGTTTTTCATTTATTGTCATTGTGATAAGTTTGTCCAGGATGGCTGTGACACGCTGACGTTTGGCATCGTCATTATGTTTACAGAAGCGGACCAAGTTTAGAAGCCAGGGTGTCATGTACTCCAGGCAGAGATGCTTGAGCTCAATACCTGTAAGAAAACATTTAGAACTTCTGCTTAGCGTTCACAGAAAACACAAGTATTTACTATTAATTATTAAAACTTTTCTTGGCATTTTCTCCTTTTTTTGACACTTTTGAGTCTTCCTTAAAGTCCTGCTATCCACTGTAACTACAATTGCCTTCCAAATCATATAGTTACTGCATGGAGATTTAGGGCATGTTAGGAGTTGCAAAAACTTTGACATCTAATTTAAAAAAAATTAAAGATAAAGGACACACTTGTGCATTCATTCTATAAAGTGGGGGTCTCCCTGCAAACTATCAGGTATCACTAAAGCACAAAAATACCATTATAATCACACTACGGTTTACCACAAAGCACAAACTAAGCTTTAAAGCATTGTTAGAAATACCTCTGCTATTTTTGGATGCCCTGCAGGGGGTCCTTCATATTACCAGGAATCTTTCTAATTTCAGCTCTAATATTCTACAAACCATTTACAAAACTTCACTTGAAGAATGAAGTGAAGAAACCAGTTTTATAAGTAGGTGAGAAGCAAACTTATGGTTTTGCTTCACCACTTTTTGACTCCAAAAAATGTGAATCAATCGATAAATAGTTAGTTAGTCCTGATTCATTTAAATAATCTTCTTTTTAAACTAATAAAAAATAAATGCTAGAGATATTTGTACATTTCTACTCTACCCTGTACTTTGAATGTGTTCAGTGCAACACCCTCACTTCAGAAATAATCAGAATTTAAATTCATTGTCAGCTTCAGCAGAACTTTGTGAATCCATTGCCTTGCAGCAATCACTCCTCCTGGACCAGCAAATTGCTTACATTGTGTCAAGTGTCAAATACCTACTTCAGGTAAATGTCATGCTAAATGTGTAGCAGTCTTACTGGATTTGCTGAAGCCAGAAATGCATTCCTCCAAGAACTCCAGTGTCAGATGCGGCTCATTTGCAGCAAGGGTCTTGCTGATGGAGACAATAAAAAGCGTGTTGTTCGCTGGGATACAGAGACCGGATGTCTCCAACAGCTGTCCCTCTATCTTCAGGTTAAAGGTGCAAGTCAACGCACAGAGGAGATTGTAAGCTGCAGACCTGGATGTGGAAAAGACAATGAGTAATATTTGGTCAGGTCAAGTATTTCTATACAAAGTACAGCTGGTCTGAATTAAATTCAACATTGACTGTGCTTGTCACACAGATCTGTGCTTCCTGGTCTGTCTTCCACAACGCAGTCATACATGGATCAGCCATGCTTTTGGAGCTCAATTAGTGTAATGTTGACAAACTACTGCGGCTGTTTTAAGTGATTATTTTAGTAAACGAGTATTCTATCATTACTCTGATGATTAATCAAGTAATCACAATTAATAAAATGAAATACTGGTAAATACTACCATAATGGCAGTATTAATATCAGATATCAATATTGGCCCAAATTTTCAGATTTGGGCATCCCTAAAAATTACTTTTTAGTAATTTAGAAACTAATTTGTAAAAGTAATAGCTCACTTTTTAAGTTAATCTGGATAAAGATTATACAAAAATCTGAAATTATATTTAATGTAATAATATTCTATTGTTAAATTATATTTAATTTAATAATAAAAAGGCAGGCTCCGTATCTTCTACCTTTTTTTAGAAGATACTTTAGTAAAGATACCTCTAAAAAATGTCTATACTCCAGTTGTTAGTTTATGTTTTCATCTTTAGGCATCTTAATAGGTGAACTCCCACTTTGACTGGACTTGGCTCCTCCGTCACTTACAGAACCACATCTACCAGCTTTGTACTGCCACGAAAGCGCTCTGCCACCGGCATACGTTTTTAAATTTATTTTCCGGTTCATCAGTAAAGCTAATGCAGCATCAACTGCAGCACAGCAGCCCAGAGTGTTGGGTCTATCTGCTCCACCTGTATAAATACAGGTTCGTTCTGGACCAGTCACTAGGCAGTAGCTCCAGAAGGAGAAAGTCTGTTGCATTCCATGCATCGTGCCAGTCATTTTAAGAATGTCTATTGGCCTACCAAAAAGCAATAAACCCCCGAACATTATCAATAATCAATAAAATCCTCCGGACCGAACTTGAAAATTGGATGTTATGCTGCTAGCACTGCCAGCAGCTCAGGCAGAAGTTAGAGTGTTGTGCGACACAAATAATTACCCGGTCAAAGCAAATAATAAAACGCTTTAAAATGACTGCTGTTTTATTTATTTATCTAAGTAATAAAACCTAATTCAAAGACACTATGAGGAAGATAAGTTGCCTTGAGGAATTTTAGTGATCGAAGTACTCGAATGATTCGAGGAATCATTACAGCTCTACAAGCTACTGTGTTTTATGAGGAAATGATTTTTGGCTTGAAGCCTTTGAGCTACCTACCGGAGACTCGGATCAGAACTCCCCAGGTTGAGCAGAGCAATGTTGAGAAGGGTCCCGGGGACATCTTTAGGACGGATCTTTGTGTGCTGGGGAATTGAGTCAGGTTGAGACAGCTCCCAGCGAGTACGGATATGAATTATGGACTGAACAATGGCATCACACTCTTGATGCATGAATGTGAGAGGTGTTCCCTGGTTGGCCATGGTAAGAGTAAACTGACTCTCATCCACCAGGCAAATTTCCTCAATCTCTGAGGCATAATAAACATCATTGAGAAAGACGGGCTGGCCAAGCACCCGTGTCCGCTCAGCTGAGGTTACCTGAACTGCTGTGGAACCCACCTGAGGGGTAAAAAAATATCCATAGGTTTCAGAAATCTTGTTCTTGCTGCGTCCTTTAGAATGATATAATTCTTGCTTGCTTGACATCAACAACATTAGAGGAAATCTGACTTTTCATTGCCACCGTACCTTTATTGAAACTTTGGTGTCTTTGTGAGCCAGCTTGAGGGCATTGTGGAACACTTTGAGGTCTTCTTCCAATGTCAAAGTGGCTGCTGGGAGTTTCTGTTGGTCTTGTTCAATGTGTTCTGCCAACTTGGCTGGAGAGTCAATAAACTGCAGGCGCTTGCTCCCCTTCAGACCAGTCAGAAGCCTCTCATGATACTTGGTGTACTCCCTCACCCAGGTGTTGCAGTTGTAGACATAAACTGCTGCCACATTCTCATACGCAAAGCCAGGAAAGACCACAAACCACTTGGATAGAAAGTCAGTCTTGAAGCGATTGCTTGGTCCAACATGAGTTAAGTCTACAACTATCTCATAGGGCTTAGCGTAGTAAGGTTTGAGGGTGAGGAGTACATGGTAGATGAGCAGGTCACCATTAATTTGGCCTGTTTTGAACCTGAGGAAAGACAAAAATAGATATGGTAAAATATACCCTTGGGTTTTTCTGTAAAACAAATACACATATATAAAGAGAACACAAAGCATGCTTTGAAACATTAAGTGTCTAAAAATACTGATGCTTTTGCTTCTTTAAGAACAGCTCTTCAGCCTCTATAGCTGACCTGACACCCTGAAATAACCAAGCAGAGAAAAAGATCGCGTGCAAAGGGTGAGAGGACCATTCACAGCAGTGCTCAAGTCTGCATCAGTTCATTCATCTCTCCGTTTCAGCACACAGGCCTTCTGGAAACTACCTTATGTAAGTATTGAACTAGAAATAATGCAAAGAATTTAAAGCAATGATAGTCGGTAAGAAGAAAATGTAAAAATAATGCAAAGATAACCAAAACTGATTTTGCTCTCCACGACGACATTCTTTTTTTTCAGAAGATGATGAAAACCACCAGAACTCTGTGCCTGTTTCTCCTGTTCCTGCTCCACCCTGCTGAAGCAGACCAAGGTCTTTCAACTACCACCATGGATTTACCCACATCCCAAGACCAAACAGGCAGCCCAACATTCACAGCAGAGTCCCACCTCACAGCAACTAACCATGAAAACCCAGCTGCTGCAATCAACGCCACTGGTGGCGACTGCTTAATTGACACCGAGATGGGTCTTATTGCCATTGGTTCAGCAGGAGGATTAATCCTCTGCTTACTGGTTACAACATCTGTGCTTGCATGTCAGATCTGTGTCCTTCAGCACCGGATCTACCTCCCCCGAAGTCGCCGATCTAACACGGACATAAGTGGTACTCACTACTGGGAAGCAGATCAAACAGAGATAGAAGGGCTGGTTGGCCCATGTGATACTACTGTTATGCTAGAGGAGGTGAGAACAGACGGTACAACTGACATACAGGGGACTAAGGAAGAAGCTTGGGCAGGACTTGATGAAGGCAAAACAACTTCTACTGAACCTGAAGAAAAAGTCTTTCAGATCCAGAGCTCCAGTTCTAAGGATTCCTGTTTGGAGATCCCCAAGGATTTGGAAGACATGCCTCTTGTTGTATGAAATGGTAACCCACCCCTGTCTAAAAATATCAAATTTCTTATGTTGTCTTTATCCTTATTTTTTAGAAACTAAAGTTATTGGAAAACATAAAGCTACTTAGATATTAAAAAATTGGGATTATCTTTAGAATTTAAGGTTTATTTAAACTTATAGAGAAACCAACAAATTAACACTGGTGGAAGATTACAAACTGTACAGTTTTTGAAAAGTATAGCTGTGTCAAAATTGTTTTTTTACTAACAGATTCAAGTGTAAATGTGAAAAAAAGTGTCTCTACACAAAGCAAAGTTTGATGTTTGAGCTGTATGATGCTACAGAACTACTTTTGGTCGCTATCAATTAAACAAATAAAGGAAAAGGAAATACTGAAAATGCAGAAATAAATATGTGAGATACTTACTTATGTTCATAGGATATCAGAAATTTGAGAGAATATCTACAAAAGAGTTCACCCAGGCCAAATTACGAAGAATTAGTTTGACATCCCAATGTGTGCATTTTTAATCAAAAACTTTATGAGAGATTGTGGAAAAAAAAAAAACAACACATTTTTGTTGGGTTCATAACAGAATCACACAAAGAAATTTTGGCTGGTTATTCTGTTCACAGGTGCAGAGAGTAATATGTGCCAGTCACACATAGAAATTATGAGCACTAATTTGAGGTGAGATGTATAGAAAAACGCAAGTTACAGTTTTTATGTCATCAACCGATAATTGTATTTGTTTCTCTCAGTGGAAGTTGTTTGAGTGTACACTGGGGCGGGAAAAATTTCAGTTCTAGGGAAAAAGCCGTCTCTAAGTCAGGTGGTTTGTGTTTTTTAAGTTCCTGTACCTCTCTCCAGAAAGAAGCCTGGGGATCTCCAGCTATACATTTGACCTTCTTCTGGATCTGTTATCAACATGTCCACATGTAGGATTGGACTTTAGTTATCAGAACATAAGCACTCTCTTACTAAGCTGCAGCTGTGCAACAAAGAACAAAAAAACCCCAAAACAAAACAAAACAAAAAAAAAACTAATCATAGAAATGTAATCAAGATGTGACACAGCTGATCTTATGTGCAGGCAAAGCTAATGATCTATAGAGTTATAGAGATGTTCAACCAGAGCTTCCAAATATATACTTGTCAGCAAAATTTTTGGTACCCTTCTATCAATGACCAAAGAGCCCATAATGTTCACCAAAATAACTTGAAAGTGACAAGTTTCACATAAAAATGTACTACCATGAAAACTAGACATTGCTTCTGAAATGTGGCTCAGCAGAATCATTTAAAAAAATAAAAAATAAAAAATCAACTAATGAAACAGACCTGGACAAAAAATGATGGTATCTCTACAGACGTATTACGGAAAGTTTGATGTACGACCTCTAATTAACGTTACCTTCTACTTCTATAAAGGCTGAAGTCCTTAAACATCTGCAAAAAATGCTGTAGATATTTTATGCTTCAGATAAAACATCTAATAACAGTAATTCATAATTACTGTTATTATTTACAATCATTATTAACTGATTAATGACTAATCAATTATTTTAACTATTTTAATGGTGAATTCTTACATTAATTTTGACAGAAAATAACAGGACTAATCTTTGACAGAAAACTAAAGAGAAGCTAAATTATTTTAAATTTAGCTTCTAAATTTGAACTTTTGCCTTACATCAACTTTACTCTTATCTAGGGTTTGGCAAAACAGTTGGAGAGCACACAAGGTTGTCAGTTTGAAATGTCTCATTTCCTGTCAGTGAGCAAAGTGTCGGTTTCAACATCTCAAAAAGGAGGGGTTATTTTCTGCTCTTAGTTTCTGCTTTCTTTCGGTCAACATCATGTGAAGTCTAACAGGTTAATCTTCAAACTATTAATACATTTTGATACCAAACCCGGGGCATCCTTGTAGAGTCACAGGTAAGTACAAATTTCTGAATCTAAAGTACTTCTTATTGTCTTAAAAATTAGGTTCATGTTCTATGGCTGTTTCTAGAAAAGATGTTCAAGATGCAATGCGATCTTACAAATACAGTAAAACTCAAATTATTAATTAGCCGCTAAGCAATGTCCGATTTCATTCAAATATTTTAAACTGACTTTCAAAGTCATTTGTAAGGTCACTTTTCATACATTTGAAGACTCAATAAGGAGAACATTTTTATATCTTTATTGTTTAAACTTTGTAAACCAAAAAGAACCCATCATTTACACACAGAAAACAACTGAACTGTCCAAGCACAAGCTCATCTCAGAAGGCCAATGGTATGATGTTCTAAGTGCAACTGTTTTAGGTTGCTCATAGGGAAAATTGGACATCTGGTTCAGCAAGCCAAATACGAGAAAAAATATGGGGTTAATTTTCATCAAGGTGCTAGCATGAGGATACGGCAATTACAGGAAGCCAAATATAAATAAAGTTTAAGAAAAAATAAGGTTGCTTTGTATACAGAGTATGATGTGCTTGAGTTCCAAATCTGTCACAATTCACTTTGGATTACTGGACATATGAAATCCAGCAAACATTTCAACAGATTTAACTTGCAAATCTGCAAAATTACAATGTCCACCAAATGATTTTAAAATCTTGAAAACAAAGGCTAGAAAGATAAGTACATCTCACATGCAGTGTGAGCGACTTCTGTATGTCTTTTTGTAAAACACGGAAGCAGCTTCAAGAATGTGGTAATTAAATAAGTTTCCCTTCTGCTTCCATATGATTTGTCATGTTTTTTTATTTATTTATCTTTATGCAGGTTTTCTCATTGAGATCCAAGATCTCAGAAAGACCTGTTAGCACCATGTATTATATACATCAGTACATGGAAAAATGTAATGCAATGAAAAAATGTGTAATTTATCATTCTCCTAGGTAATAACTGTAAGATATGAACCTGGGATCAACAATAAGAAAAATTTATTATGATGTATGAAGCATATCAAGTTATAATTCTTTGTGTTGGTTATTTATTTGTAAGAAGTCATTGACAATGAATCTGGATCTCCGTCTGTTTTAGTGTGAAACACCAGGCGTGTGTAACAGAAGATCTGAGGCCAAAATGACCAGCTTTTCCTTCATTCTTTTTCTGCCAATGGTAGCAATCATTACAGTAAAATCTGAGCTTCAAATCAACGCCACAGATGTGACAACAGGCAACCTGACCCAAAACACTGAGTTGACATCACAACAGCCATCAACTTTAGAACAGCTGTCAGGGATCCCATCCGTCAACACTAAAATTACTACCAGTGTTGATAGGACTACACCAGAGGACCCAAGAATCTCTACTTCTTCACTGCACACAACTCAGATGACACATCCAGGAATACTTTCAGTAAATACTGAGACAGCACCAACTGTCACCAGTTCATCAAACACACCAACTGTTAAGTCTAATGTTTGGAAATCCATAACAACTCTGACTCGTCAGACCAGTCAGCGAATCAACAATTCAACAGCACCTCCGATGCTAAGCAACATTACACAAAACCGCGGCACAGAGAGAACATCAACCTCACAGATCCAGTTAAACGAAGTGACCTCCTCATTTATACCGACATCCACATTGACGGCCATTCATACAAAAACCACATCGATCAAGGTTGAAGAAAGGAAATCTATAAGTACAGAGCGAGTTCCAGGTGGTGACACAACACAACCCTCCACCTCAGAGACACCAATCATTGATGAGGCAAAGAAAAAAGGTTCACAAGACAGTAAAGTTGTGGCAGCAATAATAGGTTCAATGCTGTCACTGATGATTGTGGGATTTCTGCTCATATACATCCGCATACAGAGACTTCAGAAGGAGCAGACGACTACTAGCTGGGCAGGTCCTTCGCCACTAATGGATGGGGAAGCTAATAATGGCAATGCGGTATTGGGATCATCCAACCTAATTTCCGTGACCAGTTTTTTGCCTGACAGACTTTCAAAGGCATTCTCTTTACCTCCAGAAACAAATGAGATGACAGATATCACTTCAAGAGGCACATTAGAAGAAAAACACCAAGGAAGCACCTTTGGTCAAGCCATTGATGGAAATGATACACAAGAAAAATAGTTTGCAGCTGCTGTTCCAGAAAAGAACACTGGAAGTGAAACTGAAGAGATAGCTGTAATGTCTGCCGCAGAGTTCTCTTTAGTGAACCAACAGTCATCCTCAGACGCGGTCATTCTGGTATTTGGAGTCTTCAGTTTTCACGGAAAAAACAAAACGTGGCCATCCATGGTCATAAGGCTTCTTATAAATCTTGAATCAAATCTGAAAGCTGTATGCAGTTAGTTTCCTGCCTGAGACTGGATTTTGGGGCACTGTGAAAATTTGTGTCACATTTCTTAATCGACATTAATACAGCTATTACCTGGATCATTATGCTCACATCAGCATACAGAAACTAAACCTACAATATCAACAAATATGACAATCAGAAATTATCTGAATCTTTTTTTTCTTGGGGAATTTACTTGGCTAGTGCAAAATGCAACTGCATTTGTATAGATCTCTCTTGCTCTTTAATGAAAAGCAGAAGGAAGTGTTGTAAGAGGAACACGCAGCAAGATAAAATGTTGCCGACATGCCACATACTTGATTTGCTCTCTACACGGTAATACAGAATGCACTATGAACAAAAGATCTTCAGAATATCGTCACGAGATCATATTCAAGGAGATATAAACTCAATGGCAAAACAGCGGTTGCCAGAAAATAATAACAAAAACCTTCTTCCAAAGAAGAGGTGTAGGGGAGAAGAAAATTTTAGAAAACAAGATTAAATTTTAGGAAACAAAAGCATGGACAAAAATTAGGATAATTTGCAACAGTACTTCACGCTGTGTAAATTTCAATACATTTTTAAAAACGACTAGAGTAAATACATATGAATTGAGCAGTGTTTTAAGGGCAAAATGGGCTTCCAGTGGCATGTTGTTGGGTGATTTTAAATGAGTGCATGTGTTATGTATGTATATTGCATTATGAAGAACAGAAAATAGTTTTTGGTTGTTTTGAAGTTGTACTGCCATCTTACAGGAGTCTGTTGATTGTGCAGATGCTGTAGACTAGTCAAATAATTTGTGTAAATAATTTATTTGAAAGTGTAGAGTGAATATTTATGGCATGGAGATCAAATTGCATGAATAAATATTTATAGCTTGAAAGTATTTGGATCCTTTATTCAAGACTGAAAAGGACAAAGAAACTGGATGAGTTAGTTGGGGATAAGATTTAATGAACGTTAGTGTTTTCCTATGCCTTTTCGAACTCAGTGTTAAAGTTTAACTTTTGTATTTGGTTATTATTCCTATTTTTATGTCATTATTTCTCTAATTTGACATTTGTTTTTAATGTTGGAAATAAAATGATGTTATCATCATCATCCTTTTTCTTTCTTCTTATTGTTGAAATTGTAGTCAAGAACAAAACACGATTTATTCTTGACCAAATTGTGCCCAAACCACAAAAATGGTTTGTGAGACGAGTGAGTATTTCACAGCAGCAACATATCTCCAAGCTATCATGCCATCATGATCAGTGTAGGCTTATGAATGTTTTTTATATTTCACGTCAGAGAAAAACACAATTTTAATTGTTCAACCCTAAATTATGCACAGCATAATATTGGTGGACAACCAGAGGCTGGTTCCATCAGCAGGAAAGGACAGACTGGAGGAACCAAGCGAATACAGTGAATACAGTGGGACAAACCACCTGAGACGCAACTTCAAACTCTGGAAAGCAAAAACGACAAACAAGCCCAGCCAGAGTTCTCTGCTCCACCATTTATATTTCTTACCTCATTATGCTTGTCCAAATAAAGAGATAAAGATCAGTTTATGACCATAGCAACAGAAAGGGAAGAAATTTTAATTGACAGAGAAAAAGAACCACAGAAATCCAGCTCAACAGGTCTATGAAATTAGTTAAAAATAAATAAATAAATAAAAATTACCCCGAAGAAAACTGAAAATGCAGCGTTGAGAAAAAAAAGGGTTGCTCCTATCGAGCACACAGATTGTGCTTGCCTCATCAAAGGCCCAGTGGACTGGCTCTTTGCTGCATTTCTTCTCCCTCTTTCTTTCTCTCCCTCACCACCACATATTGCACTGCAACCTGGAACTCCCTGCATAACAGTGAGCCGTGCAGAAGCCGGGACTAACACATAGCATTTACTAAGACGCAGCACTACACTCAGCGCAGCCCAGAAAAAGTGCTTGGCTTTATTATATTAAGATGCACAAAGGAAGACGAGTGGAGCTTGAGGAGTTAATGACCAGAGATGGGGAGAGATGGTGCTAATACTGAAATTACAAGGTGAGTGATCCTGGCATGATACCAGAAACGGACGACTCATTTTATGGATAGAAACATTGATGTTGTAAATTGCTGAACGCAGGTTAAAAACTGCAAGCTGTCTTGTTCAGCAAATGTCTTGATCTTCAGCAGAGAGAATGAGAAAAGTAATTTCCTGTCTGTCAAAAATGAAACAAAGACAAAATCTATATGTAAATATGTAGGAAGGATATAGATAAAAAAAATACATCAATGCCTTCATTATGCTAATTATGTGTTAGTTTCTGAAATTACTGCTCTAAATATTTTTGTTGCACTGCAGTATTCTTAGTGGCTGAGCTGGTTCCCAGAAACAGAATTCAAAGTGCCACCACATACAAGCGACTTGACTTGTGGTAATTGGCCGTGTCTAACTTTGGTCTTATTACATATATATAATTATGTCTTAGTTATGAGATGGGGGTGTGAAATATACTTCTAAAAAGCTGTAAGACGACAGGAGATGATGGCAAAAAGTTATATTGTACACTTCATCCAAGACACTGAGGAATAACTCAGTTTCATAATGAAGCAGGAGAGAATGCAAACTAAAAAAGATCACAATTCAAACATTTTTCTCAAATATATTGCCCAGCATTAAGTATTGACATGAGGAAAATGATGAAAGCCATCAATCATCTTTTCTCTCCATTCCAATTATACACTAGTTTGTGCAGGTCCTGTATTTAAGTCTCAATGCAATACTTTAGTTTGTGGGAAATTTATATCCCAAACCAAAAAGAAGTGATGTATACTCGTAAGTGTGAAGAAAAAGGATACAAAAGAAAAACAAATGGATATGGAAAGGGACAGCCCTTACTTTGAAGGACATTTTTGTTTACAGAAAATTCATAATTCATTTTATTTGTTTTTTTCTCCTGTCGTTTTGTTTTTTTATTTTAGAAATTTAAAATGTCTTCCAGTTCCACTGCTTAAATGTTCATTACAATTTAAGGTTAATTGATGTTTGAGAAAGTATTCTTGCATTATTTTGCCAATACCATAATATTACATCAAAACAACAATGTCATTGTTCATCACCATAAGTTCTGGGACAATTTATCATCCAGCAAAATTTGTTATAGTGATCGGCCGATGATCAGAATCAGCAAAGGTCTGAACATCAGCCAATCAACTTTTGCTCTAATGTGAGTGCCAAAAAAAAAAGTTAATATGAAAAATGTATTGCCAAATAACTGAATTACTTTTCTCTTTGGAGTTAATTATCTGTAAGCCGTAATCATCACAACTATAAGAAATAATTTAGTAATATGAACATCAATGCGTCTGGGCAGAGATCGATGATTCCTTGAAGATGTAGTTTGTGATAAAGTCCCAGATACAACGCCATGATAATACAAAATAAACTGGTCAAACTTTTATTTATTCTTGCAGTTATCTACCTTGTAAATGTCCACACAGGCAGGAGGAAACAGTGTCAACACAACATGGCGCCTTATTTTTATGTGCAAGGAGCCTTTAACCAGGAAGCAGCTGGGCAAAAATAAAAAAATAAAAATAAAAGGTAGTTTAGCTGTAAATATACAATATTTCAAATTTTATGTGAGGCTTTAAAATGACTTTGCAAGAGGAAGAGTGAATGTCTCTACCAACATTTCCTTTGGCTTAGTGCAAGGAAGATATGAGTCATAATAACAGCCAAAAAATGTGTTGCTCATTTTAAAGTAAATGCTAAACTTAACTGTGACTCCCCTGACCTTTAGCACCACAGAGATGCGATGAGGTGTTGTTTAGGAGAAGATAAAAGACATTTGACCCAACAATGCAGAAGATCTGAAGGTTGCAATCAGAGCAACCTGCTCTTTGACCTCAGTAGCAACAATGCATGAATCCCTGCATTGTTTCAGGGATTTATGCACAGAGCCCAAAGCAAATGTACAGGGAACATAAATGAACATACTTTTCAGAATCCTAACCTTTCTGTTTTAAATGTCCTTTTTTATTTACCGTATGTAGTATTTACATTTTCTAGAAGACTAAATCTTGAGTTTTCAATTATCTGTAAGACATAATCATCACAATTATAAGAAATAATAGCTTCAAATATTTCACTTGATGTGTGCTGAATCTATATGAGTACAGTGGGTACAAAACGTATTCAGACCCCTTAACCATTTTTCACTCTGTTTCATTGCAGCCATTTGCTAAAATAAAAATAATTATATTACGTCTCATGAATGTTCACTCAGCATTCCAGCATGACAGAAAAAAAAAATGTAGAAATTTTTGCAAAAATAAAATGCCAAATGAAGCCTTTGCTCACAAATTTGACAACTAAAATTGTAATGCAAGTAAACATTTCTACACATAACTGGCTTTAAACCATTTCTTCTAATAACTTGATAATATGCATCTAACTTTTGCTTCTTTAGAGGCATCACCATGCTGACATCCTCCCTGTTCCTTGTGCTGCTCTCTGGGCTTTTGGGAGGCTGGGTCCTGTCCGTCTGTCCGTCTATGTGCTCTTGTAGTGGGGGTCACCGTGACGTGGACTGTTCTTTAAAAAGCCTAACCAGGCTGCCACATGGCCTGCAGCACAACATCCGTTTTCTCAATCTCTCGTTTAACAGGTAAGTAGCTGTAATGCTACACTTCACCTCTGACACGTCTTATGTTAGATACTTACTCAACATCTTGAGCAAGAGGCCAAGAAACAAACGCAAAACGAGTCAAATTGTATTCTTTTCGGAGAGTACCAAGATGAAGGCTAACATGAGTGATAAAAAACAAGTATTGTCATTCCACAGTATAAAAATAACATATTCAGCAATGATAAATTGATCAATTTCAGTTATTGCTGAACACCCGTACTGCTTACAAATGAATTTCGACACGTATGCTTTCATACATGTTGAAAGTATACATGTTTAATTTTATATACAGGAAACTAGTTGATAAAATGAGTCTTTTCCAACAGCTTGAAGGATCTTGGCGGTCAGCTCAGCCGCTATGATCACCTGCGAATCCTGGATCTCTCCTACAACCACCTGGAAAGCCTGCCTTCTGTCTTGCCACGGTCTCTCTGGGACATCAAAGCAGCGTGGAACCGTCTACGTTCGCTCGACAAGAAAGATACAGCTTACCACTGGAACCTTAAACTGCTGGATCTGTCGCATAACGAATTGGAGAGAATAGTTTTCATCAACAACACTCTCCTTAGTGTTACTTCTCTCAACCTCAGTCACAACAGATTTTGGACTGTCCCCACAAACATGCCTCATAACTTGGAAATTATTGATTTGTCATTTAACTATTTAGTTCAGATTCTGCCTGGCTCTTTGGATCGGCTTCCAAAGCTGGTTAAATTGTATTTGCATGCTAACCATTTCTCAGTACTGCCTCAAGGTATATTTGATAAACTGAGAGCACTGAAAACAATCACGCTTGGAGATAATCCCTGGGCTTGTGAGGAAGAAGACAACATAACAAGAATCCTTAAATGGGCAGAGCAAACTCATGCGACTGTGTTGGGGTGTCCCTGTTATACGACACCAGTCTGTGGACAAAGCCATTTGGCAACAAAGGAAAGACACCTGGATTCTGCTCCACTCACAGAGTCAACTGTGAACAATAGAGGAGAAGAATATCATGACATGTCCACTGCAAGGATTGAAGTGGTGACTTCTGCTTCTGAGACAAATCCTTCACAGCATCAGTCTGGGTTGGGGATGTGGACCTCCTCTACAAGTTTTCACAGCATCTCCAAGTTCACAAGCACAACAGAGCACCTGCTGTCTTCCACTGTAAAGCCCAAGATGGCCAACTCCCGGAGCAAAAGTCACAAAGTATTTGCTCAGATTGATATGGTGCTTCTAAATATTTTTGTTCTAACAATAGCATTCAGCATGTACTGAACTAAAGGCGCTTGACGCACTAAATTAGACACCACAGTACCCTTATGCTTACATATGGAGTGTCATATGATGCCTACAAATGTTAGTAATTATGTTTGCTATTCAATAGTTAGAACACAAATGCATGATCTAGACAATCCTTTTGCGGGAAATAAAATAAGTCTATTGAGATCATTCATTATTCGCCCTAGAAGATTTCCAACAAGATTAATACAAAACTGGAAGCCGAACCGCAAGAATTATAGTAGAGCGATATTACAATGCAATACGAGTTCTTCTTGGATTCCTTAGTCACATTTGGTTGTAATCATCGGTATTGCGTAATATTTGATGCATGACTAAAACTAGGGTCTAATGATGAGCCAAAAGACAAAATAAAAACAAAACAAAAAAAAACATTTGTTTTTCTTTCACAGTGCTGTATAAAGTTGGAAACTTTGACAATATTTTCAATGAAAAATGAAAAATTATTTCTACAATACATGGTAGGATAATCCTTTACTAACTCCACAAGTGGGAAATTTGCATCGTCACAGCCGAAGGAGGACAATACAAAATAAGAGCAGCATAAATGAAAAGCAGAAGAACAAACAAACATATAGTGTATCTAGAAATGCACATAAGCAAATAAAAATGTATTTACAGAAATCTTAGGCATACAAGGTTTCCCTGGAAAACTTGCCAACATCAGTTTTAAGGACAAAAGGGCAGTTGACCTTGTACTCTGCTGTTTGCTACGTACAGATGACTTGGACTCTCTACTACTGAGAAACGATTGCTTCCAGGAGGCGTGCGCTCTGTTGAACATTGAAATGTCACCCAAACGCCAACGTTGTATGTAACACGCCAGTTGGATTCTGTTAAGCTTACTAGAAACTCCCTGCATCGTAAACAACCGTCCTGCACTGTGGAGAGAGCCTGAATTATTCTGATTCAGATATAACAGTAATCAGTTTGGTTTCTGTCAATTTGTCAAGATGCAAGAGAGAGCAAATGAATCTTTTATATTGGTAAATAATTAAATGTTACATAATTGCTGCTGTAAAAGACATAGTTTTTACCTCACTATGGCTCCAATACTTTATGAAATAAAGTATTTCATCCTATTTAATACTTGTCATAAATACTGCCATGTTCTACAAATAAATGTGGGAATGTCATTTATTGAACTGTAAGAAATTACAGCGGCTGCAGTGTTCCACAGCAAAGGGAAAATGACACCAAAAACAGGTAAAGAACTCAAAACCTTTGTGTTCTGCTTTTCCCCACTCTGTCGGCTTTATACTACACTCAGACCCGTTGCCAAGGAAACCTACAGACAACAACTTAATGACCCACTTGAGCAAAGATTACTTTCAAGTGTATCAGGAGGAATCAACACCATAAACCACAAAAACAAAGTAGGTAAAAACCCCCATAACAGAACATTCAGCCCAATGTTTAATCTGACCTCTAAACCTTAAAAAATCCTTTAAAAAAATCCAAATGAGCTCAAATTATCCATCACTTTTAAGACAAATATCTGTATCTTTTACAATCATAACTAAATTGCTTGCAGTTGTGTGGAACATATCAGTCTTAGTCATCCTGCACAGTTTGTTAAGATTCTGTGCTTCTTTGTTTGAAGAAAAGCAAATCAGACTTTGACACTGAGTGTTCTCAATATGTAAAGTTATTTTAGGCATTTATACTTCAACAGAACAGCATAAAATTCAGCATAAATGACAAGCAGGTTTAATTATTTGGTAAAATTTTCACATTTTTACCGCAAACTACAACGTTTTAGGGAATGTTTGAATTTTTGACCACATAAAAATCCATATAATAAAGGACAATCACATTGCCTAAATAGTGGAGTCATCCTATCTGGCCACATGATGGAGCAAAACTGAAGTAAATACAGATATGAGACTTAAAATGACAAATGATTGGAATGTAAATGAAATAGGGGTAAGGACTGATGTAAGTTTAAGAAACTCATATTCTAATAGCCTTAAAGTATATTCAGATGGTTCTAAGAACACCATCTGTTGTTTTTTTTTGTCATATGCTTTTGGTTGTGTGAAATCTTATTGGTGTCGACAATAGGATAGAATATTCACATATTCTATCTCTTATTCTGTGTGGGAATAAGAATGTTTATTCCAAAGTTGAAAATATAGTTTTCCAAACAGTTATCAAACCAACTACCTGTTGGTTGGCAGTCATGATAAGCTTGCAGTTGGTAAAGGAGGTTCAACCAGACAGAGTGGTGATGTGCACATATTCCAAAGCAATAAGAGAGATTATTAAGTGAAAAGGAAACGATAGCACAGTAATTCAGCACAGTTTGTTTCGATTACACAGGGATTGATATTTGGTTTTGTTAGGTACCATCACAAGAAGGAGTAAAAGTCAATGAAAAGGCAGACAAATGCGCTAAAAAGGCTTTAGAGAAGGCAATAACAATTACAATTCCTTTTGGGAAAGGGAAATCAATTATGAAGAGTAAAGAAACAGAAATGTGGCAGAAAAATATGTAATAAAGATAAGAAAGGAAGGTGTTTATATAAAATACAAAAGTCAGTTGGGAGGAAAAAGAGAGATAAAAATGAAGGATGTTGAGAGAAAGAAAATGTAGAATATGTATTGATGGACTGTAAAATATATGAACCTGAAAGGGAGAGACTGAGAAAAATATCATAGAGGACAGGGCAGGAATGGAGTCTTAAAGAAATATTGGGAACTGAAGGATACTTAGAGGATATTTATAGATTAAGAAAAACAATATTTATCTTCATAATATAAAATAAAACATATTGAATTTAATGGATGTAAAGTAATGTTGCTGCACACTCATGAACAGTAGATGGCAGTAAGCAGCTGAAATTTGCTTGCGACCTGCCATAATAGAGAAGAAGAAGGAAAACTCCACAAGGAAGTTTTTGAAGATGGCCTATGGAGCATGATGCTTTCCTCACAATCAAAACTCAAAAGTCACATTTGGCGCAACAGGACATTTTCAGGCCTGTCCTGCATTTAAAACTTGTTGGGACCAAAAACCGTCCTGAAAAGTTCCTGACTGTCGACTCGTGCGAGCCTTCAAGTGGGGGACCTGTTGGGTCGGGCAAGGAACCCATTATAACTGCTTCCAGTTCTAGGTTAGCCCAGCTTTTCCTGGGTCAGAGACTGCAAGCTGATGCTCAAGTGAGTCTCTCTGTTTGGTAGTTTAGTTTATTCATGTATATGTTGATTGCTTTAGATACAAAGAAAAGTATGCTAGTTAATATGTTTACGTCATTAAAAATTGCATTTCAAAATTGTCTGAAGTCCTGTGTTTGCATTATTACCGTTAGTAGTTGCACACAAATGCTACATCACTTTAGTAGCAAGCCTTAAAAGAAAAATGATTTCCTTGTATAAAGACCAACAATGAATGATCTTACCTGCGAGCCACATAGTAGAACACGGGGTTGCCAGTCTTGGAGGTGCCTGCTTGGTAGAATATGTTAAGTGTCTTTAAGGCTTTAAACTCCTCCTTTTCATGAACCTGGTGCCTGTGAAATAGGAAATATACGGGTTAGGACTAGTCACTTTCTTTGCAAACTGTAGTTACTTTCCCCAGGCTAAGTGTTGCTTACTTTTATTTTGAATTGATTTGAATTTGAATTGAATTTGTTTATACACCAGAAACCCCGTACAGCATGTGTCTTTGCTGCAAACCCTGCACACTTCACTGGCAGAGCAGAAACATTTCTGAAAAACTGGTTTAGAGTTGATGCAGTGAACAGGGCACGGTGGTGTTTGGTGCATCAGGAGCAGGACAAAGAGATGAATGCTGTTCTCCATAAGAAGTCCTGAGGGAGACTGTCCTGGGAGACTGTTCTGTCAACCTTTAATGTCAGTAATGCGCTACTCTAATTTGGCCGTTGTTTCGCAAAGAGTAATCTAATGTGTTACCATTTTCAATCCAGTAGTCAGATTAAAGTTATTTAAGACATTGTACATTATTTTATAGCTAGATTGCTTCAGGCACATTTACTTCCCCACCAGTTTTTTCTGTGCTTCGGTACATTATTTGTAGGAGTACAGATATTGTGTTTAAAGTTTGATCCAATATAAGACAGATTAGCATAATTGACTTTTCTCGCTGTTTACCTTCATTAGACTTCATTAGATGTCTGAGATGCAGGCCCAAAACTATAGGACACGTCACATGCTATGACCAAGGTTATAATAAACCAAGGTTATTCAGTAAAACTCGGACCCTATTCATTTTTCCGTCACAGAGTGACAATATTATATAGAGTTATTTATTTATGTGTTCCCTGCATCTTTGACTTTTCTCTTCATGAAAGTTTCAGTGTCTGTGAAGTACAATACTTCATAAACAAATAAAAACAAAGATACAACAAACACTAAGTTAATTACTGTACCTGGTCATGAACTCCTCAAATTTGGAGCTGGTCAGGTTGAGACTCGACCAGTGAGTGTCGGCCACAGGCTTGTGCTCTGGAGGTCCAAGGTAGGCAAGGAGGGTGGCCATCTTGTCAAAAGGTCGCCTGCCCACCGCCTTGTGGTCTCTGAAATTATTTCAAAAATGATGTCTCAGGTAAGCATCTTATTAGAACATATTTCTCATTGGAGATTACCAACAATAATGGGCAAACCCTGACCTGTTACTGGAGAGGTACTGCCCAATTCTCTCCTGGTTGTTCCACAGCAAGCGGTGGAGGGCCAACACATTACCATCACTGATGAATGACAAACTGTGGTTGACTGAGTCACTGGGTGGAGAGTCGGAGGCAATGTCCAAGAAAAACCTGCAGCAGACATTACAGCTAATCAGGCACTTTAATTCTTTAACTCAGGTTTGGTGTGTTGATGCTCTCTTCAGCATCAAGTCATAATATGTAATTGATTAAAAAGTGACTAAAAAGTGACAAAGTCTAATGGACAATGCTTGCTAAATAATCACTGTTTGAGTTTGCTCATGCTCTGTTTGAAAGAAATGTATAATCTCTTACCTTCTTGCTGAATCAAAGTTGCTTTTGACAAAGTCATTAAAAGGCCTCATATGTTCTTCTTTGGTAAACAGCACATGGTTCGCAATACTCTGCAGAATCTACAGGAAAAACACAAGTACATATGGAAGGACTTTATCTTTAAAATGACTTACATCATTCTATCTACTTGTACTGATTACACATAAATACATCACCACATGGGTTATCTTCATCCAATTCCAATGCACATTCAAAAGACGAGGTTCAAGACATTCAATCAGATAGCCAACTCCCTGAAATCTAACCTTACACTGGAGAAACTTTCAAATCCGTTTTGCCTGGGCTTTAGCAAGACGAGAGGCTGAACTTCAACCTGTCGTCTGATTTGGGCACATACTTTTTTACTTTGGATGAACGCCCATTCACTGTTTTGTTTATTATTCTGACATTAATAGAAAATCAACCTGAAATCAGTTTTTATTCAGATACAGTGGGGGTAAATTCAAAGTTGGTACTTTAATCAGATGTGAGACGCGCATCATAATTGTGCATGAGAATAAATCAGAAGCAATAAATCTGGATGACAACCATGGCTGAAAGGTACAATTATAAAGTACTTAAAGGGGTTTGTGTCAATAAAGTGCATCATATGACAAATCCACCACTAGTTCTGACTACAGATCCAGACAGACCAGTTGCAGCCTGTGCACCAGAAAAGGCCATTGCTATTACACTTTTTCCTCTTATTATGATCTTGTGACAACACTGTCAGTTCTGAAAAATTTTAAAAATTAACCCATAGACGATGTCATCAGTTATTAGTGCTGTAAAGTGTGTGGTATTGTATGATGTGTTTGTTGTCCTTCTGCATCCGTGGGTCATTTTGAGGTCAGAAACTGTTCACACATAAGTCTGATTGCAGTCACATTATTTAGTAGTATCATGTGAAAATTGATCACTCATTAAACAGATTAAACAATGTGAACATAGCATAAGAGCCACTTGTGAATGCAGTGGTGAGACTCTCACTGTGTTGTTTCATTTCTTTTTTGTCAGCCCCTCCAAAGAGACAACTTGCTTTCTTGGCTTACCTTGGACATGAGCTTAAGACCTCGTTCCACTCTGGGCAGCGGCTTTTTATCCAAGATGCCAGCCTCGTAGGGGGACACAATAGCCGGGTTGATGAAACGTAGGAACATGGCACTACCCACTGCACCTATGCTGTTCTGTGGGAACCGCTGACTCACAACCTGAATGGATAGGGAAGGTGAGAAGTTGGGAGGAAGACAACAAAGCAGAGAGAAAACAAATAATGTAGAATAAAGAAGAAAAACAAAAGATTTGAGATAAAGGAAGAAGTGTTTAGGCAAATTTTCAACACACTTTTAAAAATGAATGATTCTGAAGAACAACAAAATGTAAATGTAATATGTGACATTACAGAGCAAAGTGAGGTTTGACCTGGCTAGTAAAAGTTTAGGAAGAGAAATGGTTGGAAGACAATCGCAGTTCATTCAGAGCTGTTTTTTTCTGTGACAGTCTGGATAAACTTTTCACAGAGCAGCAGTTTATGCTGCTTTGAACGCACAACCACTGGACCTTGGATTGTCTGCATCGTTTGGTTGTGAAAGAGCAGCCGAACTCTGATGCAGACCAAACAACTGGACTTTGGTCTGCCTGAAAAAGTGGGTTTTGGTTCGCTTGGAAGTATAGTACACTCAGCAGTGGTTTGCTTCCAGTGATAAAGCAAACAAAGGGGGGGAAGTGAAACATTTTATATACAGTATATGATCCTCACTCGCAGTCTGCAGGTACTTTACTTTCTGTACTGCTGCGTTTGGCTTATGTCATTGACTCACTACAGATTATATAATGTTCACTGGCCTTGGAGGATCTTAGAACCACATAGTCATAAATTAATTGTTCCCAGTGATGATACGCAACCTCAGTTGCTTTATTATTATACGTACTTATGCAACTTATGAACTTTTTCCTCTGCGATGACAAAAACTAGACATCATTCAGAGATCCAAAGAAATTCCAGGACAAATAAGAAAGAAAGTCACTGAGATCTACAGTCTGGAAAGGGCTACTACACTATTTCTAAAGATTTGGGACTCCAGAGAGATGTTATCCACACATGGTGAAAACACGGTAGCTTCCCAGGAGGTTGGTCGACCAAAATCACCCAACCTCTCTGATAAGTTATGCTTATCAGAGAGGTCACAAACAACTTCTCAGCAACATCAAAACAACTGCAGGCCTCACTTGGCTTAGTTCAAGTCAGAGGTCATGCTTCTGCCATAAGAAAGAGACTGGGCAAAAACAAACTGCATGACAGAGTTCCCTAATAAAAACCACTGATGGCCAAAAAGAAGATTAAGTATCATTTAAATTTTTCCAAAACACATTTGGAAAAATGTGTTTTCCAAATGTTTTAAGGTTTTGATGATCCTTAAAACCTCTAGAAAAACATTCTGTGGAGTGATGAGACGAAAAGAGGAAGTCTTTGGAAGGTCTTTGTCTGTTACATCTGCCATAAAAGCATTGCATAAAACAAACAACATAGCAACTTTAAAATATTGTGGTGGTGTGATGGTCTCGGGCTGTCCTACTGCTTCAGGACCTGAAAGATGTACTGCAATAAATGAAACTATGAATCCTGCTGTCTCCCACAAATTCTGAGGAACAGTATTTCTGCAGCTTAAGAAAAGTTCAATTCAATTCAAGACTTTCCTTTTTTTAATGCCACTCGAAATAAAATTGTAGACTCCCTTTACAACAAATCAATCATGTTTATTGTATAGCAAATAAACACAAATATAAAAAGTCAGTAACAAACAACATTTTGTCAAGTGCCATTGTCAAATTACAAATACACATCAAATATGTCTGTCAGTGTTTCAGTGATTATGAGCTGACTAATATCTAAATTGATTTGATGTTCTGAAACTCTGCAGCATGAGAAAATGCAAAAAATAGGAAATCAGGAAGATGGAAAATTTTTCACACCACTGTACACAGACAAAATAAAATGATGTCTGAAAGATATTTGCTTTCAGAGGGACAATGCAGTTGGACAAGGCTTCATATTTAAAGGGTTACCGTGAACTATTAACTCTTAGCGGGGATACAGAACTATGTTATACCATATAGTAGTAAAGTAGCAGTAGTCAGATGGAAAAAAGTGTCTGGCTCACTCGGTTGCATTTGTTTGTAATACCTTGTGGAGACCATTTTCCTGACACATACTATGTTGTGGAGAACCACTGCTCCTTGCGGGGACCGAAGTCTGGTTCCCACAAGAGGAAATGCTGTTTTTTGGTCAGGGGTCAGAGTTAGGACTAAGGTGTGAATTGAGTTTTGGTTAGGGTTAGGATTAGGTATGTAATGGGTAGGGTTAGGATATAGGAATGAATGGAAGTCAATGGAAAGTCCCCACAAAGATAGTCACACAAACTGTGTTTGTGTGTTTACGCACACACACCGTAGGGCAAAATTAATTAATAAAACAATTAATGAAACAATTTTTGGACTATGGGAGGAACCAGAAGTGATACATTGACAGAAAATACATGGTTAAAGTAATATGTAGTCATTTCTTTCAATCTGTTGTATTTGCAGAGAAAAGTGTAACTAAATTGTTCTGCATAATTTCTTCAAAACAACAGACTGAAGCAACGACTAAATTAGTGCAGATGACGCCCGAAATTCATCCATTTCCATCTCGATCCTACTACCAATGAACACGGACATTGCAATAATCATGTGTGATGGGGACGTGTCCCTCGAACATTTGAATTATATTCCTTTGGGCTGACACCAGCATCAAGTGGTCATATTCGTAAAAGCAAGACGACACTGCAAAACCAAAACCACTTTTCTGCTGGATTTCCCCCCTGAGCTGCTCTGCGGTGCAAATCAAAGACTAAACCACATTTCATACCAGGTGGTGGCAGTATACACTAATAAGTTATTTCCTGATCTTCCAAAAAATAAAAAGGAGAAGTCAGATGGCTGGAGGGGGTGAAAATGTCTGTAGATTTAAGCACTTTAGACTTTTTCAATAACCGGCTTTTTGACTATTGGTGTCAAGGAACATCCTGATCATAATCTATTTTTCCACTTAAAATTAAACTAATGACACATATTTGATTTCATTTCCTGCTTAATTAACATTCAACAAGCTGAACATATAATCCACACCATGTCATCATTGAGTTATACTTTCAACTGTTTCCTCTGTGGTGATAAAGTTTTGATAGGCAGCATTTCACCAATCGCAACAATCAGAAGTTGGCAAGATTGTCTGAACGTTACCTGCTGAGGGGTAATTATCCTTCCCCTCAGAAAAACAGCTATTCTTCCCCTCAGCAGAAGAATAATTCTGCAACAGTAGTTTAAAACTGCACTCTTAAGTCTCTTGTCCATAACTCTTCAATGCGCCACAGTCAGCCCTCTAGATCAGAGATGAAACTCAGATGGAAGTTTTTCTTATATTGAATGATTTAGTGACCTCTGCAATGTTCTCTGTACATGAAGTTGAAACTGTCTGCATGTTTGAAGTAAGAGGTCAGGTGTGTGTAATCTATCAAAATGACAAATGGTTGTCAAACTTTTCCGTCACCCTTAAAAAAACCCATCAACAAGATGGAAAATTTTCGGAAACCCTCATTTTGGAGACATTTCAAGGAAAACACAGAGGAGACCAAACAAGCAGACTACGCTCTGTGCTCAGCTACTCTGTCAAGAGGAGGGGGTGGAAGCAGGGTACCCAACATAATATTTGAATTAAGCTTTTACTGCTTTCGTTTTTAGACCATCAATGAAGTAAGCAGTGCAAATTCTTCTCCTGTTAGCTTTTAGTGGAGCTGCATTTATTGTTACAGTCTAATGAACGTCTGCACCTCAGTTTCTTTCTCTCCTCAACAGTCTGTCTATTCTATTTAGACTAAATAGATTAACACAATTTTATTGTACACTCTCTTTTGGTTTTCTCTGTTTTTTTTGTATTAATAATAATAATACCACAGAAGCCTGACCTTAACATAAAGCAAATAATAATCTATAACCTCATAGGATCTGAGAAACAAACTAATTTTGTATCTTCAAGTATCTCTGTATCTTCAACAAATGACTAACACTAATTATTAGAAAATAAACAGACAACATAGCTGTAAAAATCGGTATTTTTTTGTAGAATAATGAAACAATTGGTGCTTTCCATGTGAATTTGAACTTACAAAGCCGCACATACATTCAGACCCATCCTTCTTCAGTCTGAGATTTTTTAAGTCACGTGTTCCCATGCTGCTACCTCAAAAAATAAGCAAAAAACCCAAAACAAAACAAAAAAAATGCGATTCACTCACCACATCAGCATAAATGATATGCTGATGTTGTCCAAATAACTCTCCCGACCATTTGTCAACTTTGTAAAGAGTTTCATTACTCACTATTGTAGCAACATCACTAACTATGTAAAGACTTCCACTAATTTAATTCCTCTTCTGGTTGAAGACTGCAGCTCTCTACATTCCTGACTAACTTGTCAGACTGACAAACTGAGTCTCTATCAATGCTTCAGCCTGATTTCCTCTGTCAACATATTCAACAGAACTATTTGTAAAAAAAAAAAAAAAAAAAAAACAACAAAAACTTGCAAACACTCAGTAGTCATCTTATATATGTACTGCATATCCATGCAGAATTCCTAAAACAAGGAAGTGCACTCCGATGCTGAAAGTCAGGCTGTGCACTCACTGGCAAAACACTGGGTTTTAGAAAAAACCCAGTGTTTTATTCAAAACAACTCGGATGTTTTACAGCAGCAGTAACTGGGAGACTAGTTGGTATAGAGGGAGAGATGAATGCAGCAATGTACAGAGACATCCTGTATGAAAATCTGCGCCTCAGCAGGACGACAACACAAAGCATCTGGGCAAGATCTCAGAGGACTAGCTTCAGATCCACTCAGTAAAAACAAAGCAATGAACAAAGTCATTCCATTTTTAAAAGGGACTGATATGTGAATGTGAATGTCCCAGAGTTGCAAAGCCCAGACTTGAATCTGACTGAACATCTCTGAAGAGATGCCCATCCAACCTAACGGGAGTCCAACTAGAGCAGGTGGGACTAATAGCATAAAAATGGCATAACAATGCAAGTACACCCTCTCAAAGATCAATAAGCTCATTTTAAAAGAACACTGCAACTGGAAGACATTTTATATATTCAAAATACATAAACCATAAATAAATTAAATGGATTATTACGTCTCTAAGAAAATTTGCCCTTCAAAATATATTCATCTCAGGTTTGACCCACAGGAGGAACGCCACTTCCTCTACATTTTGCACATTGAAGCGACAGTCGCTCGCCCTCCAAGGTAACATGGAGGGTTAGATTAGCTAAAAGTGAAAGGTTTGTCCAGTAACTAGTGGAATACACCACATTTCATCGTTACATAAAAGTTGACAGCTAATTCCAAATTATATTCAAAACTGTGAAAAATATCAAACTAGTTTAACTCTAACAAACAGCAGGCCAAGTTCTATTAAAACTGAAGAGAATCGACTATGACACTAAGTAGCAGATCTTCCAACTTAAAAGACACACTGATATGGGATGAAATAATCACAGCTAGTAACATTTAATCCAAAAGGCTTCAAATTCTGCTGGAACCACAACACCAAGCGACCGCCAGGATTTATCTGACAATCAGGTGTTTGCCAAAATGTTACAAATATGAGTGTTGACAGATCTGAGTCAGCAAACGGGGCTTCAGCTCCTTCTTGAACAAAAGCACAGAAAAAAATCAACCAGACATTCACATCATAATAACAGCAGAAACCCAAAGAGGGCAACAAGAGCATCACAATAAAAAAAAGATTTGCAGCATTTATCTAGAGCAGCATTAGCATTATGCTAAGCAGAGCATCATGAGCATCATGAGCAGCAAAGAAATCACAGAAATGTTAATAACCGATAATCAGCAATGAATGAAGCAGCTGATGAACAGAAAAAGTAAACAACAAGAAAGAGCGGGGTGATATGTTAGCTAAAAATAATAAAACAGAGGAACAGAAGCTGTAGCTTACCAGCCGTCTGGAAAATCCTCTGCGCTGTCATGCAATGTGGAGAAATCAGTCTATGCTTTCCCTCGACTGCCATCATCACCACTATCAACTTCATTACCATAGTAACTCACAACTGTCAGGCATCTTCTAACATACAGGGGTCAAGAGTCTGAGTCCCCAAAGACATTAAATTGAGCTATGCAGAGTGGCTAAATGTTTATTATTTCCATAGCAATCACACATGATTGGCCATTTAGCTGTATTTCTAAGGTACACTTACATAGTGAACCAGCAACCACTGGTGAATACTTGAGTCAGTGTGTTTTCTTGGTTTTCTATTTTAAGTGAATTTATAAAACTCTCAAAAAATTCCATATTGTCCTATATTTGCCTATATGCAGGACAATATGCCTATATTATGGAAAAAGACCAAAATATAAAATGTGGGATGTGGGGATGTGCATCGTTCCAATTCCACATTACAACAAAAAAACACAGACCAGACTCATGTTTTCTAACAGTTAGTGGTTATTGTTCACAATAACCATGTTTCAGTTTGATTAACCCTCTGATGCATGACATATTGACTATACAGTTCCATGAGTGGGTCTTTTAGGTTTTAATCAATGAGTTTTTATGCTACCTGTGTCATTTTGATTCAAAATATTGTTTTTAGTATATTTCTGCTGTTTTACTTCACACAAGTATTATTTCATGTTTGAAATATTTTCATTTTTCACTTTTTTACATGTTGGAACAATGTCAGTGTCCGTCATGAGCACGTTTCTTGAAACTAGCTAGCTAACATTGCCGTCTGTATTCTATTGTGCTGCGTGTATCATGCATGACAGTGTGTGTATATATGTCCATCCATCCATCCATCCATCCATCCATCCATCCATCCATCCATCCATCCATCCATCCATCCATCCATCCATCCATCCATCCATCCATCCATCCATCCATCCATCCATCCATCCATCCATCCATCCATCCATCCATCCATCCATCCATCCATCCATCCATCCTCTTCCGTTTATCTGGAGTCAGGTTGCAGGGTAGCAACCTATGAAGGGAGGCCCACTGCCCCAGCCACTTGTTCCAGCTCCTCCAGGGGAATCCCAAGAAGTTCCTAGGCCACCTGAGAAACATAGTCCCTCCGGCGCGTCCTGGGTCTCCTCCCGGTGGGTCGTGCCCGGAACATCTCACCAGGGAGGTGTCCAGGAGGCATCCTAAGCAGATGCACAGGTCACCTCAACTGGCTCCTCTTGACATGAAGGTGTGGTGGCTCTACTCTGATTCCCTCCCAGATGACTGAGCTTCTCTCTCTAAGGGAGAGCCCAGACACCCTAAAAAACTAACACTAATTTCAGCAATCAGCTCAGTGGCTTCTCTGTGTACTTCTTTTTTAACTTGACATGGATGTGAACTTTAGGAACGTAGATCGATCGGTAAATCAGGAGCTTCGGTTTTTGACTCATCTCTCTCTTCACCTCGACAGACCAATACAGCGCCTGCTTTACTGCAGACGCTGCGCCAATCTGTCTGTCGATCTCCTGCTCCACTTGGGGCAGGACATCCTCCCCGACCCGGGGAGAAGGCACTCTATTCTTTTTCAGCTCATTTATTTATGCATTTATTCACATAGTTATAAATTTTTATTTTATTTATTGAGATGATAAAAAAAAAGAACCTTGAACACATTGATCAACAGGTTTTGCATGTCATTCACCACATTTTTTCTTTTGGTTTTCTCATCCAGGGTGTCAGACACACAGAGACACACACACAAATAACACACATATTATATACATCGTATATAATGTTAGCAAGCTTGGTTAAATAACTGCTGTTAGCTAACTTCAAAGAAGGCTAGTAGGTTGATATGTGACAATAACACTGTCACAGCACTGATGATTGACACACATTTGTGAGGTAAAAATAAAGATAATTATATGTAAAAGTTCTTGCTGTGTGAAATATTATTATGCAGGCGTGACATTTAGGACTCAGTGTGTTTGGTTCACAAAAAAATGTTTTCCTGACAGTCACAGCTGGTAAGAAACAAAGATTCCCACTAAATTCCATAGGAAATGAATGCGGGTCATTTTGGACCCACTTATGGAAGAATGAGATAGTAATATAAAACATGCTATTTCTTAAAATATATAAAAAGGTAAATTAAAATTTTGAATTGCATGATATCCATAACATGTTTGAGGAATACCATGAATATGGAGAGATGAAAACTTTTCGTTACAAAGATATTGCAAAAAGACGACCTCACCGGGTCCAAAAGGACCCACTTATGCATCAGAGGGTTAAAAAAAAAAAAACTAACAAAGTCATTTCTTTTTTAAAATGTGGTAGTATATAAATGAAAATCATCATTGCCTTCATAAATGGCTTCATACAACTAAACCTTTGCAGACTGGAGCGCTGAACCATATTAAAGAATCACAAACAACAGCAAGGAAGTTGTTTAAATTTCTCAGCTGGTAAGAAATGATGTCTTTAAGAGTAGTTCAGTCCGTTACGGCAGGTTAAGGCATGCAGCTTTGCGAGTGAGGGTAAGATGAATACATAGTTCAGTCATGAGATGAAGCAGCATGAAAGCAATGCAGACAAAATGCATTACAATGTCTCCTGGAGCACCAACAGAGACACCAGAGGTAACAGTGAATGCAATTTCCCAAGAACTGTTAATAGAAAGTGAATAGAATGTTAAATAAAGATTCTTAGGACAGCATTGCACATAAAGTTAAACATGGAAAAAAAGAGAACAAATTACAAAAAGAAAATTGAAAACAGTATTTTAAGAATGAAGAAAAAAAACAGTAAAATGCTAAAATGCTTTTATTATCTTACTGCTTTTTTGTTTTCCTTTTTTTCTTTTAGTGTTGCCTTATTCAGTAGAGAGTGGCAAGTAGCCTACAGAACAGAGATGAGCACAATCATGGTCACAGCACCAGATACAAACAACAATCTCAACAATCTATGACAAAAGCTACGCTCCTTCATTAAAGGACCTAAAGCAGAGTTATTAAATATGCACAAAAATACTCGTCAGTCAGTTGTCGAGCCTATTGAAAGCACTGGTATTTATATAAAACCATCAATTTAGAGTGAAAAAACAACTTGACATATTTTAATGGAAGCAGTCACAAAAGTCCTGGAAGTTAGAAAAATATGCTAATGGTACACAAAGAGACTTGTTTGTAGTGTAAAAAATGTTTCATCATGTTTTCCCTCCCTGAGGTCAGACTGTGATGGTTGGAGTAGAAAAAGCTGGGACATATGACTATTCAAAAGTAACATTATTCAAAGAAAATGGTCATTAGAAAATCAATATGAAATTACAATTATAGTGTACGTGTATACATTCCACACTGTTTGTAATTACAACTAATCTACTGCTAGATTTAAGTAGAGGCACTTCCATTTTTCAGACAACCCCAGAGGAAAATCAAATTAAGATAACATACAAATACTTTTATATCATAAAAATACATTAGTATGGGCAATAGATTAACATACTTTAGAGACTGGGCTCCTTATGGAGCAGCTGGTCCCCACAATGTTGTATGTGTTAGAGAAATGGTCATTGCAATATATCAACCATAAGGCCACACACGCACGCACGCACGCACGCACGCACGCACGCACGCACGCACGCGCGCGCACACACACACACACACACACACACACACACACACACACACACACACACACACGTACTCCTACACAAACCGACAACTTTGTATTGACTTCCATTCATCTTATTAGCGGCATTCAGACTTAAGGATATTTTAATTAACCCTATATTAGACATGAACCAATCTGATATTAATATCTATTTTGGTCTAAATTTTAGAAAAAAGTTCTAGGTCAGGTATTGGTGACGATGTGCCCGATCAATAAGGGCTGATCTATTCAATCTAATTCTATGTTTTGAGCAATAGATTTTTTTTAAAAAGCTCCCACCTTCAGAGTTACGTTTTTTTTATTATTTATATTACAACAATTGTTCTGGATATATCATGCTGTGTCTTTCCTCTATCTCTTCATCTGCTCACATGCACACTGCTGCATGCTTACCTAACCATAACGTATAAGACTGGCGACAGCAACACGCAAACAAGAACTGATTAAGGCAGGATAACACCCTTAATGAAGGTGCAGAATGAGGAGAAGCATTACAACCTTTGTTTCACTTGGCGTCACCTTAAGGTGAGCTGAGGGGAGCCCTGCGCTGGACGGTGTTTGTTATTGTGGCCAACAGGTGCAAATGTGCAGCAAACTGCGAAACGAGCAGTTTCACAGTTTGGTGTATAACGCAAACAGGTGTAAAACGGAAAGACAAAAAACAAACGCAAACAAAAAATTTTGCAGTCACAAATAAAATGCTGCAAACACAAATAAATGCTATAATCACAAACGAAATGCAGCAATCACAAGAAGAAGGATCAAGGGGGACAAACGGTGCAAATATCAAAAATAATTGAAAACTCGCTCCAGACCAATAGAGGCAGAGAGCAGTGCTCATTGCTTCATCTGTTCATTCATCCAAACTGAGGCTTCTTTGAAATGTGCTCAGCTGGTGGTTGGAGTGCGTCTTCCCCTCTAAACGAGGCGTGATCTCAACATGTCACTCTGAGTTCTCCGCTGCCTGTTGTCTGTTCGTAGTGGCTCAAAGTGTGATATGAAGCTTTTAATACGTTTGTAACGTTCTGTTTGATACGTGTGTGTGTGCGCGTGTGTGTGTGTGTGTGTGATTCACATTTCCATGGCTTGGCTTCTTCCGTGCAGGGTGAACTTTTTTTAGTTTATTTGTTATTGCTGTATTCAGGAGGAGAGGCCACAGCTCCAGGTTTGGATGCAGCTTCCCAGAATCTCCCAGTGATCCTCTTCCTCTTCCTGCCCTGCAGCCTTTTTGTTTTCATTTGTTTTGTTGATTGAAGGTTTTTGCTTCTATTTCTGTTTTTGCAGCATGTTTTTTTTTATTTGCATCACTTTTCTGTTGCATTTGTTTTGTTTCCATGTGTTTGCAGCATGTCTGCCCCTGTCGACCACCGTATTTTGTCACTCTGACTGTCCATTTTCATGACTTTGAACACTCGATAATTTTTTACATTAAAGCCTGGTTTATACTTAAATACCAAATCTCATTATTTTTCAGCTTAATGAATCAAGGGGGTTTTGATCGGGTCCCAGAACTGGTAAACAGTTATTATTTAAGTAACTGGTAAACCTGCCTGTCCAGCTGTGCCGTATCAAGGGTTGCATGAACAAAATTGATTTTCCTCCCCTCATCATCTTCAGAAGGTCCACAACATCCCCAGAACAGAACCAGCCTTCTTTCAGGGTTTTTAGTATTTTTAGGTCCCTGATTCTGATGCTATTGCCCAAACGGATAACGGCAGAAGAGATGACGCTCTCAACAACAGACTGATAGAAGATTTGCAGCATTATAGCTTCCTCAAGAAATACAGTCTGCTTTGTCCGTTGCTGCCTCTGCAACTTCAACAGGACTTTGACTAACGAGATGATTCCCGTCCACGTTCGAGGAAACCCTTTGCTCACTGCAAAAACAACCAACACCAGTGAACAAGAGGGCCGAGAAAGGCCAGTGCAAAAAGGCCTCTAATTAAGCCAAACAAAATGAATTCAGTTGGAGAATCATCTCTGATCTGATCTCTCAGAGCTGACGCCGGCGCGTTGAAGAGTTATGGACAAGTGATTTTAGAGCAATTCTAGAGCAGCTGAACCGCTGCTGCAGGATAATTCTTCTGCTGAATGTTCACAGAGTCTTGGCGACTTCTGATCACTTCGATCGGTGGATATTAGTTTCAAAACTTTTGTTACTGCTGAAAAAAATTTTATGTATTCAGCTTGATGATGGCATAATGTGGCTTATCTGTTCAGCTTGTTGAATTTCAAACAGAATGAAAATGAAATGCAATACATATCATTTTAAAAATTGATGGGAAATAACATATTGGTGTATTATCACCATCACCTGGGATGAAGTGTGATTTAACCTTTGAGTTGCAAAGCAAAGCAGCTCAGAAGGAAAATCCAGCAGAAAAGTGGTTGGAGTTTGGAGTATTGACTTGACTTGATTTTATGAGTAGGAGAGCTTGATAATGGTGTCGGGACACCACTAAACAATAATAGTAATACATTTCATTTAAATTAGCATAGAGCAGAGTTAGCAGTAGAAACCAAACTGCTCTATTTAACTCTGCAAAAACCTCATGGCCCAACTTTACCTCTCATCTTTGTAACATTTTGGAAATAAGGGGTGTTACTTACTTGACCCAAACATTGCAAACCAAGGTAAGTCCATAATAATTTATCATTACCTCTTGCACACAAAAACAGCACCTCGCAATCTGTTTAAGGTTCAGTAAATTCAATTGCAATCATATCTGCCTATATTCCTCTTTCCAATATTTTGCAATGATTAGAATGTTTTGTATATTTATGAAGGCAGACGTGATAAATGTATTGGTCCAGATTTGCTACATGATCCTGTGTGCGTGTTGTTTGTAGATCAGGTTTGTGCATGACATCAATTTTGTACCTGTTTTTATATACGTCACCCTTTAGAAGATCAGCCCTAAGTGTGTGTAAGCAGATGTAGGATGAGACTGAATGATCAGTGATGGGACAATGAGAAGACAAGAGGGAAAAATGAAGGGAATACCTGGTAGAGGCAATGGCAGACACTGCGGAGTTGAGGGGGGAAGTCGCTGGATGAGCCGATTATGGCCTGGAAGAATCGCTCAGTGATCTGAAGCAGGTTCCTCTGGTTCTCCTCTAGATTTTCACCATGTTCCAATCTGATGACACAACAACCAACAAGTAGCTGTGTGACTCATGGTGCCTTTTTTATTTTGAAAAAGGCACCATGAGTTTGAAAACTGTCACTACTTTGGCTGCTTATTAAAGTATAATTAATCCTTCTGTAAAAGCAAACCTGCTCCTGGCTAATCTGTAAAAATTCCAGCAAAGTGGGTGGAGTCAAGAGAGACGACTGAGAGAGGGGATGAGCAGGGCTGTTGATATATTTATGGAGTTTTCAGGCTCCTTTAGTGACTTTTTTAAAACCAGCAAGCAGTGATAAATCTAGCGACTCTTTTTCTGTGTTGTTGGAGAATTTTTGTGGCGACAACACTCTGCAGCTCAGCTGCAGCCTGTTTGTCCTGAGCGAGCAGCAAGAGCAGCAATTAGCCTCTCCCACTTCTTAAACGCTGCAGTTGTTTAAGGGCTGAAACGATTCCTCGAGTGATTCGAGTACCTCGATTATTAAAATTCCTTAAGGAAATTGCATCTGCCTCAAAGCTTCTGTTAAATTGTATTTTATTATTTAATGCAACGTGTTACTTGCGTTGCACAGCGTTCTCACTTCCGCCTCAGTTGCTGATGAAACCTAAGTGTTAGCAGTCCAGTTTTCAAGTTCAGCCTGGGAGGATTTTATTGATTCATGATAATGTCCGGATTTTTGTTGTTTTTCGGGGGATCAATAAGCATCTTTAAAATGACTGGCGAGATGTACAGCAGCTTTTCTCCTCCCGGAGCGCATCATGACGGCACATAGCTAGTAGATGTTTCTGTGTGTGATGAACACAGGCGTCAAATCCCGTCGCCAACATGAACACAAAAGCTATAAATGTCTGAGAGTTCATTTCTTCAACTCACTGAAGATGAATATATGAACTAAAAGCTGGAGTATAGACATGTTTTTTTTATAAGCGTATTGGTGAGCCTGCATCTTTATTGTTAAATTGAATAGAATTTCAGATTTTTCTATAACTTTTCTTCAGGTTAACTTAGAGCCATTATTGTTCCAGTTTAATTTTCTAAACTACAGAAAAGTTATTGTTAGGGAAGCTCAAAGGAGAAAAATTGGACTGATGATGAGCGATAGTAATACCCCTGTTATGTTAGATTTACCAATGTTGTATTTTATTCTTTTTTTATCCGATTACTCAATTATGCATAAGAATAATCAATAGATTACTCGATTATTAAAATATCTGTTTATCTCACACCAACTCCTGACTCACCAGCAGGCAGTGGGACTGTGGGGGATGTGAGGGTCTGGGTTTGTACACCTGAACGCCGGGCTGTGATGAAGTTGTACCAAGATGCATCGCTGCAACCAACAGGGACATTCAACTTCCTAAGATTCGTGACGGGACACAGTGCACTTAAACTGAACTGGCTCTAATACGAATCTCTTGTTTTTATCCCATTAGCTTACTGTTGTCTTGCTCTAAAAATACAACCGTTACTGATTTTTGAACTCGAGTGTAAGTCTGGTGAAATTAACAACCAAACTTACACACAGATCAAAACAATGATCTCCTTCAAACTAACATTTCCATATTAAGAAAAAAAAAACTCCTCTGGGTGGAAATTGAAGCTGTGAAAGGTAAAGGCTTTTGGTTGGTTAGAAAATCTTGTTCAAAACGAATGTCCATGCGCAACATTAAGACAGGTCAGTAAGTAGAATTTAAATGATGTGTAATAATATCCAAACTTAGATTCCAGCTCTATTAGCTGGTTATTGGTAGCAAGATCATCGTCGGTATATCAGGAAGATCATATTAAATTGGCAAGCAGCTGCCTTACGAAAAATTAAACTTGACTTGTTTTAAGAAGGTTTTGACCCAAACTGTGTTTCAGTGATACACTGGTGAACTGTGAGAGGTGCAAAAATAAAATGACTTGCCTAGTGGGGTCCACTTCAAAGCTGATGTGTTCAGGGGTTGAAATGACTCCCCTTAACAAAGGCTCCAATAACTTCTGCAAGTATGCTGCTCCATATACCTGTTACAACAACAAAAAGTTAATCTCTTTTGTTTAATCTAAATTAGGCCAACAATATGTCAATGTGAGTAATGATCTGGAACCAGTTATAATGTTAAGACTCTATATTTGTGGGTTTAAATAGCATTTCACTGACAATGTCTTCACATAACATAAAATTACCCTGTAATATTTTTACATTTGCTATGAACATAACATCTTTGAATACAAAAGCACAGTGGACAGCCAGTGGACAGCCAGGGACAGCCAGTGGACAGCCAGTGGACAGCCAGTGGACAGCCTCACTGCCCCTGTAATCCTATTGAAAATGCAAGGACAAAGCTCAAAAATCAGCCAAAAACATGGCTCTTTTCCACCAGTTCTGTCACTTGGAACAGGCCAAAATTTCTGCCAACTATTGAGAAAAGCTTCTGGAAGGAGATGCAACCCTAATCATAATAATGAAGTGTATGTAAGCTTTTGATTTTGAAGAAAGTAACAAAACAATTGCCTTGAAAAAAATCTCTCCCTCAACATTCTGGCATTTAGAACAAATGTTGGTACAGTAATTCTAACTGACCTAAAACAGGAAAAATGTGTTCTGGTTTCATGTGAGACGGTGTGAAAGAAATGCATGCGAGTCTTTTTATAACATATGTAAACTTCTGGTTTATATATGTATATATGTGACACTAAACTCAGTATTTGCCTTTGTCCTCAGATGAAGCACACATCTAAAGTCTCTCCATAAACCCAGAGTAAAACAATTAGTCAATAATAAATAAATGCTTAACTTAGTTGCATTAATCATAGAATGACAAAGTTCTGATCTTCTACCACATATCAGTATTGTCCATTTGAGTCAGAAATATGAAAGCTTGCTTTGGAATACTTCCAGTCACTCTTCCTCAAATTTATGAGACATGTAAGAGTGAAATTTGAGCATGCGGAGCTAATCCTGATTCTTGTGACCAAAGCATTTTTAGAACCTCTACTTTATTCTAATTGTGTTTGTTTTCACCTTGAAACAGAAGGTCATTATTTTGCTGGCGAGGCTGTTCCCTCGGAAGAGCGTCTGCATGGAGTCGGCCAGTTCCACCTCTTTAGAGAACATGTTCCACAACAGCTGGTAGAGTAAGTGGCGGGAGTCAAAAAGGGTCACGAGAACTCGAGCCAACTCATCCTGGAAATCAGAGATGAGACAGGTCATGACCACAAACGCACTTTATGCAGAGGCTGACCGTTCCAGAAACTAATACTCTTAATAAAGAATAACCATCAACCAAAATAACATATTATTAGTTGTGATCCAGCAAACAACAGAAAGAATTCACAAGGGTGAGTGAACATCACAACTGACATTGTGCCAGAATTTGAAAAAACATTTGTATTTAGACCTGGACACATTCATTTCACAAAATCCCACCAACGCAGCACAGAAACATTATTTTATGCAATGTGGTGATGTTAATGAATGTAGCATAAACACACATTGTTCTTGTGCAAAGGTGACTTAGTGGACATTTAATACTGGTTTTAATAATGCACTAATTAAATTCTTGTAATAGCTGAAGAGTGCTTTGATGGAGAATTATTAAGATTTAACTGTAAATAAAAACACCAAGAAACATTCAGAAGTTCAACAATTTTGCAAAACATAGCCTCACTACAGAACTACATTACTGTGTTGCTTGGAACACATTGGTAATAATACCTTGGCACCAAGTCAAGTCAAAGTCAAACGCATCCAAATGCAAGTTTCTTCTTCTGAAAAGCTGATGCAGTCTGCAGAATACAAGTATTTATGCAAAATTTTTGTCCTATCATACAAAAAAGCTGGACTACATACCCACTGAGAGCCAGGTACAACATTAGCCAATGCCATGGCAATGGGCAGTTCTCCTTGGTCTCCCATCATGGTAACGAGCTCCACCAGCCTCTCAAAGCGGTCAGCTAGGACTGTCTCTGCCAACGTATCGAATTCTGTTCCCTGTTGCAAAATCTTGGTCAGCACCTCCATGAAAGTGGCTCGAGTCTGCAAATCCTTGTGATAGCCTAAACCTAAAAAAAAAAAAGAAAAGATACACACTGTTTCTACTCTGCAGATCTTCACAGAAATGTAAAAAACAAACAAACAAAAAAAAATCAAATAAAGTCTCGACATTCTGGCAAAATCCATAGCAGAATACTGACCAATGGAATGCATGAGGCCACTGTCCACATTAGCATTGAGCAGGTTGGACATGGCCAAGATGGTACAATGGCGAAGGGACGCCAGGCGCCGGGACATTCCCCGTTTCCGCCCCCCCACTGTCTGACCCTCATCTTCGACTTCGCTGCAGTCATTCAGCAGGTTCATGAACAGGGTGAAATACCTGCACAAAGCACACAGCACAATTCACCCCTAAATGAACACACCATCACCATATTTTAGACTTTCTTCACCGTAAGTTAGATTTTATTTCACCAGACGACATAATGGGGGAGGGTGATACATTATATGTGTATGGTTGACATATGTGAAAAACACATTTATGTAGAAGTTACATACTGCACCTATAAGTGTTTCAGATATTTTCTAATCTTTTATTTGGAAAAATAATTGTTCAGTTCTTATAAAAGCCTAAAATTATTAAGACATCTTTACATCACTATATGAAAAATAATGTCACTAGTAGTGTTCTGGATTTTGCCTTACTTGAGGAAGAGCTGAGACTTTGCCTCCATCAGTTCAACACCATCACCCTCCTCTGGCTGCAGGGGCAAACCTGCCAAAAGGGAGACAACGGCCTCCATACTGGCCTGGTCCAAGTCTCTGCAGATTACATGCAAGGAAAATGTTGAGAGAGAGGTGTGCCCAGTGTCTGGATTTATTTTGTAAGGAAACAAACTTTAAATAGCACCTTTCACAGGTCAGAATCCACAAAGTGCCTAAAAGGAAAAACTAGCACTGAAAACTAAGAATAGAAAAGCATAAAAGAGTCCAAGGAGCTGCACCTTGTCAAACACTTGATGTCATCATCAGCAGCCTGGTTAGAGGTTCCCATCACCCAGTCTGTCAAGTACTCAACCATCTTGTTCCTTTAAAGAGGAAGAGGCAAGACATGTTCAACACTTATAAAAATAATAATGAGTTTATTTTTGGAGAAATCTCAACTCTCGCCAGCCTAAAACACTGACCTGAACTTCATCTCCTGGCAGAAGGACAGGTCATCCCGTCTCTCCATCATCACCTCAACCAGCTGGCAGAGCTTGGTTTTGACCTGAATTGCGTGTACCACATTGGTCAGGCCACGCACATACCTGAAAGATGTAAAACAGATCAAAACACCTAAAATCAGGGTTTTTTTTCACAATATTTCCTCACTTTTTTATTTCCATATTTTTTTAAAACGTGTAACAGCCGGAACAAGCAAACAATACAAATCAACACTGACCTGTGTTTGCTAGTATAAAAAGTGTTTGTTTTAAAACCAGACGACATAAATGTTCTTATCTCATAAAACATAAAAACATTGCTGCTTAATGAAACCATTATTTCTAAATTACAGCATATTATTTGACTCTGAAATGCTAATACTATAAGTACTGACTTTCATCACGCTCCAAATCACTCTCAGAACTTAACTTACCAACATATGGCTCTTTTTAAGTTTGGGCATTGGTAGAAAGCCACTGAATATCAGTACAGAAAAGTTAAGGGCCAAGGTGATGGGGACTTAACTGTTACAATACAAAGCCACTTTCCTCTATGCCAAGCCATATGTTCACTCCCCCAACTCAGCTCACAGACTTGTGATCCTCTTGGCCGAGAATCCCGACTCATCAAGCATAACAACCAAAGGAGAATGATTGTTTACATTGTCTAATGAGCAGCAGGATTATTTCCAGAGCACTGAGTGCTTCCTTTTTGTACATCTAGTCTTACAAGAGCACATGGACACTGACCTCTCTTACATCAGTCACTGCACCACTAAATTAATTCGATACGCTTCTTGGCTTACAATCATCAGCTAAAGACCAATTCTCCTTTATTAACAGTAAACTATGTGGGCGGGTTCAACTCCTTCCAAGAAGTTGGATTTCCACAGGAGAAAGACTCTGCTACTAGAGATCCAGTTGAGATAAAATGTACCAAAAATCTGTCCGTACATGTCTAGTAACAACAACTTAGATCACTCTAGTCCACCTTTTCTTTAATAGCCTGCTTTAGCATATTTTAAGCAAGAGAAATTCCATCAGTGGGATAAAGTTTCTACCAAAGAACTGAAACCCTTTGGTACAACAGGTAAGGAAGATAAACCAATTACTTTTGGAAATTGCTGGTTCATGTTTTTTGGGATATTTCTGGAATTAATAAGGATGATTAACAAGGATCATGTTGTTATAAAAAATGTTTGCTGCATACAACTCACTTCAGATATCAGCTCGTTCAAAATGAAAGAGATATGAAAAAATAATTTTGTTCTTGGGCTCTACCTGACCAAGTTGAGCATCATGGTTTCAATGCTGGCCTGTCCCAGGTGTTCAGAGCTGCCCTCTGTGTGGTTATCCAGCAGATTTTTCATGATGGCTATAGTCTGTTCCACAAACTGGGTGTTCGCATCAGTAATGGGTACCTGAAAACAATTTTAGAGGGATTGATTATACATCATCTCATCAATCAAAAAACTAAGTAAATCAACTGTTTTCACTAGTTGCTGAATCTTTCAACCTTAAATCCAGACTAATTAAAAAAATGAGTTTACAAATTATACACAAGATAACAGAGTTAAGAGTTGGAATCAATTCAATCTTGAATGTTTTGGACCTAAACCACAAAGAACAATTTAAATAATAACTACAAAGGTCTGTTTCTACAAACAGAGACTGCCTTCTTCCCAGTTTTATTGTGCTTACAGATGCTTCACTACCTTCTTTATGGTTGATATGTAGAATTCCTAATAATAGATAATACAATAGCTAAACAAACCTGTCCCTGCGCGTCAGAGAACTTTCCGATGCTGTTTTTCAGTTTGTTGAAGAGCATGGGATAGAGTGCAGGACTCAGTTCCAGGCCCAGTAGGTCTTTGACATTGGTGCGGACATGAAGGCCCACTCTATCATGGCCACACACCAGCAGAGCCAGCAGTCGGTCCAGGAAGCGGCTGACGGGCGTCTCGACGGAGGTAGATGAAGGACAGGAAGAGGGAGCCGGGTTGGTCATATCAACGGGCCCCACTGAGATCATGGAGGGTTTGCGGTCACTCAGTGGGCCCATAGGTGGGCTGTAAGTGGCGAGTCCTGGAGTGTTGCGCTGCTGAAGACATACACCTCCAAGTGCACAGAGGAAACCTGTCATATTTATCCACTCCTGCTGTGGGGACACAGAGAAATTCTGTGATGATCTATTCAAATCTTCAGTACAAAATAAAGTCTGATGTGAAGGAATGACACCACTCCATTTAATTTCTAACCACAGACAGGTGAGACAGAAAATACAGAGCTCAACCATAACAGACAGAACAGTCTGTTATGGCAACAGACTGATAACAGACTGAACAGTCTGTTATGGCAACTGACTGAACAGTCTGTTATGGTAACAGACTGAACAGTCTGTTATGGTAACAGACTGAACAGTCTGTTATGGCAACAGACTGAACAGTCTATTATGGCAACAGACTGAACACTCTGTTATGGCAACAGACTGAACACTCTGTTATGGTTGATTCACAAATATTTTATGGACAGTGACAGAAACTTAATTTGACCATTTCTTATACTCTGATAACATTTATTGAATGCTTACGGTTCTTTCAAATGGGGTATTTCTCGTTTCTGTTGCTGAATTCGCCCCCTGCTGTATGGGAACAGGTACTACCCACACAACACAACATTTTTTGCTCCACTTTCAGTGTGACAAACAGGCTTTTTCCCCCAGTGTGGCTTAGAAAGCTGGATTTGTGATTCAACATCAGCAGGTTTGTGTAGTGGCATTCACTGACTTGCGTATGTGTTAAGGGAAAATATTACAAAAGAAATACATTAGTGTGAAGATGTTAAGCAGGTTCTTGAATAAGTTTTGCTCCAAATGTTCGAAACAGAGAAGTGAAAATGTTATTTTATGACATGTAGCACGGAATCTGTGATTCGCACCGAGGAACCTGAAAAGATTTAACAGCAGTTTTGTGTCTGTGAGTAATAAAAAAATATTCACAGGGGTTTTTTTTCCAACCGGTTTTAAATAAAATGTATTATTATTATTATTATTACTAAAACTACTCTACTAAAAACAGGATCTGTTGCCATGGTTATTTGACAGCCTTCTGGGTCTCTGTGCTAGTTTACATAATGTATTTTAGGGTGAAGACAGGGCAGCACCTGATCTGTGCTCTATTCCTCGCAAATTGGGATGTATGAAGGAAAGATGTGCAGCTACATGGGTGAACACAATTTTATACATCAAAAAAATGTGTGTGCTGCACTTTTCAAAGTTTTTCCCTGTGCCAATTTTTAGTGTGAAAACTGTGGACTCTTTAATGCATGAGGCTTCTGGTCTGGCATGTTGTTTGGATGTGGTGCCTTCTTGGAGGACAACATTGGCTGACATACGGCTGCCAAAAATTCAACATTATCCCTCTCCTGTTATTAACGCTTTACTTTCCATTAACAAAGAAATTAATCCTTTATCAGTTAATTTGTTTCTTTTTTGTGCAACTGCTCTGTCCACCTGCTGTGACCCCCAATCAGGAATGGCAAATGTTTGTGCTGTCTATGTTTATTTGAAAAATTTAATTTATGCAGTTACTCTAAGACGGATTGGATTTTAATTCTGTCTCAGCTAAACAGGTGACCACATGTCTTCTCTCCTCAGAGACAAAACATTAACATCTGTATTGCTGACAATTGTGAAGACTTACATTTTCAATGACATATTTTCATAAAGTTTGTATTTAGGTGCAAAAAAAAAAAGTGCAATTGCTTTGAGAAAATAGATTGACTAACAACCTGCTTACCTGTCCATCATCAGCCTTATTTTTAGGGAAGTTGAGTATCTGTTTTGTGCTCTGGTCCCATTTAGCATAGGTGTCCTCCCAAGCCTACATGAAGCAGCACGGGAAAACAAAGTGAGTAATAGTAATAAATCCAAAACAACTGACAGGAAACAGGTACCTAAAGCTTAATATTTATACAGTAAAGCATATCAGCTCTTCAATGAAGTAAAATGTTGAAAAGACATAGTTAGGACCCTTCCAGCTACCCCTTGTTCTTTATTTAAAAAAAAAACATATAGGGAGGGTTTTAAAACCTTAAAACTTCAACTAACTTTAAACCAAACTGAAAGCTGTCACTAAAAAGGCAACATTCAATGGAAGCATGTGAGAGTGGAACACTAATACCTCAATGTTTCCTGGTGTAGGGTGCTCTATTCTTCTCAACAAGGCCATCACTCTTTTCTGTAAGGTGGAGCGGCCTGTGGGGGAAAAAACATGCTGCTAAGGAACAACTATGGAAATCTGAAAAAACATTGGTTCATCTGACTGTGACATTTACAGTGGATATCAGTTTATAGGATGAGAAAAATGTGCCCAATTTAACTAATTTCAAAACTTTCTACATTTTGATGTAACTCAGTGTTTGATTACAGTACGCCCCTGCCCCAGGCTGACCCATGACAGGCTAATTAGACCTAAGTGAGTGTTATACTGGAGGGTCCATGACCAGCCCTGACTGTTTCCTATCTCTTCAGCCACAGTTGCTTCTTAGGGCGGGAGCCTCCAAACAGTTTGATGGCTCTTCACTAAATATGCCCTGATTCCAACCAGAGCGCCTCTAACAGGTACAGTTCCGGTCCAACCCGGTCAGATTCATTTTCCATCATCAGACCCTATCCAAACATAGGCCTGTAGCAAAAAGCAATAAGTCAATTAATTTTATGGTAAATTAAAATGAACTCAATAATTTCCATTAGCATCATTTATTGTTTCTCTCTTTTTTTCTCTCTTTCTACTTAAAACTGGATGATAAATCTTCAGCTTGCTGCTTTGGTCTCTACTAGCCTTTTTTGAAGGACAGTTTTGTTTCCAGAGACTTTATAATTCATTTCATTTGATGTTTTGCTTTTGTTTATTTATTTTGTATATTTAAAGAGTCTTAAAGTGTCCATGTTAAAATGTTTATTAAAATTTAAAGTTTATTGATCTTTGAGAATATCTTCTTACATTGTTATTATTATGTCATTACTTTCACATTACTTGAAAATGATCTCAAAACAACAATATTATTGTTTATCGCAATAACTTCTGGGACAATTTATTGTCCAGCAAAATTTGTTATCGTGACACGCCTAGGCAAATCCAATGAACTGCTGACAGCAAAGCAGCACCATTAATATCAAATAGATGACTCAGTGAACTTATCAATATGGCAAGATGGTGGCATATTGGTCATCAGTATGACCAATATGCCATAATGATAACCAATATATCCTTATCATTATATAATAATGATAAGGGTATAAATAAGGTGTGATCAAACATGTTCATGCTGTCTAGAAATTAATTTAATTTTGCATTTAATCTGGTCTAAATTATGTGATCGGTAAATTTAGATCAACTGATTACTCAGAACAAATTTGTTTGTTTTCTTTTTCTGGAATCAGCCAATCAAGTTTGTAAAAAATCGAATTACCAGGGCAGAGGCTAATTTAATTAAATGCAAACCAAAAGTACTGACCTGTTCCTATCATGGTGCTCACAGAAGCCAGTTCACTGAATGTGGCATAGTTGGGGAGAATAGTCTGGACGGGCACTTCATCCGCTGCACTGCGGATGTCGGCCTCTTCACACAGATGACGGAAACATGACATGGCCACCAGCACCGCCTCCGTGTCTGGGCTCCACAGGAACAGGTAGAGACAGACCTCAAGTTTAGTCTGCGCCTGCCGACAGATGGGAATGCCACCCCCCATGGTGGCACACTCCTGGGATAATCAGGACAAACACATTGTTACGCATAAATAACGACGTGCACGCCATTACAGCTTTCAGAGAAGCATTGTGCCATCAATAAGAAAACAGACGGCACCTTGTTCTTGAGCAAAAACTTGTTCCTGCAGATAAGGATCTCTCTCAGCCATTTTAGAACCTCTGTTCTGTTCACCATTTGGTGGCCAATTAACTTTCGGCAGATTAGGAAAAGCACCTGCGAACTGAAAACAGAGCAAACAAAAATATATACATTGTATATATTTGTATATAAATATATACAAACAAAAATATATACAAAAGAATCCAGTAATACATTGGATTCTTTTAATATACAAAGGATGTATATTAAAAGGCAACAGCAGGTCTGGTCATGTCTGCCAGTAAACTAGTAAATACAATAAAAACAATTCTAATATGAATACACCACTTCTTCTAAAACGAAAATTTAGATTGCACTGAATTACAAAATGTGTAATTAATTATAATTGATAGAATTTATTAACTAATAGAATATCAATAAAGTATATTCTATTCTACTCTATTAACAGAGGCCAGGGCAGTGTTTAGTACCTGATGTCCCAAAATGTCTCAATGGGGGCATCAGGATTCCACAGCTCTATGGTCTCTGGCTGGTGCAGAACTAACAGAGCCTGAAAATTAAACAAAGAGAAGAGAAGGAAAAGAAAAAAACCTCTATATATTAGTGAATTACTGACACGACATAAAACATTTATGAGTAACTGTAATAAAATCATTACTTTATGTAAATTTTAGTTGGAGTTCTCTTGTGTTCAGGTCTCTTCTAGAGATGGAAAGATTAACTGATTTCTACTGATTCATAGACATAAGTATACAATGTGTCAGGAGAGCATTCACCTTTGGATCAAATCTATATTAATAATATAAGCACTGGTACGCTAATGACTAACTATTGTAACTTACTTTTCATAGACTCTTTTTTTTTTATGTCACAAAGCTTCCATAGTTTTAACTCATCAACTGTTACATGTTACACTGAAGTCCACCTCATTCCATTAACAGATCATTTTTCATTCGCATCTTAGAAATCAATTAATCGCAGTGTAACCACATCTATGAATAGTTACAAATGATTTAAAGGGTATACATCAGAGTCAAGTCTGAGTGTATTCACTATGATGGAGTGATTTAGGTATGGCATGGCAGTGAGAAAATGACAGTCTGACCTCCATGGCTTCTTGTGACAGCTGAGTAGTGGTGTTCAGAGGAACCAGTTGCACCAAGCCAGTGATGAGTTCTGCTGTACTGCTTTGGATCTCTGAAGCTTGCTTCACTGGATTCTATCAGATAGACAAAGTGAAAAATCAAGCTAAAATAATTCTGACTTAAATAGATGTTGTTGCTGTAGCCTCACAATTAGCTGAATTCCATTTAAATCAACATAAGACCATTAAATTAAAAAAATAAATAAATAAAATTTAAAAAAAAAATTAGTCTGAGCAAAAGAATTGCATTAACAACAGTTATTTTTATCCAAGCCACCATATTAGGTTACTTACGTGCAACATCAGCTTTGGATCTGCATGGATGAGCTTGACCAGAGCGAGAAGGAGGCACTTATAACTTCGAGTGTCTTGCTCTGTGGCTTTCTCTTTAAACTTAAGGCTTGTGGTCTTCTTTCCAATGAATGTCAGACTCTATAGTGAGACAAAGGGCCCAGAGGTGACAATTACTGCAACTACAAGTAGCATTTCCAAATTTGTTATCTTGTAATGGTCCTTCAATAAAGGCTTTCCAATAAATACTTATAATGACTATTGCAATATATCAGCTGTATGGCTTGCAGTCATCAGCTCACCGGTGTCATGCGTAATGGAGCGTGAGTGCCAGAGCTCTGTACCACCCTGTTCAGGGTGTCTGAGAACATAAAGCGAAGCTCTCCAGAGTAATGGTACACTGCGTCGATCTTCGGCCACCAATCGAGATGAGACTGAAAGTAGGCGACACAACGAAAGTAACGTCAACATTTTTTTTTTTTTTTTTTTTAAAAGCAAGGAGATAGGGAATCAGAAAATGTGTTCTATACACTTACATTGGTAATGATTCTGTGCAATGAGTTGACTAAGACAAAGTGGAAGGTTGAGGGGGAGGAGGAGGCCAAACAGACCTAAAGAGCAAAGAGAAAAAATGAAGTCAAAGGCAGCACATTCATCACAAGCGGTGTGTGTATACAATGAGTTCTACATCCTATCAATCTACCTTAAAGTGCTGGTTGTTGTGAGGATTGATGCGGAAACATGAAACAAAGCAATCCACCATGAGTTCCACGTCAGCGTTCTGACTGCTGGTCCCCCTCCAGAACGGTTTGGCTGGGTTAAACAGCAGAGTCTGGAGGAACAAGAAAACCTCACTCAAAACTTAACAGCTATTGTGTACCCCAACTTAAATGGCAATTGATGTAAATGACCCCTGACTTTTATACAGATGGACATTTTGTCGTTATTTCAATAAAGGTAAAAAAAAAAGAGAGGCGTCAAACCTTGAGATCCATGACAATAGACTGGACCAGAAGAAAAATGGTTGAATGATCCTCCCAGTTGATGTAAGTAGAAGCTTTGCAAAGCTTGACACAGGCAATGGCAGCACTCTCCATCAGCTGTTTGCCCCCGCACTGGCCGGCTAGAGCTTTCCGCAAATTATCCAAAAAGAGTTTCTGCAGACACAACACAGAAGTGAAGTGACTGATGACACCAATGACCTGTTTAAATGTGATTGTTGAGAGTTCCTTCAGCCAACCTTGTTGGCCTTGCTCTCTTCCACTGTGTCTTTAGAGATTGTATGAGTAATCTCTGGACAAAGTATCAGAAGAATGATCAGGAGCGGCCAGACAGCTGCCTTCCTCTTGGCACTCTCTGCAAAACTGTCTACTAGATCAAACAACTTCTCTGCCGCTTCTGTGAATGAAACAACATACGTTAGTGCCAATTCACAACAATTTCCCCCTCAAAGCACTTCACATGAAAAGCAGATCCAATTCATTTTGGGAGCAACACAGGATTAAATGACAAAATTTATTTGGATCCTAAACAGAAAACAGAAACTGTTCAATTCATACTACATTCCTTTAGCAGTCTTTGAAGTTTCTGGTTAAATGTTATTTTTTTCAGGAATGTACCCACATCAGCGTTCATCAAGAAAGACTGACTGAGGCATCAGTTCCTTCTCTCTACTGAAAGCAGGTACACAGCACAGCAGTAATCTCCAAATAAAGCTAAAATCAGAGCAAAGGTTATTTTAGACATGGATATTATGATAATGACGTCTTGGCCATTGGTTTGACGGAAGCATTGAGCCTTCTGCTTGTAATAGCTCTGTGTGCTAGCTTTTAGCTGCCTCCTTGAGGATGTAATGTTTTGGATATAACCATTTGACTTTGTCTTGCAGTTTTTGTCTTGGGAAACAAATGACCCAAATGCGTTCGGTGACATCATAGAAATCATCAACTCCGTAAGACAAACCCCTGTGTGTCCTCTTCAGAATGACAGTCCGGTTCAAAGTTAACAAATATTACATCTATACATACCTGCCATATCTGTCTGAGGACGTTGGTATAGCATCGTAAATTCATCAGGATAATTTTCTACCCAGTTCCAAAATGCCTGCAGAGAAAAACCAGGATCATTTCATCTTATTCTGGTTCCATGAAGTAAATGAAATGATGGTTTTATTCTTTATGATAGTGAGAAAACACCTTCTCTAAACTGTTGATGACAGCAAGCTGTGCAGCTTTCTTGAGAGCCCGGAACTTTAACACGGTTTCTAATGAAAAGAAGAAAAAAAACATCATACACAAATACATCTCCTGATTCTCCTCTGGAGAATACAACGGCTGATCTTCAAACTAAAACACAGGTACATACAAACAGCAGATATGTATACATATGTCTTCTTATTTATTTTTTATTTTCTTCATTTAAAGCCACATTGAGATCAAGATCTTGTATAAAAAGTATTCAGCTTTTTGGATGACTCATCATACAACAATAACGATCAACAAGATTTAGCTTCTTTTAAATAAAATAAAAAAATAATAAATCCTTTAACATAAGTATAAAAAATTTAAAAAAAAAATAAAAAAAATCACCTTTACATAATGTTACACCTCAAATAAAATAGTTAAATAGAAATTTAACTATTCTTAAAGTTCTATTCTTTAACAACTTTAAGAAAAGTTTTTAAAGTTGCCAGGCAGGTTTTTTTTTTTTTAAAGACCAACAATATTAAATAAGCAAATTCCAACCTTGCAGGAGCCTCTTCAATTTGCAACAGTCCACATTGATGTACTGCATGAGCTCGATGTCATGAACATCCACATTATCTTCTGAGCACACTGTCAACTCCTGCAGCCTGCGACAGAAAAGCTTTCATTTACCTGGGATGGTTGGATGTAAAATGGCCTTTGAGAACTGATCAAATTAATATTGTTTATCTGAATAATAAACATGGTTCATTAATAAATTGTTCAAAATATATTCACTATTTATTTGGGGTTTTGAGCAAGACACTTTGTCGACAGGGTGAGAAACGGTACAGAAGCTCCAGAAATGTCTTCAGCAGTTTCTCAAAACCACAATTTCTTCCCCACCAAAAAAATAAAAAATAAAAATCAAAGCGTGAATATGTCCTTTAAAAAGTGCTCACACCTGGGGAACCATTTAGCTCTGTCATAGAGCTGCTGCATCGTATGCAGAGGCAAAAGTTTTCAACGCAGCTGTGTGTTCAACCGAGGAGTTTGAGAGAACTCAACGGAAATTTATATTTTAGTTTATTCTTAATGATTCTGGCTTAAAAGTGATGGAAGTACAGCATGAGATACATCATTTCTCTGCTTTTAGCACATTGAGCAGCACATACACATTACTCCTGGTTTTAGAAGTATTTAAAATAACAGTGCACTGGATAAATGCCTCACCTCGTTGAGATGCGGCTGAAAACGGCGTTGAAGTTGTTGCAGCTCAAAGAGAACAGGACGGCTGAGGCGGAGGCGCGCAGCTCTGCCGCGTGCTGGTGGCCCTCACGGTACGTGTGGATGAAATGGCAAATCTCTGGCAGCAACTGCTTCACCAACATGGTCTCATCTAAACGCAAGCAGTCTTTAGATTGCTGCGGAGACGGAAAAGAAGAAAAGAATGTCAGCAGTTTAATTTGATTGTCCAGTTTGAAATAGTGGATTAGCTATGAGTCAGCAACTGCTACCAAAAAACAAACAAAAAAAAAAACGGTAATCACATATTCTCACAGTTCCAGTTCAAGATGAGGCAGGAGATGTAAAACTTATATATTTCTATTTATACAAATTGGGTTACTGGTGAAGTTTCCAGTTTTTCTTTTTGCACAATAATTCTACAAACATTTTAAAAATAGTACTATGCAGGAAATTTGTCAAAGAAATGTGAGAAAATACTCACCCCTGCCAGGCACTTCTCCAGTGTGTCAAGGATGATGAGCTGAGAAAGATAGAGATTCTTCTCGGAGGCTTCTCCAAATATCCGCTGATGGAAAAGTAAACCCATCAATGTAAAGCGTTGGAGCAGTTAAAGATAAATACACAAAAAAAAAAAGAAAAGAAAAAATTTGAGCTTCTCTACAGAGTTCAACTGCTTGGGCAGAAACAACCAGTCAGTCAGTTAGGCACCACAAAATAGAGTTTACTCATGCATAACACTATTAGCCATGCTCTCAGGCAGCTTATGATATGCTCATCCTGCATTTATTAATTAAATTAATTTATTAATTAGCTTAGAACACTTTTTTGTGTTCACTAAAATTCTTCATGGAGTTATCTCAAACAAGTCCAGTCTGCATGTGACTACCGAGGACAATCAAGTTCACTATGCTGTCAGTTGGAAACAGAAGAACAGTAATTGTGACAGTAGTGAAAAAAAAAAAATCAGTTGTCGCCATTACTGGCTTTTTACACAAACAGATTAGTGTGATTACTGCAACACTTACCATGTTGTTGACATTTTTGAGTATAGTGGTGAGGCCGCTGATAACAAGGGAGAACTTGTACTTTGAGATGTTGATCAAGCATTCTTTGTTGTGGTCTGTGCTGACTTTGCTGTGTGTGTTCTGATGTCCAACCTTAATAGGAAGCTGGAGGAAAACAAGAACACAATGTCAATGTCATGACAGTATGAGACAGATCTGTGAAAAACATGGAGCTGCTCATCATTCTCCCTGTAGACCTGGCTCATCTGAACAAATTTACTGCTTCATCAGAAACAATCAGAGCCAGGAGGAGGGTCTGAGCGCTGTAAATCACTTAAGTGAACATGCTGCTCAAGCTCCTCAACTTTCTCTCTGTTACGTTACAGCTGGTTAACCACAACAGAGGCTGCCACGCTAGTAGCCATGGCCACCAAAGACGGGGGATGATCATCTTGGTCAATACAGAAAGAGAACAAGTCGGGTAGATAAATTTGGAGAGGCTCTCCATCCTACCTAATAGACTCCTACCATATGAGTATTGTTCTAGATATTCACCACATCAGACACCGATTTATTCTTTGTCAGCACTACTCCCAAGTATTTCAAATCTTCTTTTACTTTTACGTTAAATAGTGGAAGTGGATAGTCTTCAGGGAAAACAGCTCTACTATGTTTTAAACTTGGTTGAAGTCCAGAGGCCTTAGAAAACAGATTCATGGTTTAAAGAGTTAATGGGATTTGATCTTCACATTTCAAGAAAAGGGTTGTATGATCCTACAACCGACTTATTATTGGCTGGCCCATTACATCAGGTCCAGTCATTCCACTGTTTTTAATTGGAATGGACAGCATATCTGCAGGCTTTATAATTATGGTAAACTTCCACAACCTTGACAGACTCCTCTGTGAATGCTGAACCGTTACCTGTTCCGTGACTTAGGGTTACAAAACTGTTTAAGTCAGTATGTAGCATATATCATAAAATCTTAAATTAATTTAAAAATCTAAGAAAAGCGTAAACCCATTTTCATCAATTAAGTCTGTTGTGTTTTAGTCTGCATAAGCCCAAAATCTGATTCCAGGTGAAGCCAGAAATGGTTTAACTCCACAGCTCATCAGCAGGTACACAACGATCAAGAGTTTTTGGGGTTTTTTGTTTTGTTTTTTAAAGTCATGCATATTTGAGTTGGATTGCTTTCCATAGAGGCATGTGTTAATGGAACAGGCATGACAGAATGAGACAGACAATCTGTTTAAAGCCTTTCAAGTGGACCCATACTATGTAACTAGAGGAACCGGCTCCTGTTTGCTTGTGAATCAAACTAACGTACAACAACAACAAAAAAAAAAAAGCATGACTTTCCCACTTATCACATTTTGTGGTATAAGGATTTCATTGCATGTGTGTTTGCAATTTATTTGATTGCTTTTTTTGTGAAGGACTAAAATTTCCCATGTGTGGCAACATTTTGATCTCTCCTCATGAAATGTTCAGCACACAGTAATAATAAAATCATTTATAATAATGTCAAATACCCAACACAGCGGCTCCTGTGGTCTAATTTCTCTCTCCTAGTTTCTGATGTTTTAAAGGGTGAAGTGACTGTTGTGTTTAAATGAACTTTAATGAAATGAAACCTCATCTTTGCTGAGGCATTATAGAGCCCTGCATAAAGGCAAGCATACTAATATTGGACCATATTGCAGAATCCTAAATATTGGGAAGGACAGAAAATTTAAATTTCTATAAAACTGCAGGTGCATTTCTTAGTACACAAGAACAGAATGCACATGAAGCGCTTCATCAGCTCACTATATCAAACGAAATCATCTCAAAACAGAGAACTGACCGAAGCTGAGCATAGTAAAAAAAATGTTTTAAAGCAGAAAAATGATGTGTAATAAAATGTTGTCACTTATGACGTGAGTATAGTTACAAAGTAAAAAGCCTGTTCATATCTCAAACCTTTCCTCCATTTGTTTCCAGTTTTCTTTTTGATCCAGTCATTACAACATAAACAAATTATGACAAAATTCAGACCATAATCAGAATTTATGTGTTGCCTCACAAACATAATTTGATTATTCACATTAAAGCTGTTGCCTGTTTTACATATATTGTCCACATGATGGTGGGGCAGAGCACATGAAGCAGGTCAGATCATGACTGGATCAATTTGATGGAAAGGAAATACAGGAATAAAGCTGACAGGGCCAGAGCAAAAACAGAAAAGAGAAAAGGTATAAACAAAGTTGTGTGGGATGCAAAACATACTTTTTGTGGATCCGTTTTGAAACTTAAAACACTTGACAAGCTTCTCAAATTTTACTCTCATAGCACTCATTCAGCAGAGTTGGAGAAGCATCAACTACTGATTCAGACATTAATGATGTTCTATGATGTGAAGACAGAAAAGCAGAAGGGATGAGGCAGAATGATTGTGGGTGAAAACATAAAATCAAATAAGTAAGGTTGATTTTGAGGACCGTTATGAGCCAAGTCTCTTCTATTGCATCCGCAGACAGTACTTCTATATGAAATATGTGTGTTCATGTGAAATTAACTGGTTTTTTTCCATCTTTAATTTTTCTAGTCAACAGCGTAAGAGGCTCCTATTTTTGTGATACCCTGTAAATATGTAATGTGAGAAAAATATTCTATTTATTCAGTCAGTATTTAAATCTGCAAACAAGTACAAGCCATTTCCAATTTTTTTCAGTTACATTCTGCAGGTAGCATAGCAGACAGCTAACAGGGGACAGGAGCATGATTGACAGCACTAAGACCCTCCTCCTGGTTGTTTCCAGAGGAGCTTGATTTTTTTTTTTCCAGATTATGTCTCTGCCCATACCATCACCACATAGTGACAGTTACAACAAGAAAACAAATATTTTTTCCAATAAAAGTTACATGCTGCAGCTTTAATACAGCTGACACAAAATAATCGTAAAATTTAATCATAATAATAAGCATATTATGAAAGATTGGAAAGGCAGTTGCAAGAAAAAAAACATTCTTAAAATGTTTTTAAGAAACAGACTGCTTGTCAGTTAATCTTTAGTTGGTCAATAAAATCAATCTACTTTAGATTAACTCATTAAGTGATAACTTGCATCCATTATTTGTCCTATTACTTATATTTCCATTTTCTTTCCAATCTTATAGTTTAATTTTCTTTTTTTCAATTTTTACTTCATATTTTGTATTTATTTTATGTTTTTAGTTATGGTCTTTTAATTTGTATTTTTTTTGTGTATTTACCGTCACCTTTTTTTTTGTAAATCGAAGATTTTCTCCTTTAACATTTCCTCTTTGAATTTCAGTTTATTTACCGTTTTCTTTCTTGTCTTCACATCGTCAATTACCTTTCCTTCAAACTGGCAGGTACTCAGTCATCTTTTGTCCTATTGATCAACATCAAGTTCTTCTTGTTTTTTATGCATATTTGCCACATCAACTACTTTCACTAAGCCACTTAGTAAAATACGACTGAACTGCGAGCAACATGAGAGCTGGGAAGACATGACGTCAGGAGCACTCGATTTATATTTTTATTGTCCATTTATGCAGCATCAGTCCTCCAAAACAACAAAGGACATCCTGAAAATTGGCTAATTTATTGCAGAATCAGTTAATTTGGAAAGAGATGAAAAACAAACAGGCGAGAGAAAGAGGCACCAAAAGGACAAATGTTCTTCAAAATGCACCACATCCTTATTTTAGGGTTGTACGGTGATGAGTCTACAATGTGATGCTGAGGCTGCAAGATGTCTTGCTAAAATGTTTATTTTATGGAAAACTTCATACTGTCAACACTTGTGTTATGTATGGTGTATGGCTGTATAATTGCTCTGTAAAAATAATAAAAGTGTAAGTTCTAAAAAATAAAAAAAAATGCACCACATAAGTTTGGGGAAAGAGGCAGCAAGTCAAAAAGTGTAAATAGCTGAGATGCCAGCTCAGCAAAGACAAAGGTTAAACTACTTAGAAATGTCATTTTAACAAACTTGTTGCTGTGGAGAGAGATGCAGCTGAGAAGGATGAGAACAGGAAAAGGAGTAAACCAAGGAACCAGAGAGAAGAGAGGGCCACAAATTCAGCTATGATAAGTAAATTAAACAGAAAGGCAATAAATGTTCCAACTAAAGTAAGAATGTGACAAGACCTCTAGTTAATGTCACAAGTCCTCCTGAAGTTTTCTATGATCTTCATTTCTTTAAGTGCTGAGTTATTAAGCAGAAGAGCTGAAGCAGAAGGAACCAAACAGGAGCAGCTAAATGACTACTAGGAAAGTGAAAATGAGGGGTGCATTGATTGCAGTTTTCTGGTCGATCACCAATTACCAATTTTTAAAAAGTCTGACCAGCTGATTCCAGTTTTGGCCGATATCACTTTTTTTATTGTCTGAAATGTCGCTGAATCAAAGTCACCGAGTTGGCAACAGTGGGGTGACTATTGATAACTGCAAACGTGCAGACATGACCTGGTCAGTCAATTTCTCTTACAGGAGAGCAAAAGGTTGACTTTTAGACCTTTGCCGAGGAAGATAAGATCGACTTCACATGCAAGTATCTGCCGATCTCTAAAATTAAGGAAATCGGCTGGCCAATAAATCGGTCCACCCATTTATTAAAATAAATTGGTCCACCCCGAGTAATAGAGACAACAAGATAGAGCTGTGTATTAGAAAATATAAGGTAAGACTCACAAACAAACTCAAGCCCTCCTCTCATATCTTTTTCCAACTTCACAACAAAAGAGCTTGAAGAAAATAAAACTGTTCGGGTCACAAATAATGTTACCAAGATTAACCAAAATATCAGAAAGGCTTTAGTTGGAGTTCAGAGCAGTAATAACTCTTAACTGCCGTAATCCGAGTTGAGCTGCTAAATCTGTGTAACAAGCCATAATTTATGCCAATTAACACTTGAAGAAAAACCTCTAAGAGGCTTTGAAAACAAAGACAGTAATAAGTGATCAGAACACTGTCGTCAGCACTCTCTGATTTTACGATCATCATTTTTCCAAGTGTTTTCCAGAAGCAATGCCAAGAAGGCGTCCAAAAACGGGTTCTTTAAAAGAAAAGAAAAAAAGAGGAAAAGAACTTTGTTGTTTCACCTGCTAACAGGAAGCACAGAGCTTCACGGCGCCGCACATATCTGAACATTAAACTATGAGAAGGAAGCAAAACTGGCTCGGACTCCACAGCAGGAATTTTAGCAAAGCATTTGTTTACGACCGGCTGTATTTGGCCTGCTACTGTTAGCTTGCTATCCGGGATCAAATAAAATGAGCCAAGTAGCTCCACTCAGCTCATTCATCTTCAAAACGAACCTAACGATGTTTTACTGTCCATCTTTCGAAGTCTGAGCGCTTCTTCCCAAGGCGGCTGAACTGCGAGAAACATGAGAGCTGGGAAGAAACGACGCTAGCAGCACCGAGCTCATCTTTAGTGTTTCAAACACAGGTTGATTTCTTTAGTTGGCTGGAAACAAACCCGCTTCCTAACTCGATGTGCATGTAACATCTGTGTCCAGACCAAAACCTCTGTGCTGCTACAACAAAGCCGCTGAATTAGCCCACCTCAATTAGCCCATTTTACCTGCTCATCAAATCGGGTAATCACGGCCTGGACCCATTCCACTGGTTTGTGAGCCGCCATGGCCGGCCGTGGGGACACACACAGCTCTGGTGGCAAGTCCGAGGTTTAGAGTCGGTGTGGACAGACGTATTTCCCCATGAAAATATGACTTGGGTGGCTCAGAAAGGACAAAGCGGGCAAATATTTCCCCCTTTCTATTGGATTCACCATGGATCCACCGCCATGACAAGCCACCGGAAGTCTTCTTCGGTCAACTGAAGGGAGGCGTTGGATCAAGTTAGCTGAAACTAATGGCTTCCTGGCAAATACTTGACCCGTCTGTTTACGGGGTTTTGCTGCTCGAATACATTTATTATTTTTGAAATTGTCATACTGCATCTTAAGCAGAACAGAAGCCACTCCAATTCTGAACAATTTTCTTCAGATTTTCCCCCCCATTATGTTTCTCATAAAATGTTTTATTGTATGTCACGGCTATTAAAAGATATGGCTGAAAATACCAAACTTATTCAGTAACAGTGAAAAAGGACATTATTAATAACTCTGGCGTTAGCTATTAATAGTAATAGTATATTAGTAGTTCTCTTCATTTACTTTGAAGGAGAGCTACTTTGGTATACTTCCGCAGTTGGTTTAGGAACTAATTGCTCGTTTTGTCGTCAGGATGTTTTCAATAGCTAAATGCCAGATAACGGTTCAATAACAACACCGTCGCGTGCAGAAAGAGGGCGGTAGCTTGCGTCTCCTTCTTCTTTGATTGGCGGATGGTAAACTAAATGAGGCGCATTACCGCCGCCAATAGCCTGGAAGGCAGATGTGAAGGAGGAAAGGACAGGAAATGAAGCTTGATGCGTCACTCCTGACCAATTGATCACAAATCAGGTTGAAGGAATTCTTACAATATTCTCACTGATTTGTGAAGTTAGCTTAAGTTACGCTCTCTAAAATTGCACAAGTCAATGTTACTCAATTAATTACAACTTGCGAATACCTACATTTGTAAGGTTTAAAAACTATTTCTTAAGGAAGTTTGCACATTTATTTTTGAGTAAACTCCATATTTCGTTTGATTGTAGTATAAAACGTCTGTTTGTGTTGGGTGAAATGAACTTAAATAGTTTTAGGCATTCGGTTTCCTCAAATGAATCGAGGACCTGGATGTTGTGACAATTAGAATATTATAATTATATCAGACGAATGAAGCTGAACAACTTTGCTGAATTGGATCTTCTTTAAATAAAATTTACCGTCCAAGTTATTCTGATTCAGTGATGAGTGCAGTCAACACGTTTTAAGTAATTGAAAAGTAATTAGCATACTTATAGTTCACGTTCCATAATAAACTGGCACTATAATTTCCCCCCCCCTGCTGCTCTCAGAAAATGAGTTAAATGTACTTAAATTTTATATTTTTGAAACTCAATTGTTTAATTCAATAATCCTAAACTGAGGCAATCAGTTTCCTCAAATTGTTTGAGCTCTAGTAACTTGTTTAACAGTGTAGTTATTGAAAGATGTTTTCTCATGAGATCCTGGTTGAGTAATTATGAGATTATGCCTATTATTTTAATTTTTTCTCTCTCTCTGGTGAATGCAGTGCATTTCTCTACATTCCCACTGACATCAACTGTTATTTTTTCTTTCTAGATGCACATCACGCTTACCTCAGAAGATGGTCCAGATTCCTCACTATGGGCGGGACGTGAGCGTACACCAGCTGGTATTCACCAATGGAGAACATGGAGGTTGCAGTTCTGTTGGAGTTAACTAAACCCACATATTTCATTTTATCGTACAGAAACTCATTGCTGGCCTAAACAGAATGATAAAGACTGTTCAGTTTATTCCCTTCCAAAATGCATGTGTAACATACATTACATACATGAGTATTTATTTGGAATATTTATATGAATTGGTTAATAATGAGGCTAAATCAGAAGATTCATGGTTTGGCTGCTTGAGGGAAGTGGAACATTGTAAACACACACAGACAACCAATATTTTTAATAAATACGAGTACTTGAAATATTGAACTCCATAAAATCCCTGAAAGTGTTTTTTCCCCCCTCATTCAGGGAAACTGTTAAACCCTCTGATGGCAGGAAGCTGGATGGTGGAAAGGGATGGAAACAAAATCTCTTTTAAAACAGGCAGAAAACATAGAAAAGATTTAGATTTTAAAATATGAAAAACTTTATATCTATGGATAGGTCTAAAGCTGTTGAAAACAGTTTTTACTTTGAATTTTCAAATAATAACACATAAAAATGAATCTTATTAACTTTCCACCTAGTCCAGGCCAAAAATAACACTTATATTTTGCCCATATATTATTTTAGAATGTATAAAATATTTTTACTTCAGATGTTTTTTGTGTGGGGGAAATATTGCACAATGTGGATTTTTCTTTGAAAAAAATAAAATAAAATAAAATCTGGCTTTTTTGGACAAAATGAAAAACTATACATCTTTGGGTAGGTCTGACGCTGTTGAAAAGATTCAGTGCAGTTAAAGTTTTAAGTATTTAATCAATTTTAAGGTTCCCCAAGTTAATAAAGGTGTTTCTAGGTATATTTTAAATATTAGAATTAGGCATGTAATGAAACAATTTTTCATTACAGTAGAAGGAAGATGGCAAGCCAGTTTTTTTTATGCAAGCACAACATTTATCCTGATCTCACAGTGTAATGGAATACTGAAATTTCCAGCAAATAACATTTGATCGCGTTTTAAAACAAATCTGTAAAATCCACAATTACACCTTTAACAACCTTTCAAGAAAAATATAATGCACAGTAGTGAAGTTAAGAAATTTTATTTTCAGTCATTTCAGTTTAAAACATTTGTAAAAATTAGACAAGACCTTATGACACTGAAAGCCTTTGCATTATTTGAGAAGAGCTAAATAATGAGCTGTACGTCTAAGTCCAACTCTCACAAAATGTTTAAAAAGTGTCTTGTTTTAATATTGACCTAGCATCGATCAGAACCACTTAAAAAAAGATATTGAATTCTCAAAGTAATACGTGATTAGGATCCTGTGTCAAATACATAGCTAACAGATTAAGGTTGTATCCAGCATCACCCTAACTGTGTGACAAAGAAAAGGGCATCAAGAAGTGGAAGGTATTCACCGACACATCCATCACTTCACCTGCTGACTTTGTCTATCCAGACACTTGGGAGAACTAAATAAAAAGGAAAACAAAATATATTATTAGGATGTTTGACAGTGGAGAACACTGAGTTTTGCTATTGGATTTGAGAATTCCTAGGATGCAACTAAAACAAACCCCTTAAGCAAAAGACAAAGAAGACAGGACAGAAAATCACAAGAAACTAAGAGGTCACAATCTCACAAGTTGACTTACGGATGTTTGAATCAACACAGTAGTGGGTAAAAGGTTTTTAGTTCTGTGTAGAGAACCATCAGTGGTTTTCAATATGATAGGTCATACTTTTTTTGCAATCACTGATTTGCAGTCTTTATAACTATACAAAGTTGATATTTCAAAAATGTTGGATAAAAAAAAAGTAGATTACCATCATATTGGCTTGTCAAGTTGTTTGTCTTCCTGAACGATACCTCTTCTTGGCTTACCATCTTCCTCTGAAGATAAAAGCAACAGTGAACATTTCAAGTGTTTTTTTTTTTTTGAAGAAGTGTGGATAAGACTGACATGACAATGTCATAAACATGACATAATACCCATTATGAAGGAGTCTTTATGAATATTTATGACTGTTGTTATGTATCGTCATTTGATAATGACACTTTTACTGCAAAGTTGCTTTAAAAGTCCATTAATAGTGCCATCTTCGCACTAAGTGTCATTATTTACTAAAAAATCCAAAGTTGGCACTTTTAATGGCCTTTTAAAGCAACCTTCCATTAAAAGTGTTATTATTCACGGAATGACACTTCATAACAACAGTCATAAACATTCATGAAGCCGCCTTCATGTTCATAATATGTGTTATTCACATTTAGGACAGTGACATGTCAGTCTTATGCAGACCACTTCAAATAAAGTGTTACCTTTTTTTTTAACTTGATCATTGTTGTTCTGTGTACTGTGACAAAAGGCCCACAATTGGACAGGTGTTGTCCAAAGGACACAGTTCATGCTAAACTGATGAACCACATCGTAGCACATTATTTCTAAAGTACTTTAAAGAAATATATAACACCTGATAAAAATGCTGAAAATGTAGAACAGAAAGATGGAGAAAAGTTTGAGGTCTGATCCTTTTATTTTAATCTGAGATGTCTGCATAAGTAAAGGTAGACAACCAGCAAAGTACAAAGGCAAACCTGAGAAGACTGGCAATGCTTACCACTAGGGTTTGCCTCGATATCTTCCAGGAGATTTGCTGTAGAGTCGGCTGTGCCCAATCTGAACACAAGTTTAGTTAAAAAAAAACAAAAACACACAAACACACACAAAAAAAACAAGGAAACAGAACTAACATTTAACTTAAACTATTTACAATTAGGCCAATAAAATGATTGAAAACTCGCAGCCTGTCTTCGCCTGGTATCTGTTGCAGACGTCGGTTTTATTTTCCCTACAGTGTCTGTTCGTCTTGCTTTGCCTCATGCTGAGTGGTTTCCTCCTCATTTGTCTGCTCACCTGCATGCAATGCGTTTGGGTTGTTATGACGTTTCCCTTTCACTAATGTCAATTTGGTAGCATGACGTATTTTTACTATGCTGTGATAATAAGTTGGTGTATGTGGGTGTGCACTGCATTTACAAACAAGTGTTGCCTCTGTATTGTCAGTATTGTGATCATTTTTTTTATATTTATACTGTATATATTTAACAAGTTTGAAACTCTTGTGTGAAGTGAAATGATCGCTACAGAGGGCAGAGCCGTCTGTTCATCCATTGATCTTGAAGATTTTGATCTTTTGGGAAGGAGAACAAACTTATGTGTTCACTGGAATAATTAAGAAAAACAAACAGCCTGCTAACATGGCAGCACACTGGATATTACCCTCATTACATCACATCCTGTGAAGGAGTCATCCAGCTAGCTCATCGCAGGGCGAAGTTTAAAAACATTTTGAAACAAGTCTGCATTCAATCAGCATTTTATTTTTAAAAAAATAATTATAAGTGAATGATGTAACAAGCAATTTAAGCATCGCTCCCATGTCATGTCAGTGACACTTTCATAAATCTATGTCGACTATTTTCTCTCAGATTCCCACCCCAGAATAAAACCACCAACTTTCTATCAGGTCCATGTGACGTCACAGGAAGGATATAAGTGTGTGAGAGTCTTTCTTTTAGACTTTCTCCTCTTCGTCCTTTCAGAAAATGTTCTGGCAATTTCAAAGAGCTTCTTTCTTGTTGCTGAAGTTGCAAAAGGTAGATATGACAAACACAAAGAAATGCTTCCACGGTCAACACAGTTGTTTAACAGTCGTAAGTCAAACTTACATTTACCCATGTGCTTGAGCTTGTCTCTGAATAGTGCGTCATCTGAGGGAGGGTCCTGCGAATCTGCTGAGTACCTCTCCCCTGCACACAGAGAACCCATACTGCAATGTGGAACTACAAACCTACATGTGAAATAGTTCACATTTGTTCACAGTATGATGTTTGTACAAAATGTATATTAGTGTTAATACATGAGCATATATGGAACCAGGAATGAACAACTTTGGTTTGTTCCTGTTTAAATACACAAGTGATCTGAACGCTGACTGACTGCTACCTGTGGAAGTGTCCAGGCTTGATAAATGGCTGGACTTTGTTCCATACTTCAACCCATCTGAAATAAAGAGAGACAGAGATGAGACAATTAATGTACTGAATAGCCTCATTTGATATTCTAATATATATTAATTCAACTTCCAAATAAAGTTGTACGGGGGAAAACACCCCTGTTACAACTTTCACTGTTAAGTGTAGTGAAAAATCGTCCACCTTTTATCCGCCAGCCCTATATACCATGCTCATTCTGCTCTGCACGTTTACAGAGACAGAACCCAAACCAGAGGCATTTAAAACTCTTTTCAAGTTAGCTTTTCAAAAATACAAACATTTAATGAAGATTTTCTCAGTCGTAGACAACAGTAAGTGATACCTCTCTCTAAGGCAATGAGGAACTCATGGTTACGCTTCAGCTCTTTCAAAAACTCCTCGTTCTGCAGAAACAGGGCTATGCGCTCGTCTTCCAAATACTGCATCAGCGTGTTCTCTTGTAATCCTGTTGTCATATCAAGTCCTTCAGCAGTCAAAGTAGCTCCAAACACAGAACCGGCCTGAGGTGTCCTTTGATTTGTTGAGGACACAGACATCGAAGAGGTTGAGGAGGGCTGAGATGGACTGCTTTGTGAGTACTGCTGAAATAAAGACAAGTTTATCCGCCATAATGTGTCAGCAATACCAGTTCAGTTTGAAGGATAGAGCAATCTTAGCAATGTTTTCCAAAAAGAAAAGAGTTTGGTGGGACTAAAAGGTAACACTTTATTTGAAGAGGTGTGCATAAGACTGGCACAAAACTGTCATAAACATCACATAACACCTGTTATGAACATGAATGAGTCTTCATGAATGTTTATGACTCTCGTCATAAAGTGTCATTCAGTCAATAATGACGCTTTTAATGCAAAGTTGACACTTTTATTGGACTTTCAATGCAAGTTTTAATAGAATTTTTCATTTAAAATGTTATTATTTGCAGAAAAAATGCTAAGTTGACACTTTTAATAAGCATTTAATGCAACATTTAGTGCAATTTTACATTAAAAGTCATAATTGACCGAATGACACTTCATGACAACAGTCGTAAACATTTAAGAAGACTCCTTCATGGTCATAACAGGTGTTATAAGATGTTAATGACAGTGCTGTTTCAGTCTTATACACACCCCTTCAAATGAAGTGCTACCGACTAAAATTAAAACCTTTATTTTGAGCAATGTTTTTTACCATGAGTATTAAGTTTAAGTCACCCAGGAGACATAAAAATAGTACAATTTTAGAGAAACTTCTAAATCCATTCTTCAATTCTGACTATTAAGCTACAATACATCTTAAACTACATCAGCAAAATAACTAGATTGGTTCAAAGTGCAGTAAGACTTTAACGAGGACATATAATGCAAAATTCACTTTTTAAATATGTTTTTGTGTATTTTGAGTGTCTAGTAGTGCAAAAATGTAATTTATTCTCTCTCAATGCTGTGTAGATATCTATATTTTTTGGGGGGTTATATATTCCAGTCTTTTCAATTTTCTCTATTCTGACATTTTTTTTCCTCGTCCAAGAAGTTCTACTTTATATAGACTATATGTGAGTGACTCACATGTGAAAAGGAAGGATTTAAAAGCATGATTATCCACTTTAAAGTAAAGTCATTAAAATGTTCATTTAATGTATATTTCAGGAGAAAAGATGTGTACAAGCCAACAGGGTAAAAATGCCCAAAACAAAAGAACACCATTATACATCACTTTTGCAAAACATTTTTTATTCATCAAAAGTTTGAGTTGTTTGTAAGTAATTTCTGAAGAAAATAATAAAGTACCTTCACACTGTTTAATTGCCGAGGCCAAATCCTCAAAAAGTCCTCTGGAAGGTTTCCGAGCAGCGGCGGGTTCCAGTTCCTGTAGATCCGAACTTGCTGGTCGTCTGCTGCCACATGGGTCTCTGATCTGGGACCAACAAATCATTAGCATAGATCATCGGCCTCTCCTCTTTTGTGACACAATTAAAACTTGACAAAGTTCAGGTTGTGATTTGAAAAGTGTATGTCTTCAAGGCTGCCAGACACTGATGATAATCTTTTAAGGAGGATTTCATAATCACTCTCTGAACTTCTGGGGGTGGTTTTTGGATACAGGCTTATTCACTTTCTATTCCTGAGCCTCCCTGAGATTATGGACTGCTTGCTTTGCAGCAGGTTGTCATGACTGCCTCAACCAAAAAAATAACAAATTAAAATTCAATGCTAAATGAGTGCAAGTGTTAAAATTATGCAATTCAATTAAGAATCAACTCTGGAGACAACAATTCCCCAGCAATTTTGCTTGGTAGTGAAGAGGACAGAAAAGTTATCTTCAACAGCTGGAGAAAGTGTGGAGCCTTAACCTTTCCAATTTGCTTTGAATTATCTTTAAACCAGACCTTTTAACCCAAATCGAACAAAATTGGTGTCAATGTTTGTGTTAGGATTGTGCTGGTATGTGCAGTAAAATCCTAATAAAAAAAGTTTCCAGAGGTCAGAAGAAATCAACCAGAGCTGCTCACAGTTACAAAATCTAACACATTTGGCATCAATCAACTCAGCTACATTTGTCCTGGTTTGTCCAGCAAGAATTTTCGTTCGCATCGCTTTTGCTTTGAATGACCTCTGTAATATCTTTAAAATGATAGCAGCACAAACAAAAATACTTACTGCACAAACATTTGACACCAATTTTGTTAGATTTCAAGAAGGTGGGGGTTTGAATTTCTAGTTATTGGTTTCATCGTCTGTAAGGTTTCTAGATTTCTTTTTTGCACATTTCTTGAAATACAAGTAGTGAATAAAAAAGAAAGTACAAAAAAAATCACATTTTCTCACTGAATGTTGTTTTCTTATTTGGCCTTCTTCCACATTATTGCAAATCTGTTTTTATATATTGAACCCCTGTGTTTAGTAGAACACATATTGGTCCTAGTTTTAAAGTGTATTCTGCAAAGGTGCAGAAGCAGTCCCAAGTTCTTACTGTGGAGGAGACACTTTGTGTGTCTCTGGGTGCTTCCAGTCAGAGTACATGTTGGATTTTGGTGGAGAGTAAACTGGTGGTGGTTCTTCATCTGAGCTGTCGGGTTCCTGGGTCTGCTCCAGAATCTGAAAAACAAATACAAGACCACCTTTCTAATCTTAAAAATGTATTTTATCAAACAAATAAAAAAAATGAACAATGCTTTAAGGACGCTACTTTTATTTCCCCTATTCTGCTATCTATGTCTGTTCGGCCCTTGAGCAGAACATACACAAACATGATTGACAGTGCCAAGGTACTTTTCCTGGCTCTAGTTGTTTTTGACTGAGAGTGATGGATTTTGTACTCATACAATACAGTCACAACATGGTGAATGTTTTAACATTAACGAAAAAAAACATTTCTGTGAAAGCTGCATGCTGCAGCTCTAATGCTGTTGAAATGGACACAAACCATCCGTGAAATCATAAATTAACTGTGATAAAATTTTATTGTTTAGATAGTTGAGCTCAGTTTCTTAAGTCAAAACCCATGCAAGATTAATCGTAGAATATGCATAAATAAATATACTAAACCGATCCTAAGGAAGCTAATGCCAAGACAAGATGCCTGCAGTTATTAGCGGATTATGAGGAGAATTAATGGACAAATTTCGTAACGACGGCAAAGATAAACTTCAACAGTTGCAAACTGCAGATTCTGTACAAACAACCAATGGAACCAATAACTTCATGTATCAAAACCCTTCTGCTTATAGAGAGGCAGACATCAAGGAGATTCTATTGCTAGGATCCTTGATAGGATCCATCCACGGCTCTAGAACCCATAGCTGTCCATAAACGACCGAGTTGCGATAAATAACACATCAAGGTATTCCTCACAAACTTTTAGCATATGTTGATGATGTTGTTTTATTCATTTCAAAACCAAAGACCTCATTCATCCCTTTACTCCAGCTGATAAATTAATTTGGTGCCTTCGCGGGATATCAGAGAAACTGAAACTGTGCCGCCATCAGAGGGTGTAGATCTGACCAGCGAAAAACTCCATTTAGATTAACATGATGTAAATTTGCTCAAGCGCAAACTCTCACAACTATCAACACAGTTTACTGACCTCTGCCGGGATGCTGTCATCTGAGTCTGAGGTATCATCTGAGTGTTGTCCTTCAATGCTCATTTGAAGCAGCTGGTCAATAGTGGCGTCCACAGCTCCTTTGTTGGAACGCAGAACACACTCAATCACCTCATAGTCCATGGAGGGAAACATGGTCTTGAAGTCTTCCATGGCCTGATTGAACTCCAGGTGCTTGACTGGCCGGTTCGGCCTGCTGTTGTTGAGCTGCCCGCTAGTTGTGCCGCCCCCATCTCTGCCTCCACTGCTTTCAGAGCCTTTGTTGCTGTTGCTCCGCCTGAAAAGGCTGGTCATCCTTTGAGATTGGCTGTCTCAGGTGCTGCCAACCCAATCGGAATCAGAATACACTTTATCGATCCCCAAGCGGAAGTTGCTTGAAAAGAAAATGATTTAATTATGATTTAAAAGATCAAATTTACAAGGAAAAAGAAAACTGTTTGGTTGCATTTAATCTTCCATGATTTCCCAGCATTCCTTATTGGTTTCCACTAAAAGACTGTGACGGTCATTTTGCTCTTTGGAAAAATTAAATGTCCATCTTAGTACTTGCAAGGAGGTTGTGAGTTGTGCTTCAGATTTCAAGGACTGGGAGAGAAGAGAGTCATCACCTAAGGAGACAACAGAGAGAAACAGTGCTCACTACACAGACACTTCACAAAGATCATTTTCACCAACAGGGGCAATGCATATGTAACAGAGAGCAAAGTGTGTATATGTCTGTGTGAATTTTGCCCAAAATAATGAAAGTTGTTTGTTTTTGATGAGATTTTTGAGTAATGCCATGTTTTGGAGCCACCTAGTGGTGTAATAACGGACTGCATGCGACGGGTCCTTCAGGCGCTCTCGCGGCTTCCCCCACCAGAATTCTGCGGAGTGCTGGTGGAGGTCGGTGCGAGAAACGCAGCTCTTCATTATTTTTTTACTTGGGGTCATATTTTTCTGGTTCAGTACTTAACTAAATACTATAATAACAATTGACATCTACAAATATAATTTATGAAGTTTTGTGGTGGTTGGATGGGAAAACTATGACCCTATGTGTGAGAGCTGCGTCAGTTGGTGTTCCTGGCTGAACAAACAGTCATGACGCTAACTATATCTTTTGTTTTTCAGCTGAGGGACCACTCGCAGGCAGTCACGTCTTGAAGATTTGTCTCTTTTTTTATCACTCTAGGTGGGTTCTGGTTATAAAAACATATGTATAAATGTATAAAAATACATATAGAAATGTTTTCCAAACGTTATAACTGTTAACTGTTGACTGCGATGGCAGTTATCTGTTATTTTACTGTTGGCTTTATTGAAGTTATTTTGGACTGAGAATGTTTTGTTTTGATTTTAAGACATTAACTGTTCAATTTAAACTATACAATCACACACAAAAATAAATAAATAAATAAATAAATTTAATAAAGAATTCTGCGGAGTGCTGGTGGAGCAGAGGGACCACTCGCAGGCAGTCACGTCTTGAAGATTTGTCTCTTTTTTTATCACTCTAGAGAAAGTTACACATACTCTCTACTCATACTGTTATGAAAATATATACTCATACGTTTGGTTTGCTGAAGCCAGCACATAAATAATATTCATTGGACAAAAGACCTGCCACTGATACACTGACAGGCCATCTGATATTGAAATAATAATAATAATAATAATAATAATAATAATAATAAAAGTCTAATGTCTGTCAGAGCCTCTAACAGCTGGTGCTTCAACAAACCTGTTTGCTTCCCCTTGCAAGTTACTGCAACCAGAAACGTCACTGGATTTTATTGAAAATGTAGAAGATGAAAATTATTTTACAAGTTGATGTCTAAAATGTGCAAATTAATTTTTATGTATTTATTGACCTATGACCTAAAGGCTTCTTTATTACCTCCCTTCCTCAATGGTATTGTTCGTTGTAACAGTATATTGGGATGCTCTCTGCTGTCCAGGTTAAATTTGGTTTGTTTTTACAAACTGGGAGAATTCATGATAGCGGTAAGAGGCTGGAGGTTTCAAACTTTTATTCACAAAACGAAACAGTGGAAGATGATGTTCCAACAAGACAAAGCGTCAAATATCCGACATCAGCCATTCCACACAACATGAGCCTGCGGTGCCAGCAGCCTTCCAATAGTCGAGGCTTTACAACACCCCACTGAGCTCCAGCAGCTAACCTGTCTGTGGGTCCGAGCAGGCATAACTAACCTGTTGCATAGCGAGGCCGAAGCTGTTGACATAATCATACATGACAATGAAAACGACTTCTCGTGGTTTTACGTTTTTAAAAGCAGCAAATCGCCGCTGTCACATAAATATTCCCTCCCAGCAGCAATGCTAGCGGTGGTGGAAGTTATTTGGATTCACTCACTGATTACTGAGCCAAGAGAGAGACGGACTGAAGCTCCTCAGTGGGTCTGCTTGTGACGGCAAATAATAAATCCTTTACTTCCAACACCACTGTTAAAACTAAAGCACGAAGCCTTTCAGCTGTTACAGCAGTTCTTCCATTTTTCTTCTTCTCCTTGTTTTTCCTTCTTCTTCTTCTGTCCTATTATGGCGGATGCTTCGAGGTGCATACCGCCACCTACTGCCCGCCACTGTTCTCTACTCTGGATTCTATTATTTCATTTTGTAGTATGAAGACAAATAACTAGTTTTTCTGAATGTGTAAATATCCTCTTAGCAATATTAGCAATATTTCTTAAGATGTAGTTCCTGTCCTGTTCTTCTTACCGTTTTTCTCAATCTTTCCGTTTCAGGCTCATAACTTTCACAATCCATCAATAAATGATCCTTTATTGAACAATAAATGTTGAACATTTCTTTCCCTCCACATCCTTCATATTTATCAGTTTTTTTCCCTCATAGGTAAACATAAAATGCCATTCAGATTGTAAGTATAACCGACCCTTAATATCATCATTTCTTCCCTTCTGTTCTTCTATTTTCAACGCTGACTTTTGTATTTTATATAAACACCTTTTATCTTCATTCCACCTTTTGCCATATTTCAACTTCTCAATTCCTAATCACTGATTCTGATGAACAATATTCATTGTTCTTTTTTGCATCCTTAAGTTTTATGAGTCTCTGCTCTTTTCCTTTTATATTCAATATGGTTTTCAGTTGTCACATACTCCATAGTATTTTAAATGTCTTGGGTTCTTTAACTGCTCTGCTACGTTAATCATTTCACCAAGGAAGAACTTTTTTTCTCACCTTTTACTTCTTTACAGCATTTAAAATATGTTACCTGATTTCTAATATGTTGCTTTTAAACGTGGCTGGTTTTCTCAGTTCATTTGAAAATGTTCTTTCAAATGTCTTTTCAATGAAGACATTGGTGCAAATTCAAGATGGGAGACACTCTGTCTGCTTTTCTCTCTGTGAGTCTCTCCAGATTGAATTGATTATCAGCCATATATTGATAAATATGGTACAAAATATAGTAACATTTTAGCAGATTCTAACCCACAAACGAATCCCCAGATCGCAGAAACAACCACAAAACTAAACTGAGGTAATAGAAATAATATTTGCACAAGGTAGGAAAAAAAAAGATACAACAGTCATTGGAGACAACCCTGACAAAATATATTATGCACAAATATAAAAAAAGAAATAAAATACAAATAAAATATAAGTATAAAAAAAAAGGGGGGAAATAAAGGAGTAGGGAAGTTTTACTTAGAGACAATGAGTAGAAAAAGGTTCCAGGCTTTATAGAATCTATTTTCAGAACCTCAGACAGTAAATGATTTCTTTTCTAAGTCCATAAAAAATATAACATCCTTTATCCAGTGTGAACGTGAAGGTGAGCTGGGTCTTTCCTCCTCAGTAAGACAGCATTCCAGGAAATTGATGAAGGAAATGAGAACATTCTCTGTTTGATGCGTGGTACGTCCAGCTCTGGGACGACTCCAGAGACGTTTGACTCAAGCTCCCAATGTAAAGCTTCAAACAGTGCAGAAGATCAATTTCCAGAAATTAACTGGACAAAAACATAAGGATTCATTTTTTACCAGTTAGCTTCGTCTTGAAATCTTTGTTTCAACCGTCATTAATTATTGTACTCACTGGAAGATCACTCCCTCATGTAAACTCTCAGTTGACGTCCCATTTACATGAACTTACAAGACAATCATATATCAATGAAATTCATGTATATTTACTCTTGAACCTTTTCCAGTATGAAGGCAAACTAATGACCTTTCATCCATCATTTCTTCAAATATAATACCATTGTGGTCCATCTTCCTGCTTCCCCAGTCTGTCATGGGCATCTGACCGTCCAGTCAAGGGACCGGTCCCAATACTTTCACCTCCACCTGTTCCGCCCTTTCATCCTTCAAATACTGAAGGATTTGAATGCATAGCAAGTCCCAATTCTTCACATCCGTCTCTCGCTCGGCACCTTTTGGGTCCCATTTCAAACACTGCGCACTCAAAGCCTTCAACCTGAACGAGGATTTGAAGGACACAAGAGCAGAACAAGGGTGGAAGTGAGAGTATAATATAAATTAAAAAAAAACTAACTCCCAGAAAGGGAGATTTTTTTTTTTTTTTAGGGATAAAGTGTTTTTTTCCTCATGCTGAGATTGAGGTTCTGGGTTGGACAATATTTTTCCTGCAAGGACTAATTTTACCTAAAAAGTGTGAAAAGCATACTTCAACATTCTTCTATTTTTGATTTAATATTTCAGTCTATGATGTAATCCTTTCTCTTCTGTTTCAGCCTTCAGCTTCTATTCTATTACCTTTTTTTTATTATTATTTTAGTCTTCAGCTTTATTGTGCAGTTTCTGATTTTAGCCAGGAAGTATTTCTTGTCGCTGTCTAGATTGTTTCTTAAAATTAAGACTTTATGACTAAAGACTTAAAACTAGAAATACCTGCTTAAATTCCAATGTGCATGTATCTCAGTGAGGTGAGTTTCTGAAATAAATGAACTTTCATCATTATTTAACATGACTATTTCTAAGCAAGCAGAGTTTAAGTGGGTTTTAACAGTAACAGCAGACTTTCAAAATATAATCCCATTACGTTGCTGGCAAAATGTCCTGTCAGTAAACCACTTACTACTACAGCACCAATATGAAAACAGAACCCAATAATCCCACCACCATTAAAAAAAAAAAAGATAAAATACCTTAAACACTTCATATCTTTATTTTTCCCTTTTAGAACTGTACAATTAAATTAAATTTAAAGCGTATCTAACAAAGTCAGATATGTACATGTTATCTAAATGCTTTCAGGTACAGCTGTTTGACACCCACTTAAATGATCAAATCGGAGCTTGTGTAGTTGTGAAATCCACTTTTTGAAAATGGTGAATGAGGGAAGGACAGAATGACTCAAACCCACTTGCGCCCCACCGGGCGCGGGCGCACACACGCACACACGCACACACACACACACACCTAAATTTCCAGTGTCGCAGAAAACTAATTAGAAATCTTATTTACAGAGAAATGGACAAAACTCAAATTAAATTAAATTCTTAAGGGCTATTTGACTTAACTACTCAACTGGTAATTTCAGACATTATGGGACAAGAACACAAGCAACTGAGAAATGTTATGACTGAATGGAGCCCAGAATGAGGAGACATATACAACCTCAACAGGGTGTGCATGTCTAACCTGATCCAATGGCTGGATTTTCCTTTCTCCTTAAATTTTACTTGGACAAGCTTAAGGTTTTTAATTGGTATAAAAAAACAAACAAAAACAATAAAGTATGAGAATCATATCAGAATTAGCTTTTACATGTCAGTTGGAAAAATAAGTCTATGATGAAACCCATTCTGCCTCTCTTGGGTAAAAACTTAACGTGATGGTATTAAAAATAAAGCACACCGACACCATGTATACTAAATAATTTACTACTGTAAGTGCTTATCTGAGAAAAAAAAGTTTCACTGGGAAGAATATGTTGACAGTTGTTTTGTTAAAGTGACAGAGTAGTGGTTCTTCCTGGCTTTAATAATACAGCAATTACATTTTCCTGTTTAGTTTGATGTTTGTCAGGTAAGTTCATACACATCAGTGTCTGTCACAGAGGCTGGATCTGTGCCACAATCCAAACTGGGAGTTTTTCTCCTCTGCAAACTGAAATAGTATTTCAGTGAGTCCTAATAAACTCTCCTCTTTGGAACTTTATGCTGCACTTATCGCATTACTACTCGGCTGCCTAAACTGCCTTTATGATTTCGTAAGCGATCAAGAGCAGGTTAACTCTGCGGTTACAGACCTAATGCCACATCACCAGCTGGAATGATACAACGGGAACAATTCTGTGAAATATGGCTTCTTCTGAATATCAAACGGAAATCTGGTAACTGACTACGCTTCCTGTCTTTGTTACAATATTTTTTCAACTGGTGTCACAACAAACATCTAAAGCTAACGTTTGTATAAGTTCACATAACGTCCCAACAAACTGATTTTTATGGTACAATATTCATTTTGGGTGACAGTTGGGCATCAGACCTGAATGCCACAGCCAGCAAAACTGCATCTTGCCTGGTATGATATTCATATTCAAATGACAGAACTCAATATGGAAATGATTGCTCACTGAGTACAGGAGTTCTTGAATGGTTTGACATCATTACAACAAACCAAATTTAGTGAAATGTGACGGCAGCTCCAAATTACACAGCAGCATTAAAAAAAACAACAAAAAAACCAAAAAACATTGATTCCATATAGTGTTTCTCTTATACACCATGTGTTCTTCAATCCCAAACTGCTTCACAAACCTCAAGGATTTGTGGAACACAACAAACCTCCCATCTAGAAAAATAAAATAAAATAAATAAAAAAAAAAAGATCTCTGCTCAACCACACAATTGTAATTATTTAGATTTATGGTTAACTCAAAGGACATGAATTTGATTTCAACTTCTGGGCCACAGCAACAGCAGCAGAAGTCATTTCCAACTTTCACAATGGTTAAGATGAAAGCAAACAGAAGACTTGCTGTTCACACATTTAAAACTTATGTACCTGTAGGATGTTGGGGTAGGGGGGGGGGGGGGGGAGTCTTGAAATTGGAAGACACTATAAAATAAAGTCAATGTGTGTTTGTCAGACAAATACAACCTGCTGCAGTTCACATGATGGCAATGGTACGCCTCCTGAAAAGAGGTCAGCAAAATGCATCTTCTATAATAAGTGAGATTTTAATCAACCCATCTTTCATTAAAGAAAAACAGTTGGGAGGGCTTTTTTTTTCTTTTTTAAGTCAGGAATCATGGGATCCTCTAAGAACATGCAGTCCAGATGTGGGAATAGAAAGAGCAGAGGGAAGTTACCCTCCCGTCTCACTTTGAGACAGGAATGGTCCATCGAAAGCTGCCTCATCTGTCACCCAACATCCCCACCACACAGTCCAATAGAAAATAAACAGACCTACCAAAAAAAAAAAATGTAAATACAGTCAGGACTCCATGCATGCGTCTGTCCTCATATGCGGCATAACGAGCCACAGTCTGTGGAGTCGGGGGGTTTAGGGCAGAATGGGAGGTGATATAATTTGAGCCTTTATTGTTACATTACATTCACTGTTTTAAAAAAAAAAAAAAAAAAAGATTACATGTACATTTGTTCTTTATGTATTTCCAGGACAAAAACAGAAGTCATTGTTAAGAGAGCTGCTGTTTCCCTGTCGACTATGCCTGAGAATAAAGTCTCTGCTGTCAGTTGAATTGAAGAGTGGAAGAGCCGATTTGAGAAAAGAGGAGAATGGGGGAACAAAACACAAACACACACACACAAAAAAAACAAAAAAAAAACCCAACACCAATCTTTTCAGTCACGTGCCTGGAACAGTTGGGATCCCTAGGATGAGCTGGGTCAGCTACTGCTGACCACAAGGAACTTCAGTTTCCTTCAGTTTCTCTGTGGGTGAGTTTGTTAGCCTCTATGGTAATCAGTGGATTCAGAATCCATCCACCCAAACTGTCAGGCCTCTCTCTGCCAGAGTGCGGTTCACTGAAACGACCTGCAAAAAGAGACAAAGTTAAAAAAAAGAGCTTAGATTCACCACCCAGAAATCAGTCTCTTTACTGTGACCCTTGTGCTACCTAATGCAGTAACATTTGACATCTGTACTATTGTGAGGTTTTCCACTTAAAGCTGCAACTTTTACAAAACTATGTTTTTTGCATATTTGTTCAAATTGTGAACAGATCAAGCTCCTCCACTTCCTTCTGGTGTTTTGTTACAGACAAAAACAACCAGAGCCTGGAGGAAGGTCTTAGCTTCCACCACATGTACTGGGATAATGCGTCAACTCTTCCCAACTTAAAAACTTAATCATATTTTGTGAATCTTAATACCAGATGTTGAACAGCTGTAGTATTTCTTATTGCAAATATTGCTGGTTAAAATCCAGCATAGAGTATTTGTGTATTGTCCTGAAGAAATTGCTGTCTATTAAATTTTTTTCCCTTGATAATGTAAATAATTTAGTGATGGAGACATTTAATGTGGGCACTGATTTGGCATTTTCTTACAACGTACTTTCATTACTGAAACCGTAAGGAGAACATGACAGAGGAAACAACAGACAATCGTTTTAATTAATGAAACAATGATATCAATCGGAAGTTTGTAGGGTCGATTCCAGCTTCCTCCTGCCACATGTCGGTGTGCCTCTGGGCAAGGCACTTAACCCCAAACTGCCTACTGGTCTGTGCATCGGTGTATAAATGTGTGTGTGTTTGTGTTTGTGAATGGGTGAATGTGACCCTAGTGTAAAGCGCTGTGAGTGGTCAAAATGACTGGAAAAGCACTATGGAAGTTCACCATCACCATTTCAAATACAGCTGTATTTCATGGGAATTGTCTGTACAGAGACAGATGCCATTTCAAAATTATTAATTTTAAAATATGTGTCACTTTTATGAAACAAAAGCTACAAACGTGATAAGTTTATAAAACAAAAATCCATATGTCCATCCCTAATAGCAACCAGGTAAGATCATGTTTGTGACAAACCTCTTCTCCAACCAGGTTCCACAGGTGGACAAGTGGGAGGCCTGTGTTGTTGTCGTAGTTTGAGACCTTTAGAGAAAGATAACATTAGCCAGCTCAGTCTGTTACTCTAGAACAGGGAGGGAATCTTAGGGAACCACTGCTGTAGAAGGTTTTGGTCCTAATGGTCGACCCACCTGTGCTAGCAAGGCTACACCCCGGGTCATTTCTTCCAATGTGGTCGTAGCATCCGTCGAGAAACAATCCTCCCCTGAAAAATGAATGACAATTCACTGAGCTGCCACAGAAAAATTACAAAGTGTCATGCAAGTTTTTAGGGCCTTTTCCATGACTTAAGAAAATTCTAAGTTTGTCCAAACATTCTCTAATGTTTTTCTAATGTATTTCTAAAAAGAAGCATGTGACAATCACCACGACCAGTTTGTCTTGGTTAAAAGAAAAAGGCGAGAAACACACCACATCTGACGGATCATCAGTTCAGCAGATATTTTATTGGCTGATCAATCACTGTTGTGTCAGATTAGCTAATCTACCACACCGATCACTTAATAATCACAAAATAAACATCAAGCCTAAAAAACACTGAACTATAATAGCCTGAATGTTCTGTTCTTTGTGTGGGAAATGTTTGAGTGTGTTTTTGTTGTTGAATCCTGATCCATTAGTGATGTTGTGGTTTTGGATTATTCTTTAACAGTTTTTCTGTTAAAGAATAATTTCTCCCTTTGCAGTTCTGCACTGCACTAAATTAATAATACCTAAATCTCCAGGTTTCATTAACTTAATGATGCCACGGCAACACGACTACAGATGGCAGAAAGAATATCCTTTTAGCCCTCCAGCATTGTGTGCACGTGCAAAATTTCCAGATGTAAACAGCAGCATTAATGCAGCCGCCCCGAGTTCAACTCCCATCCTGTTCCTTTGCTGCATGTCCCCTCCCCCTTCTCTCTGCTCCTTCCCTGTCAGATTACTGTCAAATAAAGGCCACTAATGCCAAATCAACCTTAAAAAAGAACAGAGCTTTTAATCAATTTTAGAAATTTCTTAAATGTAAATTCTGTGTTAAAAAATTCTGTTCTCAAGTCAGCGACAGCCAGGAGGCTCTGACGACTACAGAGCCTCCTGAAAACATCTGCAGCAGAAAGAACCGAGTTGAAATACAGTCTGAAAAAGAAAAAAAACATTGGATGGTCCTGGTCTGCCGTCTACCTGCTCTGTGTTTAAATTTTGTCTATTTGATAACTGCAACATACATGCAGAGCATTGTGAAGACATTTTGGAGTCTCCTTCAGTTTCTTAAGTCAAGAGGAGCTGGTGTGTTTCAAATGCACTGTAAAAATCAAAACATCTTAAAAGTGCTGCCCTCTTTACGAATGGCTTTTTGTAGCATCTGGGACTTCAACAACATCAATGAACCAACCGAAGGCGCTTCTCACACCAACTCTATTTGGTTTGCTTTAAGTCAACACTCGTTCATTTGTCTAGAAAGTCTGGTTCAGTTGAGAACCGGACTTTAGAGCAAATTAACTCCAATGCAAACCAAAAAAGTGAACTCCGGTCTTGATTTAGTTGAAGGGAACGCTGGTGCAGCTTGAATGCAGCATTAATGCCAGTGGACCGGAGATCGCTCCAAAAGCAGGAAGCTATTGAAAGCCTCCTGCTACATACACACATTTGCACAGTTAATGGTCAAACACTTAGCATATGATCAGCACAAACCTGGAAGAGGAGCAACGTTGTCGAGCAGAACTTCTGCACCTTGAAAGGGTAGTGTCACAAAATCCGATCTGGAAAGAAGGACCCAAATATTACAAAAATATAAATGTATATAATTCATGAACAGAAATCACCTGTCTACACACTGACAGTATCATGATACATGGTGATTTAAAAAAAAAAACAGAGTTTGCTTTAAATAGTTTCAGGTCAATATTGATTGTTGTACTGTCCAGTCATTTATTGGAAGTTTAACTTTATAGTCATGTCCTATTTATACCATTTGCAGATTCAAAGTACATATTTTAAAGAGGCCGAATTATGTAAAATCAACCTTTTTGAGCTTTACGTCATGTGATAATGTTATTCCTTATTCTTTATTTATGGTTTAACAGTCAGAGGTTTAAAACGAAGAGTCACTCTGTTCTAAATAAAAAACAAACATTTTCAAAAATTATTTTATGAACTATAAATAACTTAACTCCTCTGAATCAATACTCTGATTTAGCAATTATCTTTTACTTTGGAAACAAATCGTATTAATTCATTCTAAACTCAAGACTTGATGCTCATTGCTAAAGATTAATGTTCAAAAATAACAGTGGAGTCATGCTGAAAGATATTCAATATTAAATGCTGTTTTAATATTATTTATAAAAGTCTTTCCATAAGGGGTGAAGTTGATTAAACATTTTCTCAGAGGGGTTTTTACTCCCCGTCCTGTTAGAGACATTTATGGACAGGATCTCTGGCAGACGTTTGGAATAGCTTATGTCTGGTTTGGGAATGTTGGCAGCTCCGTGCTTTTTGGTGACGTTCTTCTGTTGGATTGTTCAGGCCGTGACCTTCGGCAAGGATGAAGGTCAGTTCCCTTTAAGGCCGAGGACATGACTAGGTGACCCCAGCCTTAAAGGAACACTGACTGCAAAAGTGAATGAGGGCCATTTGCTAAATGCCACAATAATGAGAGAAAGATGTCAGATTTTTTACAGTCTTCAAAATCAGGAGTGTACATACTGAATGATTGTCATGGCCTTGTTAGCAGTCAACCTCTGACAGGCTGATTACTCAATTTGAGTCCATTGGAGGAAAACGTGGCAGTATTTCACAGTTGGTGTGTCTGTGACTCAATGTCGGGCAACAGAGGAGCTCCACAAGGAAATGTCCTCTCTCCCTTCTTCTTCATCCTCCATACAACCAACTTCAGCTGCTGCACTGACAGCCATCATCTGCTAAAGCTCTCAGGTGACTCACCTTTGGGTGATTGCATCAGTGAGGGTGATGAGGTCGAGTACAGGGCAGGTAGTTCTTCATTTTTGTGCTCATGCTTCGGTTTTCTGAAGCATGAACTCACTCACTCATGTGGGTGAGTGATGGGTCATGTAAACCCGTCTCTTAGAGATGGGTTTACATCTCTGAGATGTAAACCCATCTCCAAGATGAGTAACACGAAACCCTTCCAGATACAGAGGTAGCTCCGTCATTACTTACATCACTGATTAAAGATAATGTCTTTAGCATATCAGTTTGCTTCCACATATGAACAAATAGGCATTTTAAGTAACGATTTTTTAAGTTCAGTAATATAAATAAGACGTGTGACTTGCCTGATTTGTCGGAGTGAATCGATCTTCACTTTGTCATAACCCCCGTAGTCGACATACCTAATCTCCACCTCATCAGTTTCCTTATAGAAGCTGATGACCTGAGCTCTCCACCAGGCTCCGTCCACTGCTGGTGCTGCACAGATAACACCCACTGAAACACAAAGCACAAAAACAAAACCTTACCGTCAGTTGAGCAGATGTTCATCCATTTGTTACAGTAGCAAACTGTGACTATCAATTGTAGATTAAAACAAAAAAAACTTGCTTATAAAATATTTCTAGACACACGTGAGAGCTGTATCTTCATGTTCAAACATTTGAAATGAACACATGCAAAAAGCCATTGATTTCTCAACAAAGTTAAGAGCAAGAAAATATATACATTTCTTTTTTGCAGGATTACCTTCAGCGGGTGAGGGCAGAGCTGGAGTTCCCGGCTGGGAATAGCAAAGGAACATCTGCTGGTCGAGACTCCGCAAAGCATGGTAGGTGGGATGGGTGTGCTGCTGGACAAAGATGTGGCCAGCTGACACAATGTTGACCACAATCACTTCAACCGTCACTCCACTAGGCAGAAGGAGCTGAGGAAAAACGTCATGGTAAAAAGGGAAGTCAATGTCAACTCCTCCACACCTACTCCCAAAGTTTTCAATTCCTGTAAGTATTCCAAAAACAGCAGCCGTAAGGAACCTCAGTCTTACCCAAGAGGTTATGGGAAGTGATGGCAACGTGAGTGGAGGTGTATATAGATTTGTCAAGTCCAGATCTTTAAATTTCTTGCCAATAAATGACAGTGCCTTATCAACCTGCTGCTGCAAACCTGGAGAGAAATTAAGCACAATTACCATTAAACCAGACCAACTCGACAGCACAATGATAGCCAAGTTATGTCATTTGGCAAACTTAAAAATTCCCACTTTATGACAAAAGTGGACCTTTAGTCCCTCATTTTGCTTAAAAAAATGAAGGGAATTTTCTCCACACTCACCTTCAATGTGGCAGATTTGGAAATCTTGTGTGTAAGGCAAAGTGGAAATGTAGATTTTTGCACCAGAGTTCTGCTTCAGGAAACTGACATATCTCCCTTGTTTCCCAATCAGTCGTCCAACAAGATGCTGACACAAGAAAGCAAATGGGTCAAGAGGAAATTTTAGATAGTGAAATGGAAAAAACATCAGGACCCCCCATGGAGTGTCATTTAGGTTAGTTAAATGACACACCATGGAGGTGTTGTACAACCAATTCCAAAGGTATGAAACGGTTTGTTGTTGTGTTTAGTACACCTCACAAACAAACTGGACTTTCTCGGCAAACAGACTAGAGTTCGATTAAAGCAGACCAAACAGGGCTGGTGTGAAAATATTTACCAAGATATTCCTAAATGTAACTTTGCCGCCTTTGGTTCTTTTTACCACATCTCAAACTGTCACTATGTTGTGGCAGTATATGAGACATAATCAGTGAAGAGATCAAGCGTCTCCTCCCTGTGCCCTGCTCCCAACCAGTCAAAGCCAAGAGGAAAGTCTCGGCGCTGCAAATCAACAGTACGTACACGCTGCTCAATGTGCCAATGGTGGAGAAGCCGTTTTGGACATCAAAAATGTTTTTGCACATATATATAGCAATGTGTAAAAACACGATTTATACATTTTGTTTTACACATTTTGGGTAACTTTGTTTTGCAAATTTTAATCTAACTTGAGGAACAAAAATTGTTCCCAGTATTTCAACAATTGCAGCAATCCACCCCCCCTACACATTTATGAAATCTTTTCTCATGTTTCTAACATACCTGCTAGAAATGAGTTCATTATTTATGACAAAGGTTTCTTGTTCTTATTCTTGTTTATTTGATATTCAAAGTAAATATTCATATTGTTAAAAAGATAAGGTCATTTGATCCGAATAGAAAAATAACTTGTATTTGTAAGTGCATTTGAGTATTTGAGTGTCCTGTATTCAGAGAGAAACACTACCTTACACAATTGCACAAAAGAATTAGGTTATGCACACACACACACACACACACACAACATACACACATATCAAGGCAGCATCAATGAAGACAGAGGTTGTGTCTTTTAGGCATCACTGGTTGTTTTGACTAACCTTTGGGACCTCGATCTCCCAGATGACGAGTTCTGAGGTAGATGATGTAGAGTTGTTGCCCTGGTTCTCACAAATGCTCATAGTGCAGCCGCTGTCCACAGAGTCCATGCTGTTCACATCAGAACCTACGGACAGACAGACAGACAGACAGACACGGTCATCAGTTTTCAGGCAAGGACATATTCAGGCAAGAAACATCAAGAACAGGATGCAATGTTGAGCTTTTGCTAATATAGATGCATGCATAACCAAGCCTATCATTATGAAAGCCATCAATAACCGTGTCATCATTAGGATGACACAGTGCCATGAATAAACTTGGCGTTAATATAATGATTTTTGCTTAAAGGAGTTAAGGACATCTGATTTCAAGAACTGAAGAAACATGGACAGAATTTGACTATCCATCCATCCATTTTCCGTCACCCTTCTCCCTAACGGGGTCGGGAGTTGCTGGTGCCTATCTCCAGCTGCGTTCCGGGCGAGAGGTGGGGTCACCCTGGACAGGTCGCCAGTCTGTCGCAGGGCAACACAAAGACAAACAGGACAAACAACCATGCACACACACACACACTCACACCTAGAATTTGACTAGTGAAAGGGAATTCACTGCATAATATGAAACCTTACTTATCTTTTTAAGTTGGTTATTTGGTTCTAAGACCAGCTAGCAGTTTTTTCACCTTTTGCACTGACCTTAACATCGAAAACATCGGCACAAACAGTAATGTCAGTCCATCTTATTCATTTTTAAACCTAATTAGTAACTTGGTGATCTCTTTTATTCTGCTCATACATAAAATGCATGTTTAAGAAAACAGGAGTTTTCACTAAAATTTTCATTAGTAATGATGCGCAAATAAAAACATGAATAATCATGTCTCACCTCCAGACTGATCTGTGTCCAACTCGCATGTCCCATGAGCTCCGTTCCTCAGGTCGTCCCCGTTAACTTTCTTTGTGCCACACACAGCATCAGAATTTCCTCCAGCTTCCTCTGTAGTGCTCCCAGCTGCAGACTGAGGCGGTACAGTTTCATTTGCTGATGAGTCTGTAATCTTTAAAACACCTGCTGGATTCCCCAGCATGCTGCTCTGCAGGTCCTCACTGCTGTTCCCTTCCTCAGAGTGGTATGTGCTGCAAGCCGAGTCTTCAGTCAGCACTGCAGCATCATCACATCTATTAAGTAGCGTTTCCCTTTGGTGTGGTAGTGTTGGCCAGGCTGCATTCTGTGCGCTGTTGGTTTTCAGAATCCTGGTTTCGACATTTCCCCACTCTGGAGTCACTGAGAAACCTTTTGGCACTGCTTGGACTTCCTTCTCTGCAGCTTCTGTACCCTCATGGTTTCCCTGTGAGGGAACATCAGCAGGAAAGTCTTCCATTATTGGATCAAGTTGTGAGGGTTGAGTGCCATCGGCCAGAGTAACACTCATGTTGGAGGGTTTAGTGTTTGCTGCAACCTCACAGCTGCTGGTCCCGAGAACTTCTTGTGTGGCTGCAGAGAGGACCTCAGTAATGAGTCCAGCTGCCAGTATCTCCAGATCACTCATTTCTTGAGGGTTTTCCTTAGAATGCACATCCACTGAGATTTCTAAAGAGGTGGATGTGCCCTGGACTTCGGAGGAAAGGATGATAGATGTGCTGGCGAGGATGCATTTGTGTAAATCCTGTGCTGAATGGGCATTTTCCAGAGAGTCTCCGTCTGACGACACCATCCTGTGTGTTTCGGCTGATGTGAATAAGCAGACGGCCTCTTGTGCAATTACAGCACTGTGATGCGTTGCAACTTCACCCTCTGGCTCTGGCCGCTCCGCATCCGAAAGATTTATTGCCATGGGAGAAAATCTGGTGTCTTTGGAGTCACTGGACAACAAAGCAACTTCCTCTACTGAGTCTTCTGGAAGAAGATCCAAGTCTGTGACTGGGCATTTCTCCAACTCGCCAATAAAGTCAGGGGTCGAGTCATATTCGGGGCCTTTGAGGGGTTTCATTGATTCCTCTACCAAATCACTGTCTCTAAATGTTGGTGTAATTATGTTTGATGGTCGGTCTGCTTCCTCAGGTATCGTTCTGCCGCAGAAACGAACATCATTGCACGTTTGTTCCAGTAAGGATATCGCTTCAGGATCTTGGGGAGGCGTCGGGGAAATAATTTCATTCTCCGAGTTCTCCTTGCTATGATTTGGGAAGGCTGGGCTTTCCTCTTCATATAGCAAACCGTTGTTGCAGTCTTGATGAGAGTCTTTAAAGCTCACAGAAGTCGACGAGACCTCGGGGCTTTTCTGTCCGACGGGTCGCTCTTTCTTCCTCGAGGTGTACCACCACCAGCCAATAAGCACGAGCACTCCAGGCATCGTGTAGGAAACAACAGACCGAAACCGAACTGGCATTTTGACGAGACACCAAACGCCACACCTGAAAATTAACACACAAACGTTTGACCGGAATTAGCAACGTTTTTGAAATTATTTGCTTCTTAACCAAGAAAAAACAAGGCAAAAAAAAAAGAAAACTCCCAGTTCATGTGGTGGGTAAATGCATCAAAAAGCAAGATGTTTAACACAACAACAAAACAAACCAAAATAAGGGATATTTGCTTCAACATAAGGAAGGGAATAATCATAACAGTTCATGATGAGTTGCCAATGTTGACAAATTCAAAACATCAATACTGATATTTCAGCATGACGCTGTTTATTTTGCACAGCTAATTTTGACTTTTTTTGTGACTTCTGCCAGAAAGCAGGAGATTCCCATCTGGACAGCATGTCTGTCAGTAATAAAATAATTTACTAGTGTTTGTGTGTGCAGATCTGTCCCATGGATGCATTGCTACACTAATTTTAACAATTTAATTCATGTTCAAAGTTCTATACTTTTCCAGACTCAAAGAGTTTTTCAGAGTTCCAAATCTCTTGTCATAAACAAAATATAAATACCTAAAGTTCACTGGAAGTGAATGGCAAACACTTCTACAGAAAACAGGCTTCAAATACGTCTTCTGTAAAAAAACACTAGAAAACTAGAAACTGGAAACGAGGTCCAGAAAAGAAATAAAAATAAAAATAATGTCAAGAGGAAAGTTGGGGAATTTCAGAAAGAACGGAAACAACAAATTATACCAGCAGAAGACAAACAAGGGATGAAATGAAAGAAAACAAAAGGGAAAGATCGGAGACACCTACAGGTAAAAAAAATAAGTCAAATACACAAGGAAGGGAAGGAGCAAATTACAAGGGCAGAGAGGTCACAAACAGAGGAAACAAATACAAATACTTTACAGTTTTACTGGCTTTTTCCAAACCTGGAAATGGTAAAAATCAAATTTCATACTTTTCCAGACTTTATTGCACACTGATTACAATTTGCAGGTGTAAAATAAACTAGAACTAGTTTTGGTGTGAAGGACACCAAAACTGGTTCAACCCAGAGGGTCAGAACCCCCCAGCACCTCTTGAGTATATTTTATCAGTCTATCCTTTCTGCTCTAATACAACTTCAATAAAACACAGCTTAAATAATTTAATCAATTTCAGGAAGTCGTGGTTTAGTCTCGACTGGTGTATGCCTGATTGCTGGTGGGCTTTTCAATATTCCAGCAGCGTAAGCCCTTACTGTAGGAGATCCTGTTCATAGAGGCAGGACAAAGTAGCCCATTTGGAGGCCACTGTCCTGCTCCGGTACAGACCACCGCACTGGATCCGTCAAGGGAACACGCAATTCCTATTCATTGAAAATTAGCCTCTACGATTTGACCTTCCCACCGTACAACCGGACGACACATCCCACAAGTTGAGCTAAGCAAAGGGCACGTGTGTGCTGCACTCGGGTTAGCGACTGTCCCGAACAGGCCTCACAGCCGCCAGTTAGCTCATAGCCGCCGCAGCTAGCACGACAGCAGACGGCATCCAGCGGCTGCCTCTGACAATTAATACGTCGTCAGATGGAGCCACTGCTAATATAACTAAGATATGCCTGAAGACATGCCTGAAGTGCACAGCACAATGTCCGGTTACTTAACTTTCGTAACAGGGACGCAGCTAAAGCGCACCGCTGACAGCCGGGGGAAACGTGGAAGTTGGTTGTTCAATGACATAGGATCATTGCTCTTATTCTACTCCAGAGTTTACTTTGTGCAGCTCGCAGGACTCCCAGGGAATATCAGAGGACATTTTTTACGTTAGCATTCTCTGCTTTCAAAGCAATAACAATGTCAAATACACAGAACGTACAAAGATCCGTCCAAAAATGTACCTGTCTCCTTTACTTACAGTATTTTAAGGTCCCCAATGCTGCCCCGCTAGGAACAAGGCTGTTTGAATGTTTTCAATCGCTTTACTGATCTCCTCCCCACGTGTTTAACCGATCTGCCTCAATCTGTAAAAACAGTGCAAACAGCTGTTCAAATCTCGCGATACTCGATTATGTACTCTCGCGTCAAGCGAGACCGCATTTTCCACTGAAATTATACGTTTTTTAAAAATTCTTTGTTTTGGAAAAAGAATATGGGACAAAAACTCTAAATAACAGATAACCCTTTGTATGTTTTTATTTTATACTACGTATTATTATTATTATTATTATTATTATTATTATTATTAAATGACATGTCTGGAATAAGACTTGTTAACGTTAAGGTCAAATATACCAATAAAATGTTACTTTTTGACAAAATGAACTAGAACTTTTTTTATTATTATTATTCATTTAGTGACAGACAGTTTGCGCTGTAAATATAGTCAAATTTTCAAGATGGCCATTTTTTTAATTATTTCATTATTTGTCAAAAAACAAATACAAATGTAATGAAATTTAAAAGTCTTAATGGCTATTCCTCCTGTGATTCGGCTAATTAAAGACATAATTACACATTCAGCTGTGACTAAAAAAAAAAAGATTATGAATGCTTTGAATTTATAGACAAGAAATGTAACAAAAGATCCATAAGAAATACTCTGGTGTTATTTGACCAGTGTTTGTTGTACAGTAGGGAAAGAAACAAAAATAATAATAAAAAAAGGAAAATAATTAATTGAATGAATTGCATAAAAAGGGTTTATTTATAAAAATTGATAACACAAGTATAATAAAAGATTATGAAAGAGTTGAAATATTGGCAACAACATTTAGTAAAATTTATGGTTCAATATTAGTAAAGAGGAAATATAAAACTTATATTTAGCTGAGTGATTTACTCAGCTAAATATAGCTGAGTAATAAAACTACTTGATCATGATAAATCACTCAGATTTATCTGAGTGATTTATCACTCAGATAAATCACTCAAGATTTATCTCAGTGATAAATCTTGTAACTCAGATTTATCACTGAGTGACAAAGAAACAATTTATCAAATGAAGAGTTTACAACAATAGAAATGGGAGGAATGACTTTAGATTTGAGAACAAAATTAAATAAATGATTGTATAAATCAATAAGCTGGGTCGTCCAACATGGGGAATTTAAAATCTATCCAGGGAAGATTGAAATAAGAAACGAGAAGTTTTGGATGAATGATTCAATTCAAAAATACTTTATTGACCCCAAAGGGAAATTAAATGTTGTTGTAACTCAGTAATTCAGATTCTTCAGAGTTATTGTATAATGATGGCTGTTGGCAGGAAAGATCTCTTGTAGCAGTCTGTCTTACAGCAAACTTGAAGACACCTCTGACTGAAGACACTTTGCTTTCCCAAGACTCAAAGAGGATGGTCAGGGTTATTCATTTTTCTTGGTTTTAAGAATCCTTCTTTGAATCATCATCTTCAAAGGTTAAAAAGAAAATGAAAGATTTTCAAACTAATTGTTTAGAAATTAGTCAAACTATATTACTATAGTTCTATATTCAGCGCAACTATATGTATATGTCATTATATTCACATCTATATAGATGCATAAAAAAAATTGAAAAAACAGGAATAGCATTGGTAGTAGCAGAATTTATTTTAAAAATAGGGAAACAAATCACAGATGGATTATCAGTACATATAGGAAAAATGTTGGCAACATTATTAGCTTTACAATGGACAGAAGACATAAAACCATTTAAAACAATAATTTGTTCAGATTCAAATGATCCATTAAGTTTAAAATACAATCAATCACATAGTAGGACAGACATCTTATTAGAAATATTACATACAATATTTAAAATATAAAATATGGGTTTAACAGAAACATTCTTGTGGATGCAAACACATGTTGGAGTTAAAGGGATCGAGATTGCAAAATCTGAGGGAAAGAGTATTATGAAACAAAAACTAATGAAAGAATAGCAGATGAAGAAAAAACAAGGAGATTTTTACAAGATTCAATAGCAAGAAATAAGAATTGAAAGAAGAAATAGAAAGAAGGAAAGAGTGATGGACAGAGTGAGATTTGGACATACAGGGCTTAATTGTACTGGGACTGGTAAATGTGATCACTGTGAAAAAAATATGAAACAATAGAGCATGTTACATTAGAACAGGGGTGTCAAACTCAAATACACAGTGGGCCAAAATGTAAAACTTGAACAAAGTCGCGGGCCAGCATTGAACAAATGAACCTTTTAATATCAAAATATTTGTTTACATATGTAAAAGACTGTCTTTTACATATGTAAACAGATATTCTGTCTCCCACCTGTCCAGAAAGCTCCTGTTGTCTGCCTTTCTTTTCGGTTCTACAGTGACAGTTGTAGCTTGAGATCGCTATAACTACTGTCACAGAGGAGAGGGCGTTTCTGGGACCCGTCCTGATTGACAACAACAGCAAGGCATTATGGGATTTGTAGTATTAGCGATGAATGAATGCGCTGTATCATACCGGTGGGCCAGCTCGCGTAGTCATTTGGTAGTATAGCCTCGCGGGCCAAATATAATTATACTGCGGGCCAAATTTGGCCCGCGGGCCAGAGTTTGACACCTATGCATTAGAATGTCATAACTATGAAAAAGAGAGAAGATATGTGAGGAGAGAGTTTGAAAATATTAAGGAAAAGGTTAGTTTAGTATTGAACAAGAACTTAGTAGTCAGCATATAGAAGTCATTATTCGATTTTTAAATAAAGCTGAATTATTTCATAAAAGTTGACCATATGTTGTAGGTATGCATGTGTGAATGTGCATACATATGAAGACAGACAGACAGACAGACAGACAGACAGACAGACAGATAGATAGATAGATAGATAGATAGATAGATAGATAGATAGATAGATAGATAGATAGATAGATAGATAGATAGATAGATAGATAGATAGATTGATAGATTAAACTATCTTCCATATCAGTAGGTGGCAGTAATGCTACTTTACGTTTTTTTTGCCAACCGCCAATAAATCTCAAGAAGAAGAAGAAGAAGAAGAAGAAGAAGAAGAAGAAGAAGAAGACGCAGAAGGAGAGAAGAAGAAGAAGAAGAAGAGAAAAGAAGAAGAAGAAATAATTAAATAACATGAAATAAAAACATTCATCGTATTAGTTATTAGTCGCATTACTTCCTCTGTCTCTTATCTTGTGTTAGTGGGAGTATTTGCACGCTGGACCTCAACATTTAGAAAACATTCTCGTCAAGCCTAACGAGTCGTCAGCACAAGCGGGAGTGTTGAAGACCACATTTGTTAAGGTTAGTGTTTGTTCTGGAGTTTCTGACGACACTATTTCATTATTGTTGACCTCCACACTATAAGCCGATAATTCCATTTCTGTTTTCTATCACGTTATCAACAGATTAAATGACACCTTCCAACTTACATTCTGTACAATTTAACAAACGTCCACGTTTATTTTGATGGTAACAGTTTTCCAACTTTTCCTCCTCCAGTTTGCCAACAGTTCTGCGGAAGTAAGAACATACTGTAATGTTACAAAGTAGCTGCGCTACACAGATTTCTTAAGCGTTTCTTTTGTTTCAGATCATGAGTATTAGTAATAATGATAATTGTCTCAGGCTGCACAGTGGCGCAGTGGGTAGCGCTGTTGCCTTGCAGCAAGAAGGTCCTGGGTTCGATTCCCGGCCCGGGGTCTTTCTGCACGGAGTTTGCATGTTCTCCCTGTGCATGCGTGGGTTCTCTCCGGGTTCTCCGGCTTCCTCCCACAGTCCAAAAACATGACTGTCAGGTTAATTGGCCTTCCCAAATTCTCCCTAGGTGTGAGTGTGTGTGTGCATGGTTGTTTGTCCTGTTTGTCTCTCTGTGTTGCCCTGCGACAGACTGGCGACCTGTCCAGGGTGAACCCCGCCTCTCGCCCGGAACGCAGCTGGAGATAGGCACCAGCAACTCCCAACCCCGTTAGGGAGAAGGGTGACGGAAAATGGATGGATGGATGGATAATTGTCTCTGTCTGATATTAAGTCAAGCTTCAATTGATGTGTTGAAATTCAAAGGAAACCCCAGTAATTACAAATAATAGTAAATCCTGAGCAAACTCTGAGTTGGCACATTTTAGAAGATTGGACTAAGTTTCACTTGCCACAACAAGAACATATCAGTGCCAGAACTGTAGGAGCTTAAAGATGTCAAAAGACAAATACTAAATGATGTATAATAGGGTGTGTGTCACAATGCAATTGAGCTTAAATATAAAGCTTTCAAAAGAAAGGGTTGGGGCTTGACTATAAACATGTTTTTAATATAAATACATTATATTTGAAATGTAACCTTTCAAATGATAATAACCATGTTTATTAATAATAATAAAAAAAACAATACTGATGTAAGTAGTAACATGTAGAAAACCTTGAGTAATTGTGCTCAGATTAGCACAAACATTAGCTCATAGGTTGCAGAAATCTAAGAATCTAATGTTTCTGATCTCTGAAGTCTTTTCTACACTAGCAAAATTAATCTACTCAAGTAAGAGCAATAGTTCATACTACTCAAGTAAAAGTAAAACCTACAGTGCAGTAGAACTACCTTTTCTATGCCTTTTCTATACTTCAGTATAAACTACACCTTTTGCCCTCCAAAAAATTTTCTTTTGGGGAAAAAACTTTTTCTTTTTTTATTTTCAACCAAAAAAGTTTTTCAAGTAAATTTAACCAGTACTACCCACCTCTGAACACTGGCAACAACAAAGTTAGTAGCTGTAGCGGTATAAGCTTAAAGTGATATATTAGCATGGATTAAATAATCATCCATCAACAAGTTAATCTTGGAAAAATGTTCATGTGAAGCTGATGTTTATGTCTCTGTGACGTTTCCATATGTCTGTTGTTGTCAGGTGTGAGATCAGTGAAGTCAGAGAGTCGTTGGGACATCATGAGGCAGCTTAAAGGCAAACCTAAGAAAGAGACATCAAAGGACAAGAAGGAGCGGAAACAGGCCATGCAGGAAGCCCGTCAGCAGGTGGCCACAGTGGTGGTGCCTACACTCACTGTGGTGGTTCTACTCATCGTTGTGTTCGTTTATGTGGCGACCAGGCCTGGTGCTATGGAATGAACATCATTGTTTCTTCAGCAATATTACAATGGATAAAACCAAGGACTCCCTCCATGATGTGAGAGCATTTCCACCATTTGTCTTAATGAAAGCATCCAAAGAATCCCTGTCCAGGATTTCAGCAGCTAAAAGAAGAACATGTCAAACCTTCGTGCCTTTAAAAGCTGAATAAGGTCAACATTGACTGAAACCCGTCTTTTAGATATTGATTTGTCTTTATGTCCTGGAATATAACTCAACATGCTTTATACCAAAGAATGTCTGTACACAGATAATGTCTGTCTGCACATATGATGTCTAACAATGACTCTATAGATTGTGCCTTTGAGTTACTGAAAATGCATTTAATGAATGATCCCACTCTAGTTTTCTGAATGTTGGTAGGCCCAATCAGTCCATTAGATGAAATGGACTGCTTGGCTAATTTCTTAGCAGTCTGGATTGATGAAATCCATTTTTTACACTTCACATTTTCTGCTTAACATATAAAACTAAATCTACATTTTGTATAAATCAATTATTACAATTGTGTAGTTTTATTGCAATGCCTTAACTGATGTCAGACTGCTGCACTTAACATCAGTAATTGTTAAAAAGCAAGCATTTTATACAAACTCTGAAAGAAACAATCATATAGGAGGTATTCGGTGCTGTAGATGTGGATTACAGTCAAAAACACTAAATCAAGTTGCTGGAAATAATTTGAGGGACGAGGATTTTCCGATTGTCAACATAACAAAGTGTTATATTGCTAAAAGACTAATCTAAACCGATGCAATTCTAACTAATGGAGTATCTATTTTTGCAATAAAATAAAGAGAACCACGCAATTTAACCAGTCTTGTGAGTTTGTATTCTTGTTAAACTAGCAGAAAGTTAAAATTAAAATAAACACTTATCACATAGTCACAACAGTATGACTATGTGATATAATCAAAACTTTTCACACTTAGAGCAGCTTCCCAAAAGCTGGAAATGAATTGAATCCAAGGTCACATGTGTATGATAATTTTCACAGCGTTTCCTCTCCTGACCATTAAATTGAGTTTTAACATCAGTGGCTGCAAAGACAAAGCATAATAAGATTATGCTTTTTTCACTTAAAAAGAACACTTTTTAAGTGAAACTATTTTAAAATGAATCACTTTTCACTTAAGTTGCTTTTCCATTCTGCATAAGACCAACCTGCAGCCTTCCCTTGATGTCATGATTTTCACATCCTCACAGCTGGATGACTTAAACGTTGTGCTAAGTGTGTCTAAAAGAATACCACATCAGTCAAACCACATTTAAAAATAAATTACATTTTAATTTTAGATAATATTGTGTTAGGATAACAACTACTGATTGGATGCAGCATCTTAGTGTGTGTCAGGGAGAATGGCAGGAAGGGAAGGAACAGAAAGGAGCCTGATCAGCGCTGTCCCACTGTTATTGATCACATTATATGCACCACTGTCTGAGAGGACTGAAAGTCTTTGAGAATATGCCCCAGGGTTTATTTCTCAAAGTAGAATGAGACACAAACAGTTTCAGTAAAATCCCATTTTGGATTTAGTTCAGAAAATTGAGGTAAAACTTCTCTGAGCAGGATTCATATCAGATGAATCTTGTTGCATTATTTTTGTAAAGTGCCTTGAAAAGACATATTTTATAAATTGACGCTATAAATAAACTGAATTGAACCGAATTATCTAAACACAAAATACCAATGAGAGAAATCCGGTTTATTTTTAAGGTTTTCAAACACATGACCTGATCAGTACATATCCTTGATTGATAAATGTACAGCTTTATTCTGTTTTGAATAACACGCCTTTGCTCACTTGCATAACAGCACGCCTCCAAAATACACTAGGTTGGATGAACGTAATTGTGAAAGTCATGACTTTAGTAAGGCTGTTGTGTTGGCAAAGTTCAGAGATTCAAATAAAGAAACTGGAACAAATGACATCTTTGTTACTGACTCCTCTAAAAATTAAAGACAAATCTGTTTTATGTTGGCAGTGGCACATGCTCTAATCAATTTATCTATTAATTATAAAAACTTCATTTCAAGTCCATTTTTATATAAGAAAATAAGTACATTTATTGAACATGCGTGCTGTACTGAAGTAATAATTCAGGAGTACTGAAGCAATACTGACTGAGAGCTTTTTTTTTCCATGAGGACGTTTTAAACATATGCAGATCTTTTTCTGTTAAATACCGTCATTTGATTGGCCGCACAGAGCAGCGGTCAGCCCCCGTCACCCTGCAAGCCAGCGCCATTGGCTGACTCTTCTGACAGTCAATCGGAATGTACTCACGTCATCGAGGCGCCACAGCTGATTGGTTAGCTGTTCTGTAAAATCTCACCGCCGAGTAGGTAAGATTATGTTCACCATGTTGGATCAAGTGTTTATCCTGTTTACCTTGTGATCAGTTGGATCATGTCAGCGGAGCGTCATCGTGCTGGAGTGTGAAGGACCCGCAGCCCGGCTCCCGACACGCCGCGGTCAGCCTTCCTGACACCGACAGGAGGAGGAGGAGGACTTCGATGTGGAGATGAAGCTGCCCACTCTGTTAGCTAGCTCCGAGCTGTCAGGTTAAGAAACTCTCGCCTTCGCACGGGCGGCACGCAAATTTATCTAGCCCAGGTTAAAGAAGAACTTTTTGTCACATTGTTATCACGTCTCTCTGGACCTGCACTTATTTCGAGGACGGAGCGAAACGGCCCGAAAACAAAGATTTCGTGGGCAAATCAAGTCATCTAGAAGGAACTATGAGGGCTCGTGCTCTAATGTTTTGAGCAATGGTCACAGCCCCTCTGCTCGGGCTGATGATGGGGGTTTCTCTCTAAACAAACACTTCCATGTGAGTGGATGGCGGTGGCTCGGGCCTGTCTGTCTACTTGCGTCTGCTGTTGTATTATCGCCTTAGCCGGGATACACCCCCTCTGCACCGGATCTGCGCCGTTAATCACGGCTCGGTGATTACCTCTGTTTACGGAGTAGCTACCTCGCTCTGCGCGCAAAAAGCATAAATAGGAAGAGGAGTTCGTTTGGAATAACAGATGCAGTTTCCCGGCTGCGCGGACCCCCCTTTACGGGAGGATTTGCGGCGCTGGTTCGAAGCCTGTGGAAAACTTTGGCACTTGTTTTAGATGAATGTTGTTCCCATGTGACGGGCTCCTGATCACACTGCTGTGGAATCAACACGCTCTACGATGGGAGACACCCAAATCCAACAACTTTATTTATTCAGGGGGGCTCAGGTTTACTTCCACTAATTATTTTTGTTGTGTCAAGTTTTTCAAATATTTTTATTACACTTGACACTGCTTTAAATTTTTTTTAGCAAAAATATCTTTAGTTTCAGATCACTGAGAGAAAACTGTGGCTGAAGTCCTTTAGCTGCTTCTTTTTTTTCTTTTAAGTTGCATTATGATAAACATTATGGCAAAATTTACATTTTGTGTGAAGATTTAAAGTAACTGATGGTTGATCTTTTAAAGCCAGAATCTGTTTTATTGATTTTTCAGTGTAAGGGTTCAGTGTGGTAGCCTTCATCACCACTTTCTGACCTGGTAGACGTTTTGTTTGTTTTGTTTTGGGGGGTTTTGCCTTGCTGAATGGCTCTTTGCAGCACAACTGCCACAAACGTTCCAAAAATGATGACTGCTTACAACGGTGGCTCCTCAGCAGTGGCTGCTCATCACCATCACCAGCTGCAGCACCTCCCGCCTCCCCACATGCACCATCACCACCACCACCACCAAGCAGGACAGCATCACTTGCAGCACCCGGGTTCTGCTGCAGCCGTGCGCACGGTGCAGCAGCACACATCCACTGCTGCGGCTGCAGCGGTGATGCTCAATCCTGGCCAGCAGCAGCCCTACTTCCCCTCTCCTGCGCCTGGACAGGCTCCAGGACCTGCTTCAGCTGCAGCTCCAGCCCAGGTTCAAGCCGCTGCTGTCAAGTCTCACCACCACCATCACCACCACCATCAGCAGCAGCAAAACACGCATCACCTTCAGCAGCAGCTGGACATAGAGCCTGATCGGCCCATCGGCTACGGTGCGTTTGGAGTCGTCTGGTAAGTACACAGCTGTTGAGTTTGCTTAACTTCGTCACATCTTCCCTTTTCAGCTACCTCTCTTTCTACTTCGTATATTAGAATGACACGCACACTAAACTAAGACCTAACATTTCTTTTTGGAACTTTTCTTAAGTTTGCTTACTATATTGGTTTTTTTATTATTATTTATTTTTTTTAAAGATATTTAAAATTCTGTTTTGAGGAATTCTTAAAGTACAGAATCCATTAATGTTTGTGACCTTTAATTAAAGCTGAAATTTCAAAGACATTTGATTTCAACGCCATTAAAAAGTGATCTGAAAAAAAATAACTAACAAAAACTATAAAACTTTGGCTACTGGTTGCACACTGCAGCATCCAACGTCTCGAGGTGAAAATAAAAGTTTTTGCCAGATCAGCAGCCATGTCCAAAAAGAAACTAAAACAAAGAAAATGAAAGAGCTGCTTCCCTAAATATTATGTAACAAAACCAAACATAATGACACCTGACACCAAAAACCCAGAAGCTGAACAGTAACTAACCAGTGAAGCATATGCAGTCACTGTATACTGTCCAAAAAGAATAAACTTAAAACTCAACCTGGAGTTAAAATGTTTTAATCACATGAATGAATTAAAGTTCTGGGGCTCGGACCCGGGCAGAAGACGTGGGCACTGTGAATTGCAATAAGCTTGGCTGATCAGCTGACGATGAGGATTTTCCTGCCTGGGGCAGCACACTGGTGGTGGAGGCCTGAGGGTGGAGCAGGGGCGGAGGTGGCTTGAGCTCGGCTGGTGAGCGGATGGAGGCCCAGATAAACGGAGGCTAGCTTGATGATTGACTATGATGAGGCGTGGTCCTTCGCTGATGGACTGCGGTAGACGCAGCGATTGGATGATGCAGGTGAGGCTGGAGAGTCTTCCAGTTGGAATTTATGCCTCGGCTTAAACTCAATCGGCTCCAAGTGTCAATATAAATATGTTTGTAGATTTATTTACTATGCTTAAAAAAAATCTAAGGTTGAAAAGATTCAAACACAGTCTGTAACAACTTGGCATCAATAAAAGTATTAACTTAAGCTCAGGTACATCAATGTGACTGAGCTCAGTAAAAAGAAAACATGAGGTAATATCTGAAATATGTCATTCATATTGTATGTGAAATGCTAAAGAACTTTCTAGAAAAGAATCAGCCTTCAAGATCAAATCTTTTGTCTGTCTTGTGAAAACAATATGACTATCGAGACACAAAAATGTGCGCCAGCCTAACAGGCTCTGAGGCACAACTTGAAGCAGCAGCTGTACAAAGTGTCCTCAATAATCCTTGTGGAAACTTTGTTCATAACATTATTGGCTCTATATAAATAAACTGAAATAATCATGTCAGACTGGATTGATAGATTTCAGAATGCTGCGCTCAAGTTTCCATTTGTCCATGTGAGCCACTTTTTTCTTTTTTTTTTTTGGCAACTATGCCAAAGTATGGAGCAGAATTATGGAGAGGGGATAAATTAGATGAATTGGAACAAAGCAGTGAGAGAAAGTGAGGTCGCTCTTTCCCACAGCAACCTCATTTCACAATTCACAAACGTATGTTTATGTTTCTGTGTAAATGTTAATATTTTTGTGTAAATTCATGTAGTTCTGCATTTTTGTTTGTGCCTATAAACCATCTTGGTGCTGGCCTCCCTTGGTCAAACGGTACATAAACAGATGAATTCTCCTTTTGTTAAAGGAGGTACAGCTTTACGCTTTTCATCACTCAAAACCAATCAGGTTTAAAACGATCTCTCTCAGACACACAGCCCCATTCAGTGGCCAGTTAGGAGACGGGATAGTGAGCATGGCTGCAACAAACATATTTTTACTAAGCTGTGCATGGAGTGGAATGGGTCTCCTCTGCTCTGACTCCTGGTTGGCGGTATGCTGCAGGTTGGGTGGTTATGTCAGACTGACTGCAGGGCTTTGTACGCTCACAATCTTTGTATGCTCTCTCCCAGTTGAGAGCGAGGACTTACTTGAGACTTGAACAAAATGTCGTGTGGACATCTGAGGCATAGTGCAGTAGCCTGTTGTAGAAAAATGGGAAGTAACACTGAGATGCAGTACAGAATGAGAGAATGATGTCAGGGTGTATTTTCAAGGTGGCAAACCAACAAACAAGCTCCCTTCCAAGAAGAGCTGCTATCTATAGAAGAATATTATATTTGTATTGGGTGAACAACAAGAATTATTTTTTTTCACTGTATCATATCTAAGACTCAGAAGAGTGCATCAGTAGTAGTTGTGTGATCCTAGTGGAGTCATACTTGCACCTGCTTTTTTCTGAATTGATCTCTGGATTCAATAATTCTATCCTGTCACTTAGTGATTCGCTCTTCCTGAAAGCACAATAAAAACTTTTAATATTGTATTCTAATTACTTCAGTAAGAACATCAAAAATTCTGCTGTGCTTTTGCAGTGATAATTGGATGTATTTCTGGGTCTTCACAGTGTGGAGAGGTGGGGCTCCTCATAGAAATCAACATGATCAGGAGAGATGTCTTTTAATTTATGAACAATAGATATTAAAGTTCTCCTGATAACCGCTGTCTGTGGTTATTTATCCTCTGCTTTAAGGTCGGTGACGGATCCCAGAGATGGAAAGCGAGTGGCTCTCAAGAAGATGCCCAATGTCTTCCAGAATCTTGTTTCTTGCAAAAGGGTCTTTCGGGAACTGAAGATGTTGTGTTTCTTCAAACATGAAAATGTAAGTGCACATTTATCTTAAATGTTACAGCCAGACATTTCGAGGTGATTCCAGATGATCATTGGAAGAAACAAAAAAAAAACAAAAACATTTATTCATAATCATGACGTAAACATTGTGTGTCCTCAGGTACTTTCTGCTTTGGACATACTGCAGCCTCCACACATCGACTACTTTGAAGAAATGTATCCTTTACGCTTTTCATTCACTTTAAGATTGATAACACAGTTCAACACACTGGATGGCCTTTTTCTGTGTAAGTAGACGGTAGCTGTGTTTCCATTACAAATGTGTGCAAATCTTTGTCTATGTTCTACTAAGATTGGAAAAAATAAACACAATTTTGCAAATGTCATATTTTTATTAAATAAGAAATATAAAAATTCATGGCGGTGACAGATGTAAACAGTGACTCAGTATTCAGCCATGGTGGTAGTGCTCATCTGTTGGTCATCAGAAGAGAAGTCGGCGTCTTATTCGGGCGTTGGAGCGACAGTCTCCTTATACTTGAGAAAGACTACGTCTGTGTCATTTTGGGTAAAGTGTAGTTGGCATTTTTCTACAAGAGCTATGGGCTCACTTAAATCACAGACAACCTTTTTATGTGTGTGTGATGCTGTGGGAGCTCTGGTGGAACCAGCTGCTTGTTGTCGGAGGAAAAACAAAAACAATCATCTTCGTACCACTTCCTGTCTTCTTCTTCGTTTTCGCCAGCAGTGACATCTGGCTGTTAATCTCGTGAATTAAAAGTGTCTCCATTGCAGTTTTCTGAACATTCAAGCCACAACTGAAGCATACCAGCGTTGTTGAGCTGGGCAGTTTATGTCACTGTTAATATTCTAGTTTCCAACCTTAATCTCCCAACGTTCAGCTATGTTGTGACTGAACTTATGCAAAGTGACCTCCATAAGATCATTGTATCACCACAGCCTCTGAGCTCGGATCATGCCAAAGTTTTTCTGTATCAGATTCTTCGGGGTGAGTGCTTATTTCTTTTTTTTTTTTTTTTTTTCCCCCGATCATGTTGGTGTTCTTACAGCAGTAGGGTTAAGAGGGAATTTTCTGAAACAAGAAAAAAAAAATTTCAAAAAACTAGTAACTTCTGATTTTTCAGTGAGTCATGCAGGTACATGTCCAAAAATTAGAAACGTTCAACCTTTTTTTTTTTTTTGTCACCATTTTCATAAAGTGAACCTCCTTTTATAGATCTCTTAGTGAATCATTTTAACCCTTTATTTCTTGTAATTTTATGATTATGGCTTACAGATAATGAAAACTGAAAATTCAACATGTCTAAAAATTAAGATGTTGTGAAAAATTCAAATATTGGATACATTGTGTTCCCAGATGGAATGCTGCTGCTACTTGTTTTGACTATGGGTTGCTGCTGCTTTTCCCTGGTGAAGGGTTTGAAGAGGCAGACCGCCAGAAGGCTGGCCAGTTCATATTGTCTCAGTGTGACGTTCGCTCCGTTTAACGTCTTCCATGAGTTGAGGAAAGGGATTTGTCCAATGTCTTAGCATGGAGAGAGTTCCAACTTCTCAACAGTTTATCTGATCTTTCACTGTTTTGAATCGTCAGTCAAGTCTCGTTTCCATCTCCAATGTTGACTTTCTCTCTTCGAGTCAATTAATCTTCATTTCCATCACTGCTCAGTTCTGCAGTAGTTTGTCATAGTCCTTTGTGGAGATGAGGTGTCTTGAACCTTTTTAGCCTGTAAGTGAGAAAATAAGGTAAAAATCCCTTGAGTCTATTCATTTCAAGCAATCCAGCTGTGAGGGTAGAGAATATTAAAGATAACTACCAAAGCTAGTTGTATAAAGGAACTTCCAAAATGCAAAAGTAAAACCGAAAAGCTCCTCCTTCACAGGCAAGTAGGTGGAACATCATCTGTGAATGTTGGTCTACTGGGTTTTCTGAAGTCAACAGTAATGTGTCAGGACACTTCATGCTAACAAACTGCATAGTCATTTCATTTTTCACAAGGATCTGCCAGATCCATAGGCAGGACCTGGTGTCTCTGCCTATGGTACTAAAATGAACCATAGTGCCAATGATGAGGTTCAGCAGCCCTTCCTCAGCCGAACCTCATAGATCTTCTCTGAGCTGTTAAGAGGAGGACGACCTAGAGGTCACTTTCATCAGAGCCACAGGCTGATCAGCTCTTTGTCACACCGCACTGATGCAGTAATTCATACAAAAGGAGCCCCAACCAAGAACTGAGTTCAATGAAACGAAGCCTCAGATTTCTGTATAAGATTTAGATCTTTATTGATCTTCTGCAATAATCGGATCATTTCTGAGGCATAGGATTTTGGCGTTTCATTATCTGTAAACCACAATAATCAAAATGCCCAGAAATATAATTTAATTTTATTTCACTATGTGTAATGAATTTATATTTTAGTTTCACGTAATGTTCTTTGTTGGAGCCCTTATTAATAAATATTACAATATATGAAGTTTTTTTTTTTTTTTTCCCCCCCCTAAGAATCAAACTTAAACATTAAGTATCAGTCTGATGTTGATGTTACGATGCTCAGCTTCTATCAACTAACTGTAAAAGTCGAGGCTTTCAAACTAGTCGGTGAAGGACTGGAGTTGGTTATTTGAACGGTTCCAGAACTGTTTTCATCTACTGTTTTTGGTTTGTTACGTGCAGGACTTAAATACCTACACTCTGCTGGAATTCTGCACCGAGATATCAAACCTGGCAACCTCCTGGTCAACAGCAACTGTGTGCTCAAGGTGTGTGAAAATGGTTATGTTGCTACCATTTATGTCATCAGAGGCATTTATGCTGTAGGTCTATGTTTATAGCAAGTGTTTGGTCAGTATCCCTAAAAGAAATAAAGTAGTTTGTTTCTGCTTAACTTTCATTCTGTGTTGTCAGAAGGTTTTAAAATGTTTACTGTCTGTTTGCATGTGTTTGAATCTTTGCATCCTAGTGCCTTTACAAAGTGGTTCAGAATCACCACACAGCATTGACTCTCCTCCAAATCAGAAACGGCTTCATATCTTTAAGCTTTAAGACAGAAAAACGGCATCGTACTTCCATCGTAAAGTGTGTTTTAGAAATTGTAATTAAATAGCTGCTTCACAGATGTTTGATTTGATGATGGATTTGTCAAATCCAACAGCTAACGTCAGTCTGTGTTGCTTATTTGGAAGAACATGATCTAAAACGGGCAGAAATAAAAATGCAACCTTCTTCTATTGGATTTTAGAAAATGTCCCAGCCTCAGTGCTCGCTGGGTTTGTAGTTGTAATAGTTCAGAATTCTGTCAGACACTCTTGAAATGTGGGAGGTTTGTTGTCAAAGTTGAAGTGTGATGTCACAGAGTCTGTCGTGACGCAGAGTGAGAAACATGAGCTTATTTGAGGAAACTGTAGGGCAGAGAGAGAGAAAATAATATCTGGATGATGGCTGTTTATTTCTAATAAATATATAAAAGAATAAAGACATTGTCTGCATAGTAAAATAGAAAATCAACAAGAATTGAGAATAAAATCAGATAAGTTCTTCAAAATTGACTGAGTAACAGTGAACATGTTTGTTCCATCTTCGACTTGGTGGCATGTCAAGAACAAAGACTCTTTGCTCTCAGTAAAAGAATCAAGAAGGTCCTGGGAGCATAAACACCTGTACTAATATAAATGAAACAATGTTAATGGTAAGGTTTCTGTCTATGTGTTTAGATCTGTGATTTTGGGCTCGCCCGTGTGGAGGAGTTGGATGAGTCCCGGCACATGACTCAGGAAGTTGTGACGCAGTACTACAGAGCACCAGAGATCCTTATGGGCAGCCGGCACTACTCCAACTCCATCGATATTTGGTCTGTGGGCTGCATCTTTGCAGAGCTGCTTGGTCGGCGCATCCTCTTCCAAGCTCAAAGTCCCATTCAGCAGGTAACTTCTGATCATAACGAAAAACAAGACAGAGCCACATGCTTATGTGAGTGTGACGCTTGGAAGCTGCTTTATTTTTCACACTTGCTTTACTCTGGGTCTTTGGCCAGCCACTCATTATAGAGTCCATGTTGACACACATTTGGAGGTATTTCTAAAATGGATTCTTCTGTATTTAGCTGGATTTAATCACTGACCTACTGGGGACGCCTTCTATGGAGGCAATGAGGACGGCATGTGAAGGCGCACGGGCACACATTCTCAGAGGAACTCATAAGCAGGTAATCAGTCTGGAGTTTGAATGGCTTGACGTGACTTTAATAAAAAGGTCATGTGGGCCATCATTGCATTAGAAAAAAGAACCTATAATGCTAATATAGAGGCTCTTTGGCCTCAATGTTCCTTGCTTTTATTTTAGATTTTTCATATATATTTCTTACTGATTGTACATTGCATAGAGCAGTAATGAGGTCATGACATTATAGATTTTATTTTTCTCAAACTGGAAAGATATTCAGAACTCCTTAATTTTGCAAGTCTCATTGAAAAACCTTAAATTCTTAATCTAAAAATATATTAATTTGTTAGATTTACATGTAATGGTGAAATACTTCTTTGGCTATTAGATTTTCAAGAAATCGCATAGTTCCAATTGCAGTACATCAAACTAATCCAGTGTCTACAGGCACTTGTTTTTTTGTTGTTTGTTCAGGAGTCACTGAACTGGTTCTGCTTTCAATGTGTTTGTTCCTACAGCCATCCCTCCCTGTGCTGTACACACTGTCTAGCCAGGCAACCCATGAAGCAGTTCATCTGTTATGCAGGATGCTGGTGTTTGATCCAGTAAGTCGTTCCTTGTTCATTACATGTTCAAATGTTTTTCCTCTAGGACATTTAGAAACGGTGGTGGGCTGTGCAGCAGAAAACTGCATTAAAGTCTAGAGAACAGTGTAACTGTGTTAAAGTACTCAAAGGAAACCTTGTTCTTCAGTGTTCCTCCTGGACATCATGTATGTTCTCATATTTAGATTTATGCAACGTTGCTGCTCTAATCCGCTCGTTTTCCAGAGATCTCCGTTCCCTATTGCACTGAAGCTCATTCACATTTGGGCTGTACAAAACAACAAAACATTGTCAATTTAATCATGAAGCATAAATTGATGTTTTTTATTTTTTAAATGGTAAGCATACTGTCAGAATTTGCCCAGCAGAGAGATGAACATCAGAGTAAAGCCATCCTTCTGCATGCATTTTCACTCACCTCAAAGAATCTTGAGGAAAATAATCCACTGTACTGCTTTCATTGCTTCTTTGTTTTTTTTTTTGGGTGGTTTCTTTCTTCTCATTGGTTGAAGGTGATCAAGGCTGAGGGATTAGCTCTCAGCTTTCACGTGATCTGAAGCTCTTTGCTTCAGATCATCAACAAGCAAAGATGTAGTAACACTACATCATAGTAGAGGTGAAATTTGCAGCCTATGTCGTAGAAAGTATACATACTTCAGTTTTCCTGTGAATCTGAGTCCGGGGTTGTTACTGCAGTTCTTAACTGGATCCCGACCAGATAAAAACGCCACACAGTCCTTTATTCACATGTTTGTTCCCAACAAGTTTCTTCTTCCTCTGTGGCTTTCAAGCCTTTTTATTGAGGGAGGAGGATCATTCCTAAAATTTTCAGGGTGAACAGCACTCTAACAGAAAATGCAAGTCCTTCAAAAGCTAATGTCTTCAATGGAATTCAACTAAGTGACCTTTCAGACAACTATCTATTCCATTTGGTTTCTAGTCTAAGAGGATTTCTGCCAAGGATGCTTTGGCTCACCCTTACCTGGACGAGGGTCGACTGCGCTACCACACGTGTATGTGCAAATGCTGCTACACCACATCCTCCGGCCGTGTTTACACCAGTGACTTTGAACCGGTCACAAACTCCAAGTTTGACGATGGTTTTGAGAAAAACTTGACCTCTGTGAGGCAGGTCAAAGGTAAGCTTTCTTTGCTCTAAGCAGTCTCATATTTCGGTGGTATTGCTATTGGACAGCATTAATATATTAACATTTGTTGGACAGATAAAAGATTGTTAAAAAAAAATGTACAGTACAAGGAATTTGTCCTCTGTTGAAGACACCTAAGAAAAGTTTTCTTGTTTTGTTTTAGATTAAATGACACAAAAGACCATTTTTATTTGATTTCAAATGCAACTGAAGGAATTTGAAACGGGAGCATGAATTTGGATAAATTAAAAGTTATTTTTTTTCCCCTGCATAGAGATCATCCATCAGTTCATTTTGGAACAACAGAAGGGGAATCGGGTGCCGCTCTGCATCAACCCTCAATCAGCTGCTTTCAAAAGCTTCATAAGGTAAGGAGACATGTTCTCACTACATACAGTCATCAGGTGATGGTCTAAAGAAAGGCCTTCATTTGAGTGTTTTCATTCATTATCGTTAGCTCTTTTAAACAAGTCAAACTGTGCATGTGCTTAAAGTATCACAAACTAACTGCCAAGAAATGGAGATGGCCTGTTTGCTTCAGTAATGCCCAGAAGAGAAATTGTGATCCCTGAAATTGAGAAATGTCTAGTGTGTTTTCATTTTATCTGCAGGTGTACCAAGAGGTTTTATTATTTAGAACGTCAACTGCTGTGTCATCCATGTCTTCCATCACAGCTCCTGCTTGTTAATGTGTTCTGCTTCTCTTTGAAAAAGTTTCCGATTTTAAGCGCTTGTACACGTTGCCCGCTCCAGACTGAAACCTCTGATGTGCTCAAACTTCCTGTAAGCTGCCAGTTAAAGTGGTGACAGCACAACAGTCTGAATCATTAGTAGTAACCATCAAATCTCCTGGCTTCAGAATAATGGTCTTGACTTTGACATCAGTCCTTCTTGTCGCTTCTCTTGTTTTTTTGTTCAGAAACTTTCCTCTAGATCATAACAAATGAATAAATGGTTGGTTTTATTGGAATGGTAAGCAATTACCCATAGAGCAGAGAAAATGACCTTTCATTACATCTGCCTGAAAACATTTCATATCCAAACTTCTTCTTCATAATAAATCAAGCTGTAATCTTAGGTTTTAACCAGTAGAGGGCAGTGTATGCTTTGTAGAACTTATCATGGCAGCAGAAAGAGATCAAGCAGAAGAAGATTACAGAAAGTAGAACTGTTCTTAATGACTGCTGTTCATACAGATGGTACATCTGCCTGCTGTTACTCATTGAAGTAATAAAGTAACATGTTTCTTGCTGTCGCAGTTATCCAACAGCAGGTATAGAAAGCTACCCAGCTAAACAAGTTTTAGTGATATAATGTTTAGTGAAACAAAAAAATCCTGAATCACCTAAAATAACACCTTACTAAAAATGATGTTACTTTTTCTCAAGATGATGATTATATGAAAAGTCTTAAATATCTGTCAGTCTGACTTTAAATCGTCCTGCCTCTGCTAAAAGACTTAAAGGGGCAGTATTATTTCAAATTGACTTTTTTAGCTTTATATCATGTTATAATGTTTCCTCATCAAACGCATACTTGAGTTCTCACGTATTGACACCATTTCACACTAAAAGTTGACGTAGTGAAACATTTCACTAAAAACTCCACATGTATAAAACCATGTGCAGCTGCCACATACACCATCCTGTCTCCACCCATGAATACATGTATAAATACCCAGAAGGCTGTGACCGTGTCTGGATGACCATGGCAACGGTCCATGTTGACCGTTATGGGCAATCTAGGTTAAACATCGACATAGTGTTTAACCTGTCATCAGGTGCTTTCCCCACCTCATTAAAACAGGCTGTTGTGGAACCACAACTAAAAAAAAACAGATTGAAAGAACCATCATTATAAACAGAAATGTAAACAACCTCACATAAAAATAAAACGTTCCCAGCTGCCAACGACACATTAGGAAAAACACAAACAACAACGACGCTGTTCAAACTTGTGAGTTAAAGCTAAATTATTTCAAATCTTTCAATTTATAGGATGTGCAACAAAAATATGGTGTCTGGATACTGAAAATATCTCCCATTCCATGTTTTGTTCTTTTAAACTGGCTTGGATCCATCTGCCTTCAACTGGTCTGATGAAGCCAAAAACTCATTTAGTCATGAGACAAAAATCTGTTAGTAGGAACCTCTGTAAAGATTAGGAATCCCATGGTGTCTCCACCTTTTGTAGTGAGGAAAAGTGTTTATGGTCTCAACACATTTCCACATTCCTCACATCTGAACCACTACAAACTATTATAAAGCTTCAGTATATTTTATTTGTATTTTGTGTAATAGACAAACACGATAACTTGTCTATTTGACAATAAAATGTCATTTTGAAATGGAACGGAAGGGAAGCATGGCTTCATAAATTACCTTTTTTATTTTTTCAGTTAAAAAAAAACCTGAAAAAATACTGCTTTTACTCTGATACTGATGAAGAAAATCCCTTTTAAATGTCACCAGAAGCAGCATGTAGCCTGTGGTAACATGGGTTTTTTTGGAACATCAAGGTTTTGTCCTCAAACAACTTTCTTGCAACACTAAAAGTACATATTGCTTCATGAAAAATTCCGATGTTCTGACATTTTATCTTGCCAAACAATCAAGGTAACGTTGGCCAGTCGTCTTTTGTCCACATGGAATTTTGTGGCCATCAACCTCACTTTTTTTTTTTTTTTTTTTAATGTCTAACATTGATTTCAGTTCTATGAAGCTTCTGGTTGAAATATTGACATGAACTTTGTGTGTTGAACTATTATGTCATGAATAATCATATTGCTTTGAGCCAGTAGACAGATGAGTACTCCCCATTAATTAATTTGTCGGCCTGCTTTCAAACAGCTCCACAGTAGCTCAACCCTCTGAAATGCCTCCGTCTCCGCTTGTGTGGGAATAGATGCTGCTGTGCACCATCCTTTTCCCCAGCTGACCCGTTGGAACCCGAAAGCACCTACAAATTACGTAGCATTTCACTGGAGTGAAGAACTTGCGTCTCTGATCCATTCAAGTGGACACATGGAGAAAACGACTGATACCTTTTGGATTTGAAGTCTTGATGTACAAATGAATGGGACAGCAGCTTGATAGAACAAATGTTGAAGGTGTACTAATGTATTAGTTGCTGAGTAGACAATAAAATCTTTAGAAAACAAAGTACAACTGTTGATGATCGTACCCAATACCTGCAAAGATGTATAGATTTTTTTTTTTTTTTTTGCTAGATGTAAACTACTTACATTTATTGCAAACCGTACACTTTGGCATATTCCTGTTATTACATCGACCAGCAATGTTGCAATGGTTCTTTAGATCCCACGTTGCTTCGTATCCAGACAATCAACTGTAAATGTGTCTGTAGAATGGACAGATACCCCAAGTTTTACTAAAAAACAAACATGCTGTGAGAGATGTGAAAAATGTTTAAACTTTGCTGTTGGAAGCATTTGTCTTTTTTTTATTTTTTTTTATTTTTTATTTTTAACCCCTTCATCAAATGTTTAATTTACCAAAGATTAGGAGCCTTGTGCAGGAATTATGCAGCGAGGTGATCAATGGGCCCCGTGTACAAACAGCACATGATTTCTAAATGGGTATTCATCTGCACGGATTTCATGTTATGCAAAAATGTAGAAGGATAAGCGTATATTTTATAGAGGGATGCTCCTGATGCTCCAAGTGGTTTCAGTTGAAGGAGTTCTACAGATTCTGCCATCACACCTTCCTTGCACGATCACTTACTTCTGTTCGGATGTCCTGGTTCTGCTCAGATGCTCAGATTCTGATGGAGCAGTGGTTCCCACTCATTTCACTGTCACTGCTCCTGTTCTTGCATATTAAGCCAGAAGTTTCCATCCACAGCATAAAAGTTTAAAAGACAGTCATCACTGATTGTAAGTAAATGTACGGGAACTTGTGAATTTAAAGAAAGTTCCATTAAAACAACAACAACTGGCAGTTAATAAATGGATATAATTTATGTAATTCTAACTGATCTAACATGAGACTTTTGGTCTGATTTTAATTCAGAAAGCAAGGAAGAAATTGTGTTTTGTCTTTTTAATTGGTTTATGTAATTTTCTTTTAAATACAACAATGTTTTAATACAAGTATTTATGCATTCGAATCACTTTGCAGAATATTTTGCTGACCTTGGCTGTAATATTTGATGGAAAGTTAGACTTTTAAGTAAAGCTGCTAATGTTAGCAGTATGCTACTGAATAACATTGAACATGTGGAGTCTGTGTACATTTATTGGACATTTGAATTGGTTAGAATTACTCTTAAGTAAATAAAAAGAAAAATACAGCAGAAGTTTTTCCAAACCCTTTCAAAGTGACTGCAAAAATTCTCACATAGGGCTGCTTTGCTGTTGGCCAGCAAGGATGTCGTTTCTAAGCCTGGTTTTGTGCTCAAACTTGCATGAACAGCATATTTTGTTCAGAACTTGCATCTAAATTTCTGGTTTCAGTGGAAACTTGATATGCTGGAAAGAATATCCAACTTTGATCATTTCCTGCTCTGTTTGTACATGTTCGTTTCTAAACGTCATAGTCGACCACACCTCTACAAAGAATTTCTTGTTTAAAAACTTTAAATATGCCCCGGGAAACATTCCGGGTCAGAACCACTGCATTACAGGATTAGAGCACCTCTTTATGAAAAGCATTTTGTGTATCCCAAAAATAATCCACAGTCTGAATCCTATCAGCATTTTAGGACCGCTACCTGATTACAATGTTCTCTAACAGCAGAGTAGTTTTATATGAATTTATGTGTTGAATCATTGGCATGGTTATAATAGTACCATTCTTTAGATTTCCCTTTGGAATCAATTCAATCTGTCAGCATTCCTCTAGAATATTCAGCCCTCCTCTAAAAGCTGTGATGTGTGTGAAGAACACATCAGATCTCAGTGATTAATAGCCCTAAAAAAAACACCCACATTGTTTTCGACATGCTGTGTTGTGATGAGGTTGGAATAAAACACATTTGCTTCGTCGATTTGTGGCCTTAAAGATTGAATCTTTGTGATTGTAAAAGTAGTAGCAGAACCTGTCAGTGGAAGAAGAAGTCAACAACTTCCTGTAGAAAAGCAATATCTGTAGAGTGGTGTGAAGTAGGGTTTGCCTCTTTCCTGATTTCATTTATTTATATATATATATATATATATATATATATATAAAACATTAAAGCAATTTAGATATTAGTCAAAGACATTGTAAACACAAAATGCCGTTTTTAAATGTTCATTATTAAGGGAGGAAAAAAATCCAAACCTGCATTTATCCTTTGTGAAAAAGTGAAACCAACTGCAGTCAAGCATTTTCAATAGTTTGTGATGAGTCTTTTCCAGCTCTGCATTAATTCTGATTGTTCTAATTCAGTCACATTGGCCATCAATGCTCTTTGTTCAGTTTTCCTTCAGCCAATCAGAGGTGGACTTGCTGCTGTCTTGTGGGTCATTGACCTGCTGCAGAACCAGAGTTGGTTTCAGCGAGTTTAGTAGATCCTGAAGCAGCAAAACGGTCCCAGAGCATCACTCTACCACCACCATGCTTTTCTGTTCTTTTTCCAAAATGCGGTGTTACTTGAACCAGTGTTAACACATCTGAAAAGACTTTTACTTTTTGTCTCATAATTCTACAGAATGTTTCAAAGACCATTCTTAATGCTCTTTTTGCCCAGCAGTGGTTTTCATTGGGGAATTCTGCCAGCCAGGCCCTTTTTATCCAGTCTTTCTTTCTTTTTTTTTTTTAAATGACAAAAGCATGACCTCTGACCTTATGTGTGGCAAGTGAGGTCTGCAGTCTTTAGGATGTTGTTGAGTGTTTTGTGAGCCGTTGGGTGAGTCGCCGCTGTGCTCTTGGGGTAAATTTGGTCGGAAGCTTCACCACTGTGTGGATAACACACGTCGTCTCTTGCTGTGATTCACTGGAGTCCAAAAACGTTAAAAACTACTTTGTAACTCTTCTTAGACCAATTGATCTCAATTATTGATTTATTTTCTTATTGTTGTTCCTGAACTCCTGTGCATCTCTGCTTGATGTTTAGCCTTTGAGGATCATTTGGTGTACTTCACTTTGTCAGGCAGTGACGTGTGATCAAAGTGATGTCTTGATTGGAACGATGATGAAACATGCATAAGTGGGCGGAGCATCACTTTTTCACACTGGGCCTTGAAGGTTTGGATCTTTTGGGGGGGTTGATGCTTGTTGCTTGTTGCTTGTCTTTGACTTACATTGAAATTGGGGTGAAACACTTTGTCACACTACTGTGGAAAAAGTGGTGAGAATTTCAGTGTGGATGTTTCACTTTGAATGAACATGATCAAATCAACCCTTTACCTCCACGGAACAAATGCAGGAGCCAATGAGGGAGGAGCCCAGACAAGGAAGCACAGCTGGAGCTCAGTGTTGCCGGTCCTTAGCAACGCTCCTCCCTGGTCCTTAGCAACGCTCATTCAGTTGTCAACCAATCACAACGTTTAGGTTTTCAAACAATGTAATTATTTTGTGTAAACCTTGTTGCCTTCCTGTCCCACATGGCCCTGACAGGCTTGTCAATATTTGATTGGAGAGCAGCTCAATTTAATGTCTTGGTTCTTGAACCAATGTATCTAAAGTTCTGTGTTGGAATGAGTTGCAGGTCCACAATCTGGTCTCTCAGATTTTTACAGGAAAAATAAAAGTGGTTTTTACTGTGATAGTAACACTATATGTCAGTGTTACTGAAAATTCTCCAAACTGAGTGTCAAAAAATATAATATAATCATATACAATCGACTATAAACCTATTCATTATATACATTTATTGAAATCAACAATAACTTAAAATATTTATGGTAGATGGTTCTCAGATAAAATGTAATTTAAAATATTTAAGATAAAAGTAGGACAAAGACATCATCCATGTCTTATCAGTTAATTACATTTATTGCAGAAATATGTAATTTCACAGAAATGGTTTATTACAGAAATATATTATTGAGTGGAGTACGGTGATAGTTTACTCTGCAGTTGGTCGACTGCTGGTTCAATTCCTGCTCCACCTGCCCTGGTTGAAGTTGTTGATGAAGTTTACTCTTGGGCGAGTGTTGAACATATAGAATTGCATAATGAAAGAAACGTGTAACAACCCTGTTAGTGTGATTGACCCTTTGGGAGGAAATGAAATTAAGTGGGCAACTTCAACAAGCAGGAAGTCTGGGATTGAACTTGCTGCTCTTTATTAACTCCACTAGTCATTAGAACTGAACGATTGATGCTCCTGGACAGTCGAACCGTCTCTAAAACCAAGAGATTAAATCCAGCTGCTTTCTACTCCCCAACAGCTGCAGAGCAGAGAATCGCTGAGCTTGCTCTGTGGTCCACTGTGAACTTGACTTCACTGCACGTCTTTACAGTCCTGTGACTTTGTTCGCCCTTGCTGTTCTTTCTGTTTTTCCTAAGTCATGTTTGGTGTCTCACCTGTTTTAGGTTTGCATTTCTTCTAGTCGATGCTTCCCTGTGGGCAGCACATGTTGCTGACCAGACTCCAATCCTGATGAGGTTAAAAAAAAAAAATCCCGACTCCTTAACGCTGCAGAACCAGAATGTACCAATAGTCTTTATTCTACCTATTGTAATTAAGAACTGTGTGCAGATTAGCTCCATATATCCTATTCATGCAGATCACTGTTGATGAGTGACAAGTACTTGAGTGAAGAATTTCACCATAATAGTTTTCCATATTGTGGAAAGATCACTGTAGAGAATAAATAATTCAGTTTCAGTTCATGTTTATATAACGCATACTCACTACAAATACTCTCATATAACGTACATGTAATATACTTTTACAGCTGTTATGTAGTATTGGTTTGCATGTGATCCTCACACTTTGAGTAACTGTGTTAATAGTAAATAGAGAAGCAACTCTGCTTAATCAGCATCACTGTATTGAAACTGTAATAGCCTGCCTATTTTAGAGGCTTTGGAGTTTGATTTTATTTTTTAAATCTACAAATGTATATCTATATATTTAGATTTTTTTTAAAAATCTTGTAAGTACAGTATTAAGCAGAGAATACATGATGTATATACCACAGAGATGTACAAATATCCAAGGATATGTCTTTTGTTATTGTTTTTAATGATGTTCTTGGAGCAACACTGTGTGAATATGTATAAAGGGTTCCCTGTTTCAGTCTCTACCTCTTGATCTCACTGACCTTGAGTTATTTATCCCTTTTTAAATTCATGGAGATGAGAATAATTAAACAGCTAACTGTTTATTCAAGCTCCTATGTTCATGCGCTTTATTGCCTCTTTGACATTTGAACGGAAGTGTTTCAAAGTGCTGCTTTCCAAGCATTTCCTGAGGGTTTCCTCTCTGAGAGGAAGGGAGGAAAAGCTGCCGTTTCAAAGTTCAGTGCTGAGAATTGGAATTGATAGAAAATGACTGTCCTCTTTATGTTCTGATTTTCTGGGCCCATGTAGCTCTGAAAATGTTTGCTGATCATTAATTGTCAAATTAGCAGAGAATATTTCTGAATTTAACAATATTCTACCTGAATGATGAGTTCAGGTGTTAATTTAAAGACTAAACACCATTTAGTTCTTGTCTTTCATGAGTGAGACTGAAGGCCCTTCAGCCAATGGATGTGAAGGGATACCAGCAGCTTGGCTGCTGTTTCGCCAAAGTTTGACATTTTTTCAAACCTGACTGGTCTTCTTTTTCCTGCCTGTTCCTGCTGCTCTCTGATGCCGCATCACCTCTGGATCTTACCTCAGCCTGTTTTTTCCGACAACAATGTGGTTTTCCTGTAATGCTTGGTGCTTTGCTCGCTGGCCCAGGATCTTCTTTTGGGCCCAAAGGTGTTGAAGGCACTGGAGAAGTTGAAAAACAATAGCATCATCCGCCCCAGTTCCAGGCTGACAGGCAAACTGAAGCGGGTCCAGCGACGCACTCACCAGGTCACACGGCTGCACAAGGCCCAGTCATTCATCAGGTGGGATTTTAGAGCCACTTGCCTGCAGCTGTTGAAGTCTTTTATGGGGAATCTAGTCAGGTATGACTAGAGGTTTCCAGAACTGTGGTTCCCTCTCAGGTGACACACACGTCGCTTTCAAAGTCCACTGGGAACGCTGGGTCAGTCTGCAAGGTGCAGATGCTTCTCAGGTCAGGAGCCATGTGCCAGATCTCCAAACCCAGGTGAAAAAAGTAAAAATCACAAGACAATCGCCAAAACTAGCATGGCGCTAGTTTGGCGCCATGCATAATATGCACAATAATATGATGCAGATTATTGTCAGATTTAAAGTTCTAGCACTTAAATCAAGAAATAAAGGATGGTCTCTATTCCGTCTAAAGAATGGAATGAAAAATTGTCAGTGTTGCTTTTTTTGAGTTGATTGTACCATTAAAAAAAGGTCAAAACATGATTAGTTGCACAAATGGACACGTATGCAAACCAAACTTGCTGTTTTATTCTATGACTTGATGAGGATGATGGATAGCAGCCGTCTATCATCATGTCGGCCCAAGATTATAGATTTGGAGTGAATAGTTTTTACAAGGTAAGAAGATCAAAGCTGTTAAGGTTTTATAAGTGCATATGATCAAAAAGATATCAAATATACCAGTTATGCAGAAGATGTGCATCGAGCTGTTAGTGACCATGCAGGAAATGCTCCACTGTCATGTAGCCTAATATCTATAAAAAACAGATTAGCATTTAATCTTTTGTTAACTTGTTAGTCTGTTTATGACAGTGATATAAATCATGTGATGTGAATTTATGATACTCATACAGGAACGTGGATCAGCAATTTGATCAACACCTCAGGAGGAAGGAGGCACTGCTCTATTTCTTAGCTGGCTATTTCAAAACGCTGGTAAATACGACTGTCTATGATCCTGAACTAGACGTGTTGCATTCACAGACGAATTGGCTCAACTTGAACAAGTAGGATCCATGGCTACACTGGCAAAGAACAAACAGCTTCAGTTGCTTTGTTCTTGGTTCCAGTTCCTCACTTCTGACTTCAGACACGACGCCTTCAGTGGTTAAATATTCTAGTTGCAAAGAGTCGAAATCAACAGACCATTTTCAAGGTGCAGATTACGTCTCCTATGTTTCATGTATTTTGCTGTTGCTTTGTGTTTCTAAGTTTTTTATTTTATTTTTTGCAATAATTACACTTTAAATAAGAGATTAACCACTAATTAACAATTCTAGAACAATTGCAATCACAATTTAATATTTGGTGTTTTAATCAGATACACGTTAAATAGAATTTGCAGTTCATTAAATAAAGCGTTTAAAAGCAGTTTAGAAAGTGATATTTACAGAAATATTTTCATCTGGAAAATACTGGTGAAGACAATATGACGTTTTAACAATGTCATCTCTGCTTTTCCACGACTGTTCTAGAAATAAAATGCATATCCTTACAGTTGGAACCAGAAGTTTACATTCACCAAATAGAAAGATGCATGTTCCTTTTACCTCAGTCTGTGGTTGAATCTAACCAAACTCATTTTGTTTTGATTTGGTCAATATTGCAAATAGAAATATGTTTGTATTTGCAACATGCCACAATAATAAGAAAAACTTCTGATTTCCCCAAGTTTGTATATATACACACACACCATTACAGTTTTAATGTCAATTTCATTCAGTGTTTTAAAAAAAAAACCTCCAGGGTTTTTCAGTTAAAATCACTTAAAACAAAGAAAAAAAACACATTTTAAAGAAATCTAATTCCAACACTGTAGGAACCAACAAATAAGATATTTGTTCAGATGTTTAAAAGGTCGTTGATCAGTTCATGCTTTATGCAAATGCAGTGTATAATGAGAATTGACATCGGCCTTGATTATTTTTCTATTTAATATCTTTTTCTACGGTATAAGATATTTGAAGACAACGTAGATGCACCCTACTAAACGAGACGACTGTGCTGCAATGATTCATTTAACGCCTTCTTCTGAACAGGTGATTTCCAAACATCACGCTTCCATCCTGACTCATCGGATTCTGCTGACCCATCCAGCTTCCTCCTCCAAATGCTGATCGCCTTTAGTCACGTCTTTCTCATCACAGAAAAACATCCTCTGTTCTCTCTGATAGCTGGAGAAACAACAGATAATTCACACATGCTGTTTGTCAAAGAATTAATATAAATAGCATGATGGTGCCAATGCAGTGATCAACAAGATGGGAGCAAAGTTTAAAACAGAATAATTGCTCAAAATAAATATGAGTCCTGAGCATAGAAAATGAACACAAAAGGGCCAAAATATAAGGAAAAAAACTACTGACAACGTTAGATGAGCTGCCACTGGAGCTGAAACATATTTCAGCTTCTGTTTACATACCTGTGTGATTACGTTTCCATAGCGATCCAGGTGGACTGTATCCCCTCCGTCCTGATTGCTCATTGTGTTGTTGCAGTTTGGAGAATAGTCTTCATGGAACAAGAGAGGAGGCAGTCCTAACTGACAGAGAGGAGAAATCCAGACTAAATATGGAAATTGCTTATCAATATTTAATATTATTTTACTTACCTCTCTGTAATATTTTCTTCCTTGCACAGACATAGATGTTAGTGTGACTTTGTCACCACTCTTTCTTATCAGTCTGACAATTTCCTCATGTTCCAAAGATTCCACCGGGTCACCATTGACGGCCAGCAGCAGTTCGCCGTCCTCCATGCCCGCTTCCTCTGCTGCACTCCCCACATCCACTTCCCTCAGTACATGAGCTGAGGGACGTGGAAACAGCAGGTGTTTATTGGACGAACATTTGCTCTGTTGGTGAATTTGTCAGGGTGAAGTGTTTGAGATCACTGACATGAATAATGTGCCATTTTCTTTGTTGACCCAATCAGAACTACGGCACAAAATGTTGCCAGCTGGTACTGAATGCTTTCAGTAAGATTTAAAGTGATTACAGCAGTGTTAAAAAAAAAAAAAAAAAAAAAAAAAAATGAAGTTAGCACCTAGCGTATGGAAGGCAAGGATGTCAAAATCAGAACGCACATAGAACATTTTTAGGTGACTGTAGAAATGTTATAAACAGGGTTTCACTTTTGTAACTGGAGTTTCAAAGTGTTCTTGTTTCTTTGGTAGCTTTCTGTAGCTGCTGAGTCAAATCAGAATGACTAATGGAAAATGTGAGGAAAAAAAAAATGGTAGTCTAAAAAAATCCTGAGGTTATTTCACCAGCTGAATGTGTGAGTTTCTGTAAATGGATGAGTTGATGTTAATCTCAGGGACAGATGGCAGGAGTGGGTTGTTGTTTCCTGTGTTACTCACCTATCTTTTGAGGGGCCTCCACTCGCTCTTGTCTCAGCAAAAAACCAAATCCATCAGGTCTTTTCAGCAAATGTAAGTTCTTAGCGTAGTAGGGAAGGTTGATACTTTCTGCCAGCGTAGCAAGGATGGGCATCCTCCGCCTCAGATAGCAGGACTCACTGTCACTGTCAATCACCAGCACTGTCACTGAGCTCCCACTCTTCTTCACCTGACAACCAAACACACAATCTTAGAAGACTCCCAGTCAACCATGTCAGGTTGCACTGAGGGCAGGATGTACCTACAATTCTGTTCAGATTGTTGGTTGTGAGCTTTGACACAGAGACTCCATTGATCCAGACCAAAATGTCTCCAAAGTGGACACCAGCTTTCTCTGCTGGACCGTCAGCTACCGTGTTCACCATGTATCGACCCCTCTGACCTTCTGACACAACACCGCCGTTACCATGACGCTCACAAGAAATTGTATGGTAAGTACGCTCTACTAATAGAACTTCAGCAACAGAATTCCAGGAAAGTCAAGGCAAACCAATTAATATGATTTTTAATTACAAGTTACGTTAATAAAAAGCTTGCTGTAGGAAAAATGGGAAACTTTTTCTGTTTCTGAATACAAAACACAATCATAAAGAAAGTAGTGTAATAAGCAAGAAACATTTAGATCAACTTAAGACAAAGGGACAATGGACAGACAAAAAGAGAACTGGAATAAATATCGTCTCAGAGGACAGAGGTCACAAAGTCTGCTTGTTATCTGAGGATGCCAACAAAAAGGGTTAAATCGTGAGAGGAAGTTACCAGTAATGGGTATGAGAGTCATTCCCAGTCCATGATCTGGGTGTCTGGTGATGTGACACAGTCTTGGGCGAGTCCAGCTGTCTCCTTTGGTGGCTTTAGCAAGATGTTGTAGGTCTAAATCCATGACCACTGCCTGATGAGGCACAACAGGAGGATTCAGCAAAGTGGAGAATGAAGCTTACACACTGTGCAGTGACAATGACGCTCATATCACTACATAGTTTTTCCAATTCCAAATATGCTTTTGCTAAATGAAGCTCAATCAGCTCTACTCAAGACTTAGTCAATCATGCAGCTCAGCTGGAAACATGGTTGTCCAACAAGCAGCTCTGTTGTCCGTCAGTTTGTGGTTATAGCTTGTGTGCCAGATTTACAATTGTACTACAAACACACAACAAAAGTTCAGGACTTTTTTTACGTAAAAGAAACAAAAGTTGTGTTGACATTTTTTATCAAACAGTTTATCATCAGCATGCAGTACCTGCTCATACTGTTCCCTCCGTAGCACCAGAAGAAACAAGTCTAAACCACACGACTGGATCTTTCTTACAACCTGAGGAAGATGAAGGAAAATGCATCAATTATGCACTTTATATCTTACATACAGCCACTGCACACAGACAACAGAATGGGGAACATGACAGGACGGCTACTCAGACAAATTGGTGGTGAGGACTCTTAAGTGAGCCTAAGAATGTCTGTAGCAGGAAAGATGGTGGAAAAATAGTTCTGAAAAGATCTCTATACCATTCATCTTCCAGCATCATACTCTCCAAACTTCTACTGATTGCGTCTGTATATTACATGATATGTTGGTTATATATTCCCCGTCATCTGCTGGAGTCCGGACACTTACTTTGAAAAAGTCCATGTTGCCCACATACGTCTCATTGACCTCCAGCAGTCGCTCTCCGCCTCTGAGGCCGCTGTGCTCTGCAGGACTCCAAGGTTCCACTTCTCTGATTACAATGCCGTGTTTGTTCTGTTCCATGTGTAAGTGAAAGCCAAAGCTCTGACCCTCCACACTCTTCAGCTGACAGAGGTGGGGCACCAGGCACTGGTCAGGTTCTGGACAGACAGTTGAATAAGTAACATTGATCTCACACTAAAATGTGATTAAAGAGCAAAAAAACACAACAACACTCACCTAAATCATCAGTGATGATCAGAGCTGGATTATCAATCCCCTCCTTTGGGTTGAAGGTGAAACTAAAATAATAATAATTAAAAAAAAATACATGAAATGATCAAATTGGGCCAGATAACCACATAAAATATATTTGAAAATATTTTCAAATACTGAAATTTATTGATGTATAATAATATATAGGCTTCTTCAACAATCCTACGTCTGTAAGAGAGGTATGCTGCCAAATATATTGGAAGTGAGTTTCTCTGATAGGAAACTCCTTCAGCAGGGGTTTCTGCAAGACCTAAAAGCTGCAGAGCCAAAGGGACTGAAGTCAAACACAAACAGGTCCGAACACAATGTATATCAGAAAGAAACGACTCGAGCGTCCTCCTTTCTAGACGAAACAAATTACTGAAGAATTTATTTCTGAAAATGTTTGAATTAACTGCAAAGTTAAAGAGGAGGCGTATGAAGAGGAGGATGAATAGTTGACTTACCGTGGGCCGTCCATCACATCCTGGTGTCCTGGTGGAACGAGACAATGAGACTCTGGTAAACAAGGAACAGTTTTTGACTGAGCCAAAGCACCTGGAACTAAACATAACGCAGCACATTTAGGAATGGCATTAATAATAATAATTATTCCTATTTACAATAGAAAGCATCTTAAAACAAAAGTTATCCATCGATCTGTTGACTGGTGTATCACTGACCAAACATCTTTCATCATTGAACAATAACAGTGATATTTCAGTCATTACATATGGGTGAAATGTACAATGTAAAATTATGATTGTACCAAGTCTTCCAATACAAATAACACTTGCTGGTGAAACTGTAAGTTTGACAGGGAGATAAAATCATACTTCAGGATACATTTGATACATGGGAAAAATGAGTTATTTTTTAGTGGTACAAAATTTTCCAATGTTGACAGTAAGCTGGATGATAATCAATCATAAATTGGGCCTAATTGACTGATAGTCAATTACAATTTGTCTTTCATTCTTCACTCATATTTTCAGAAATAATTGTAGCAAAATATTTGATAGAAGTTTTGATTGGGATGTTCTAAAGCTCAGTCAGAATGAGTATAATAACTCACAAACAAGAGGCTTTCGAAAATATCGAAATAATTTTAAAGACGTAAGGAGTTTTGTTTTTACTGTCCATGAAAATAATGGCATCATTGGTTAATTGATTTACAAAATGTTTTCCTAAAATATTAAGAGGGCTGGTATTAAAGTTTTTCAATAAAAAATAGACAGCATTCAGCTACTTTATGGACATACACAGACATGTAAATAAATAAGAAAATCTTGTGATTGCACTTCGCAGTGCGTCTGTTGCTGGGACCTAACTATCAGATTTTGATTTAGATAATGCCACACCATAAAACTTTAACCACTAGTGCTGGCGTCACATTCATAGTTTTTTAATTAAAAATCATAACAATGCAAAACACTTCAGAGATGGTGCTGTATTTACTACTATTTGTGATCATTTTTGTAGCTTTAGCTGGTTCTAGACTCATATATTTATGAACTTGCCAAGAAGTCATGAAAGTATTAAAACTAATGTCTGCAGAAGAATGCATAAAAAGCACAAAGGCGATGAAAATCAGTTGGAGGAAGAAAGAAGGAAAAGCCAGCCTACCTTTAGAGGAAGACATGGAGTTCTCTGTTTTCAGCGACTCATAAAGAGGAACTGAAGGGACAAAGTTCACAACTCAGCAGGTGAGATAGTAACTCCTTTCTTCACAAAACCTTACGTTAAATATTGACCAACACTTTGAAAATGATTGTGAACTCAGCCTGGTCCCTGATGGTGGAAAGCTGCGGGATTTTGTTTTATTTTCATTTTTACAGTACAGGATCAAAGGCATGTTAAAACTAAAGCACAACTCACAATACAGTACTGATTATTGTACTCAATACTCCACACACAAAGCATCCATCCAGACAATTACTGAGTTAGTACTTGATAGTTAAGTACTGACTAACACAGGGTGGGGAACCAGTTCTGCATTAAGAGCCAAATTAAGCTTGTCTCTGTAAAGAGCCACACAACAATTTAAAGATTAGCTTTATGCCATCTTGCTGAAACAACTTTTTTTTAGTCCCTAAAGTTTTAGAGGGACACCTGACATTATTTCTATTTTACCAGTGTTGGTTCATTCTCTGTTATAGGCTCTATGTTGAAAATTCTACATTTTGGAATTTTTCAAGCTTGGCAGTCCAGACCCCCTGCTGGGATTTTTGAAACATGTAGGACAGTTTACTCGGGTGGCCATATTTGAATCCATTTAATTGAGGGTAGTGTGGTGACTGCTAACATTTGCATATTTTACACTGTAGTGTTTTTAAACATTACTTTGGCGCCACACAGCAACATCACTGGCTCCATTTAACCCTCTTTAAAGTTTGGTGTTTGAAAGACTAAAATTTACATGTTCTTTTTCCAGTACTGACTCTGGTTTGAATTTCGTTCTTTCACATGAATATGTTTAGTTTTATCCTATTCTGTTGGTGTTTGTCCTGCTGGAGGCTGAAGCTCCGCCCACTCTCCAGTCCTTTTCACTCCAACAGGTTTTCTTCACACATCGCTCTGAATTTGACTCCATTCATCTTCTCACCAACTCTCATCTTCCCATGTTTCTGTTGAAGAGAAGCACTCCCACAGCATGATGCTGCCACCACCATATTCAACAGTGTGGATGGTGTGTTGATATTGATTAGTGAGGTGCAGTGTTTGTTCTCCGTCACACGTAACGATTTGCATATTAACCAAGAATTGATCAGACCAGTTTTGTTCTGGTCTGACCAGTGTCCAACACGGCTTCTGGCAAACCGCTAACTGGACTTCTTACAGGTTTACTTTCAAAAATGACTTCCTCTTCTTGCCACTCTTCCACAAAGACCACATTTGTTCAGGGATGACTAGTATTTGTCTGTGGACAGATTTCCCCACCTGAGCTGTGGATCTCTGCATTTCGTGCGTCACCAGAACCAAACATGGAGAAGCAGCATTCAGCTTCTATGCAACACAAATCTGGAACAAGCTTCTAAACAAAGCTGCTGTTTTTGCAGAGTTCCTTTAAATCCAGCCTGAAACCCTTCTGCCTTTTATTAGCACCGAGTGAAACATTAATCTGAATGTTTGTAGTTCATAAGAACATTTAACAAAATGCATAATGGACAGCTGTATGCCGTCCGAACTGCCTTATAGATGAAATATGCAATATGAATAAACTTGAGTTGGTCAGACCAGTTTATTGATGAAACAAATGAACAATAAATGTGTCAAGACACTTCAAAAATAAAAAGTCAATTCAATCTGAGCACACAGACAGATAAAAGTCTATCACACACACATTCCAACTGGATCCCAGAAATCAAGCCATGCAGTGAATTTCAGTTCAGTACTATCCAGTAATGACATTAGACCCATGAAATCACAGGTGTCAAACTCCAGACCTGCAGAGCCACTGCCCTGCAGCCTGTAGATGAGCCTCTGCTGCACCACACCTGAAGAGAATAATTAGGTCATTAGCAAGGCTCTGCAGATCTGATCTACACAATAAAGAGGTAATTAAGCCATTTCATTCCAGTGTTTTGTGCCTGCAGCACATCTAAAACCTACAGGACAGTGGCCCTGGAGGACTGGAGTTTGACACGCCTGCATTAAAGCATCCATAGTTTAGAAATCACAGAATCGTTTCTCACATCCAGCCTGATGTTTTACTATTTCATTCTGATCTTTACCCTCAAAACCAAACAACCAGGGAATGAACTTTTTCTATATCACTGTTTTTTTCCATTTAAAAATGTTCATAAAAAAATCTAGTCAAACAAACAAACAAACTGAAACTTAATTTACATAAAACTATTCTTGTCATTTACAGCTCAATTATAAACAGTTCCTGAAGTGGAAGCATAAGCTGTCTTCTAGCTGTTAGATAAATCCTGGGTTATAAGTGTTAAAAGGGCAGTATGATGTAATATGGACTTTATTGAGCTTTATGTCATGTTATAATGTTATTCCCTCATCAGAAACATACATGGAGTGCTTTGACTCTTTCATGCATGTTTGAGAAATCCTTTAACTCAAGCGTTCAGGAGTGAAGGCTCTGAGGTGAGCCTCACAGAGCACCTCCCCCCCTCAGCTCCTCCTGACTAGCAGCAGCAGCAGTTAGCTGCAAACACCTGGTGGAGCCGCACATCTGCAGAGCTCATGCATGTTACATCATAGTTCAGTGGTGGTGAAACGTTGTTAAAGGCCAAATGGAGAAATGCTGCGACGACGTGCTGAAAGCACAGAGTTAGAAAGAGCAGGAACTCTTAAACAGAGTCCTGTAACACAACTGAAGGTAACAGTCCCTTCATTGTGATATAAAATGGCATTATATGCATGGTGAATACATAATACTGTCCTTTTAAACTAAAAAAAATTAAAAAATACAGATGCTAATGTTGTGCAAATAACTGCTCTTTTGAACCGTCTTGAGGTTCACTTGGTCTTGGAAGAAGAGTCCTTCTCTAAACGTTGTAAAAACGCCTGGGCTTTTTTCTGCACTTTGCGAAAGTGAAGCCTCCTCCAGAAGCTCGTTTGCTTCCCACGTCCCCACTCCAGGTCCTGGAGGAAAACCTTCATAGAGGAAAGAGAGGAAAGGCATTGCAGAGTGAGAACAAATAGTGACACTGGTACTAGGTGGGTGTAGGATAACACCATCGCTCTGTCTTGATGCTCATTCTCAACTCGGTCGTTTACCCACACATGGTGGCCAACTGTGAGATTGTAGCCACAGCTATATGTGTGACTGTTTTCAGTCAGTTGAGTTTTCTAAGTGATCAAAATGAACCTCCACCTTGCATGTTGGCCTCGTCTATCCAAGTTATTTAAAAAGAGTTCCCTTTGATTGCTGCCCTGATTTTAGATGATTGATTATCCTAACAGCTACAATCCCTGTGTTTTATCTAAAACAGTGACTTCATTGTGGGCAGAACCCTCACCTGCTGAAAGCTTCTACCAGGCCCTGATCATATCCTGAGGTCATGACCCCCCATTTGTGCCGGTCTGCTGTTTTGCAGCTTTGAACCTAAACAATAACCCAACTTTTTAAACAAATGCGTTACATTTATTTATGGCAATGGTTGGGTTTTTGAATAAAAACAGTCATATTAAGCTAAAATATGTGTGAAGGCAGAGTGTAGTTTCATAATAATAATGATAATAACATGAACAACTACCTAGAAAAATGTTTTTCTGTGTTTCAGTGTCCTGGGATGAGGAGCTGGACGATGCCCTGCTCTGACCTTCATGCAGTTTTCCGGTGGGGCTGCGTACCTTCAGCTGCTGCTTGACCCGTGTGTGGTCCCAGGATGAAGCATTCTCCTGTATCACTCTGAGTATGGGGTGCCAACCACCTGAGACGTCCAAGCCTTCAGTGACAGACGCCAGGACTTTGACTTGTTGGTTGTTACCTTGGTTACCGGTTAAACCCCGGCCATACAGCGACTGCTTCCCCTCGTCAGTGATAGGATTAAAATACAAGCTGCACAGAGACATAGACATATTCACAGACTGACATTCCTGTAAGACACATAAACACATTTATGAATGTTGTGTGTGGGGGTCAGGAGATCCAGATGTTTTTCAGCTGAACTACATGAGGTCACAAGGTCAGATGTTGATTATCTGGCAATTTCTGGTACTAAAAGTAATTGTAATTGTAATGTGTTTTAAAAACATTAAATTGACATTTTCACACATTTTCTTACAATGCCGTATTCAACTTAAAGTACTGCATTTAAATCTTAATTTTATGATATTGCATAAATGGAAAATAGAAAAATAAATGCAACTTTTGGCTAATTTGGCAAAAAAACACAGCTGGTCACAGACCTCAGGAGACAAGAAGTTCAAAACTTTTCTATGAACATTGATCATTGTGATCATATCGGTTTGATCCTTCATTGGCTCATGGAAAACCAAATGTTTAATTGGGCTCAGAAAGCGTCATTTTCTATTGATGTTAATGGTTGGTCACACCATTGTCTCAGCAGACAGTTCTGGTAGCCGTCATGTTGCTGTTTGGACCATCTGCACCAGGAATAACATCAGAAATCATCTCAATCTGGATCTTTACTTATTTCTGAACAACTGAAGTCTCTCAGCTCATAGGATTTTACTAAATTTGAATGAATTTGAAAAACAGTCATACTTACAAATATAGATTTGTTTGTATGACCTGTCACCTCATGTCTCTGAAGGCTCCCATCCAGAGCAGAGACTGTCAACCTACTAACTAGACATGTTATCCAAAACAGCGTCGGATGGCGGTCCCCATGACAACATGACTTCTATTAACAGTCAAACTTCTCTCATCGTAGAGCAGAAGAGGACAATGTTTGAGTTTTAGACTTTTGCTGAGGAAGAAAAGCTTGTGGGATAAGATCGGCTTCATATGGAAGTATCTGTAAATTGCTGTGAATACCTTGATGCTTTCTCTGTTTTTCTGGACAGAGTAGCATAAACATTTGCTCCCCTGAATAGAATACACTTTCTGATTATGAGTCCAATGCATCGACCCTGAATCCAAACTGGTGAGACTTAGAAAACATTTTAGAAGCAGTTCTGCGTTTCTGTCCATTGCTTGATTGACATTATTACCCTTAAACTGACCTGTTTGCATTTTACTAATCAGCACCATTTGAGAATCAATGAGTAACTACTCATACCACAGCTTCGCTAACATCCCAAACCCCTCTAAATTGCTTTTGAAACATTCTGAATGCATTTATTTACTTCCTGTTGTGTTTGTTTTTCTTTCTCAAGCTCATACATGTCTTACACTCAATTTGTTACTGCAAAGCATTGTGTTTTGTCTTTTTTTTTTTTGCGTAAATGTTCACTGACTTTCAATGAAGCAGTAGAGAAACAGAAGGAAATTAAGTCCAACCAGAACTACTTATAAAGACGATGAGTGCAGCGAGGAGACACATACTGTAAGGTGTGGATGGTGGGATGCTCCCTGCAGGCATCAACCAGAGCCACAGCTGCCTCGTCGCTGATACCATTATAAGCCACGTTGAGCTCCTGGAGCCCTGGGTGCTGCGGCAGTCTCTCAGCCAGCTCCAGAGCCCCACTGTTGCCCAGCTCAGTGTGCATCAGGGACAGGTAGGTCAGAGACTGGTTCTGGGGCAGCGCCTCCAGCAGGATGCAGACTCCAGAGTCCAGCAGCGGGTTGTCACAGAGGCTGGAGGACAACACCACATGCTGAGACAAGCTCATGAAATCAGAATCACTACCACTGTTAGAATTAATTAGATAAAAATGCTAATTAATATACTTAAATGTATATTTATTTTGGCTTTCTTTGCAGACAATATCTCAAAAGACTTTGCACATTTTCAAAAGGAAAACCAACCTTAAAATGTTCAATAGTACTGGCTGATCATTTCTTTTTTTTCTTTATGTACTTTTTCTCAATTAAATTCAATTGAAAAATTTTATTTAGAACTGGCACCACCAGTACTAAATTGGCAGAGAACAAAAAAGAAATGAACAAAAATAAATAAACAACCCAAGAGCCTATAACTTCCTGCCAGATTCAGAGCTAAAAAAGCCTTTCAGACAAGAAGTGAAGAGTCTTCCAGGAAAAAATAAGCCTGTCTGCTGTTTCCTCATTTAGAAAATTTCAATTGAGAGTTTCTAAAAGGTTTTTGATCAGCTTAATTTGCTTTAGGATTTGAATAACTCCTAGCCGAACACAAACTCACGGCTGAACCCTGACATGAGTGTCTTACTTTAGGGAACTAATGCAGGTCTTGGGGTCCAGAAGCAGATCTTTCAGAAGGATGCAGGAATCGGGACCCAAGTTGTTGTATTGCAGACTGAAATCAACAAGAATGACGTGAACAGCTAATAACACACAGCATAAAATGACTGTAATTATGGCTCTGCTACAGAGTCAATTCTTGTTAGAAAATAGATTGAATATTCAGATTTTCAAACACTCATTTACTGGTTCAGTTTGAATTGGAGAAGCTGTTATTGTCATATTAAGGAGGTTTTCTCACTCCCAGATGAAGATGGACCCACAGCTCCACTTCCTCCCATTTCAGTAAACAAAAAACAGCAAACCTCTCTGCTCTGTTACAGACTTTTTTAAACTTGCATACAATTCTAATATAAATTAACTGCTTCTATTTTTTTTAAATGCCAAACACACATATTGTTAAAGATTGTGCCAAAGATAGACCTCCGTCAATATCTGGTCTTACTTGAGTTTCTGTGCATGCCTGAAAGCCGGCTCCAACATCTGCACCATGTTATTAGTCAGGAGGCAGGAGGACAGGTCCAGCTCCTTCAGGAGATAACTGTGAAAAACAAACAAACAAACAAAACAGCAGCACACTTTTACAGCCACCAACAACAAACAGAGCCTAAAGCTCATTTTGAAATTTCTTTACAAATTTAGTTTACAAGTTTTCACAAACAATGAATACGTCTTCATTTGTATTTGTAACATACAACTCAGATCTTAGTTATTTTTTTAGCAGTTTTTCTAGAGAGGAAAAAGAGATTTTATTGGCCTAAACAACCTATTCAGATGGGTGAAAAAATTTACTTTACCTTGCAGATGTGCATGAAAGGACAGAACTCAGTATGAAGCATTTGAGTGAAGTCATCCGAATGTTGGTTAGACAAATGCTTTCGATTGAGGACAGCACCTCTACAGTCAGCCTTGGATTCTGGAACTCATACAGAAGGACTAGTAGATCCATCAGCTCCTCTGGTGGCTGGGACTTACTTATTTCTGGAATAAGGAAAAAGCTTGATTGCTAAATTATTTAGTAAAAGCAGTAGGATGTCTTATTTGCAGTTGTAAAAGCATTTTTTCCAAAAATTCTTACTTTTTTTAAGTGGAAATCTTAAAGGGGAGGAGGAACATAATATATAAGAACAGGCATTGAAAAAGAGTCTGCTGCTCACGATTAAAACATATCTACGCTTGTCCTGCTTGATCATTTCTAAGACTAGCCAAGAACAAGCAATAAATTCATTTGGCTTTAATACCAAAATTTCAGACACAAATATGTTAGAAAACCATATACCACTTGCCCGTGGGCCACATTAAAATAAATGGCAGACTTTCAAACAAAGTCTCTTTGGCCTGGTCCTATTTGTACTATTCATGGAGTCACTTGCTCAAGAAAAATTAGGCCTGAATTTAAGAGAATGGCAGACAATGTCCCACTGACCTTGTCCAGCCTAACCTCATGTCTTCCTTCCACCAATTTGGCATCAAGTTCCAATATAAATTAAACCTCAATTACTCACCTCAAGAAAACATAAGAAAAAGATGCACATTTGAATGGAAAGCAACTATCATCAAATATTTAGCTGTTAATATTACCAATACCTTAAATGGACAGTGTTGTGTGAAATCCACCTTCTGGAGCTTAACATCATTCTACAATGTTATTACCTCATCAAAACCATATATGGAGTGTTTGTTTTATTCTTTTGTGCACATTTAAGAAATCCTTTCATCTCTTTGGTTGCCATTCTGGGTTCAGAAAATGAATAGCGGCCTTTTCGACAAATTTGATGAATTCCAATAAAACTTGTATTTGGATATTAAGGATATTAAGGTTTGTTCTGGGTGGAAATTAAAAGTTATGATCTGTAGATAAAGATACATAGGGCTCCCCACTATTATAGTGTGTTTGTCTATTTTTTTTTAAAAAGCCACTCCGGTCTTCATCAATTACTAAGGGCATTATATCATTCATACTCTGTGCTGAAATGGTTGTGTATAATCTATAGATTACTTATTGGCCTGTAAGATTAACAATTTGTTTGGATGATTAAGGATTTGTAGTAAGTTTCAAATCAGGCTGCACCAATTGAAGTTTTCTGGCTGATCACCGATCTTTAAAAAGCATGAGCTACCGATTCTGACTTTGGCCCAAATGTCTGAATTTTTTTTTTTGTCTGAAATTTGCTAAATACAACAAGAAAGTCACTCTGTTGGCAACGGGGGTGACGATTAACTACAAAAATGCAGACATGACTTGATGTACTGGTCTGTCAGTCAAACTGCCTTCAGGGGAGAGCAGAAGAGAACAGTGGTCGATATTTAGACTTTTGCTGAGGTTGGTAAGATCGAATGATAAGATAGGCTTCACATGTAGCGATGAGAAACTGGACAGTGCATTTACCTTTTGCAAGGTACTTCCTGAGGGTACGTGTTATCTGAGCAACCGTGGTGCTGTGGATGTTGCAGTCTAGTTGCTGAAGAAGTACCCGATTACTATACTGTAACAGTCCTCCCTTGAAGATGGGGTAAAGCTCAAAAGATTGGCTGTCATCTAACTGTTGTGGCTGTGGGCCATGGACTCCCAACAGGCTTTTCTCCACTTGATCCAGAACATCCTCGTTATGGCTGTCTTCTGAGAGGAACATTTCAGCTGCCATAGTTCTGGCAATTTTGCCTTTGTTGTAGCTGCTTATTTTCTCATAAAGCTTTGGAAAAAGCTTAAGCAGGTTGAATATAGCAAAGAGCCTGAGTGGAATAAACTTGGACAGAATGTTCACGAGGGCACTGACGTCCTCACTTACCGGACCAATGACTACAGACACCTGGCTGGTTAGCTTCTGCAAAGCGGATTTGTTTTCCCCTAAAACTACATAGAGAGCTGCTAGGTACTCTTGCATGGCTGGGACAGCAAACATGTACAGCTTCTCATTGCCTTTACCGAGTTCTTTTGAAGAATGGTTTCTACTCTTTACACAAGGAACCAGGAAGAAGTCTAGCACGTCAGTCTGGAACACGGCCAGCTGATGTAGCTCCTCGTCCGTTTTGGTCTTTCCACCAATCCACTGTTCCAGTTCTTTGTCTGAGAAAGATGTGCGCTTGTTCGTCACACCATCAAACGCAAGTTTTCCGACTGTATGGACAACATACCTCATTAAAGAACTTTGATACTCCTGAGAAGAAGGACTTGTCCCAGTTCTTGTGCCCAGCACCTCACCCCCAAAGTTAAGCCGAAAAAAGCTAGTATAGATACCAGTCAGAGTGCGAATGGGGGCCTGAGGAGAGGTAAAATGAAGCAAGTGTAAGGTTGCGCATGTGAGCCAGCAGTAAGACGGAAGAAGGCAAGCGGCAGCCAGCTGGCTTTCACTCTGCAGATTGAGGTAAAGGAGCTCTATCAGTGTCTGGGCCTCCTTGTTGTGTGCTGCTTCTTCACTCTGCAGCAGGCGGCTGGTGAAGTACGCACGCTGGCGATCTGGGTCATTGAAACCACAAATCTGTGCGTAACGACTCACGTACTTCTGAGGGATGCGTTCCACAGCAGACAGTCTGGTGGCCATTAAGATACTGGCCTATGAGACAGAGCAAAGAAGTTTATTGCACCAACAAAAAAAGAAAACAACTGGACATTTCAAAATTATTCTACACTTCATGTATTCCTTGACAAGGAATATTTTGACAATTCAATATCTGCTAACCCTTAATCTACTACATTTATAATTTGGTTTGGGCACAATGTTTTTTCTCTGTAGAACAAAGTTTCACATTAAACAATATTTCCAACTACATATATTTTTGTAGTTGGCAATACTAACCGTATTGCCAATATATTATTGGCAATACCACAATTGCCAATAATACTCACCTTGCTGAGCCTGGTGAGGCTCAGGCGGTCCACCAGCCATTGTGGTTCATTGAGTTTTTGTATCTGCTTTTTGAGGAGATTTCAAAGTTTGTGGAGTCTGTGAGCTTCAGATAGTGGATACTTTATGAAATGTTCAATTGATTCTGATATTTCTTATAAGTAGAAGTTTTTTTCTCAAATGTGGCAAATGCCTTAACGACAGGACATTGTGGAATCTGCTTTCTTTTCATTAAAAAAAGAAGAGGAATAGTCTATTACTCTGATAAAATGGTTTTGGTGATTCTAACAGTCTATAAGGGGACTGTTAGATATTTATTACATTTTTAAAAACTATACATGGCATCTAGTTTCAATGTACATTTAAACATCACACAAGTCAAATTCTGTGTGGTATTGCTGGTCTTTAACTGTTTTGCTTTAAAGCAACTTAGTTCTGCACATAAACCTAAATAAGAAAAACAGGGAAACTGGAAACCAAAGGCTAGAAGACATTATTCATGAGCAACGGACGATTTACCTCAGGAAGAAGATATTTCCTCAGCAGGTTCACAATGAATACACTTGGTGGAAGAGGCTCATTGGGATCGCTACAGAGCTCAGAGGACCCGATTCGGAAGTCGAGTTGCATCTTTTCCATCCCATTAAAGAGGAAAAGCACATCCTTAGCTTGGTCGCCATCCCCACTGAGTAAAGGATGGTTTTTCAAATGAAGATACTTCCTGGCAACCAGATCTCTTAAAGAAACCGCTCTGTTTAAGAGATGATAATGATCCAGCATTATTAAACAGCAAGGTTTGATTGAAATTTAAAGACAAAAGCAAAACACAGCCCCAGCTAAAGTAGTGTTTCCCCCAGAAAACTTGCTGAGCCTGGTGAGGCTGAGGCTGTCTACCAGCCATTGTGGTTCATTGAGTTTTTGTATTTAAAAATGTTAATACAAAAACATTAAATGTAAAAAAAATATCACTAGGAATATATTACAGACAATAATTAAACCCACAACTATAGAGTTTACAAAAGACAAATCAAGATCCTCCAGACTTCCTGTCCTGTTCGATGCATCTTTCAGGAACCATTCTGAGATGATCAGCGCAGCAGAGACACTTGCAGTGGGATTATGTTAAAAAAAAAAAAAGTAATTTTTAAAATTATTTTTATTGTTTATAAAAACAAAAACAAGCAATGCCTACCCTGCTTTATAATACACTTGAGGAAACCCTGTAATGTATTGGTTTCGAAAATGTATTGCTAATCCAACACAGTTTTACCATAATGAAATTATTACTTTACATTCCTAGATTTAGCCTTCAATATTTATTCAGATGGCAGGAAATTCAATTAAAATGTATTATCACATGCACTAAAGTACCTGCAGCTGGGTAAGCACAAGTGAAACATGCTTTTCTCATGTTTGTCCTTGCTTCTTCTTGGGTTTGTCGGAACCTGTTGTGCTCAGTGCTGCAGACTTCTAATGACTCACAGTTTATGTTGGACCCAGTGGAACCAGAAAGTCCAAGTGTATTTATGGTGATTAGAACTTATAAGTCTGTTCCTTCCAAACATATTTAGAACTGCCGAAACCTTTTGGATTACATGTGACCTGCCTCAAGAAATAAAACAACTTTGTCTTCTTTCTAAGCACTTGGCATTACCATCTCCTGGATGAGCAAGTGTTTGCACTACCGAGGTGTGCGCAGTCACGTTTTAGTTTCACTGTCCATGTGACAGGTAAGACTATAGACAGCAAAGAGTTCACTCACTTTGTCAGCTGACTGAGGTCTTCACATGTGAAAGGAAGCAGCAACTTGAAGCGAGTCATTGTTTTTCCAGCACACCAGTCGAGCACCAGCTTTCGAACTATTGTAGATTTCCCAGTTCCCACAGTACCATACAGCAGCACATTGAGTCCACGACCTTCACTCCAGGCATCGGTTGGGTCAAACAGCTGTTCCACAGTCAGTGAATGGCTAGAGGAAGTCTGGGTTTTGTATGGTGACTGAAGCAGTCCTGCCCTCTCCTCGTCCTTTCTTTCTACAATAAGTGGATCTACATGCATGGTCTCTGGGCTGAAGAGACCTCCAAACTGTTTCTCCTCTTTGGGAAGGTGGTTGAACCACAGAAAAAGTTTCCTCTTGTGGATCTCGACAGGGTCTATAATGAGAGGGGAAAAAAAAGAGATCTGTGTAAAAAATGTTTTAAAATGTTATCCAAGAGGGCGTGTTGAATTCTTCTGCTCTGAATCTGATACGATGTCTTTGTCTTTACATACTGCAGTGGAACAAAGGCAGCAGTTTGCTGTTTTCTTTGTCTAAGAGTCTTCAGACTGAAACAGAGACGAGTACCTGCATTAGAAGAGACGGTGCTGAAAGTCATGCAGTGACAAGTCACCTCTCTTCTCTTCTTCCACCTCCATGCTGCAGGAAGTTGAATTCGCTGTCTGGAATACACAACATGTATCACCTGTTAATTCAGGTTAAACCCGTCCAAAATGTTCTTGTTTTCAATTAAAGGTCAAGTTGAACTTCAGATTTTGGGTTAAGGGTGACTGGCTTTCTTTATAAACATAGGACCTTTTCAGTAAAAACATCCCAACCAAGAGATTAAAGCCAATGTTGACTTTTAAAATGAGAGATTTTGTGAAGCCAAAACCATCTCATTAAATTAAAATAAATTAAAACTAAAGATATGCTTGAAAACACAGATTTTTAAAGTGCAGCAAGATAACACATAACTTATAATAATACTCTTTATGACATGTGTAAAACTCAAGGCCTGGAGCCAAATCTGGCACATGGGCCTTGATTTATAGATTCTAGATTTATAGATTGGCCTCCAGATACTAAATATCAACAAGTCCCTCCAGTTTTTCATAAATCCACAAAATGTATTTTTTCTCTGACTTTACTACAAATTTTTCTTGCTGGCTTTAACATTTTTAAATCCTCAGCAAGGCTCAGCCATACTTGATGTCAAGTTGTAGTCCGTGATCGATACAGTGATTGATAAAAAAGTTACATTTAACGTCATACGCCAAATATTGTAAAAAGTTGCTACAAATATTTCTAAATTAGCACCACAAAATCTGTCATTTTGAATGCAAAAAAAACGCAAACACAATCAAAAAATCCTGGCTGGACTGATCAGTATAGAAAGATGTTACACACTCATGGACTGCTGAAACAAACCACTTTTTATTGATATTTTAACAGTTCATTGGGTTTTGTCAATAGATTCTGGCACAACCGGACCTTTAAAACCATTCAGATTTTTTATATGCCTCAATTTAAAATGAGTTTGACGGCCCTATATGCTCTATATGTTTTTCAGTGGTGCTGTGAATAGCAGTTTCAGTACTTTGTTCTTATGTACCAGCTCAAGTCTGTTCACCAGCAAAGTACACACTTCTGTGTAAGAAAAGGGTGCAGGAAAATAGAACAGGAATCGATTATATAAAAGAAGGTTGGTGTGCTGATGTAATAGTGTTAGAGGATATGCAGAGTGCTCATTTGAAGTTACTATACTAATAAACTGTCCACAAATTTACCGCCATATTCAATCAGATTACAAGTTTTGGCCTTGTACTGAAATATATTTGGCTCTTGATTTTGGTTAACTGTTTTTTTTTTTGTTCAGTTTAGTTTTACAAGTCATACTTTAGAGTCAGATCTGTAAAAATCAAGAAATGAAATGGAACACAAACATACCAAAATTCCCCATCAAGCCTACATTTGTATAGCATTGTGACAACTGCTGAGCTGCAAACATCTGGAAAATGTTCCCAAGGATTCATAGGACTTCTGCAGCTCCACATTTCTCTTCCTGATATTGTGGGTTGTTCCTTATTCTTCAGGTTTGGCTTCAGTCAACTCAAATGTGAGAACTTATCGAAAGTTTTCCTTCATTATTTAATGAGATAGTAATCAGTATGTACCAAATCTTCTGATTTTGAAGACATTAATAAGTACATCTCTCATATACATTTTCAGTCATCATCAGCAAAAAACAATAAAAATACAAAGTTAGATTATTCTAACTGACCTAAAACAAGAGAAGTTTGTTCTGATTTAACGTTGAATCTACTATATAAAAGAAGGTTGGTGCGTTGATGTAACGTTAGACGGTGAGCCTCCTAATTTCCTGTAGGTCACAATCTGGTTTCATTTGTACAAATCTGTGCCAGCTAAAAGTACATCACTCTGCTTCACTCACCTGAGTAGAAAGCGCATCATTTTCGGTGTGTTATTATTGTCAGAGATGGTTCTGCACAAAAAACAAAACAGAAATATTAGGTGCAAAACAAAACAAAACATTGTATTGTCTCTTTTGAGGGATATGTGATCAGAATGTTTTTTTGTTTTAGTTTTTTTTTTTTTTTTTTTTTTTTAATAAAGGTACGTATACCAAAATCTGACGTGCAGATATGAGTTTAGTGCACAAAACAACCGCACAGTAACTACATGCGCGCTCGCGCTCAGGTTGGTGGCACAACCATAAAGACAAACAGCTCAACCTCGTTAATAGGAAGTTCCTACAGAGCCGGACGCGGCTCTGCGTTCACACATTCAAACTCCTTGTCGAGACTTAACCTACCGCCTGACTCGGTGCTATAAGGGCGTCCAGTCAGTCACCGGCTGTGAGCTGCGACAGACAGACCGACCGACAGACAGACAGACCGACAGACCTGTGGAAGCGACTGCAACTCTGGGAAAACAGGAAGAGCTTTTATAGTGGGCTTTTTTTTTTCTGCAAAACTTTATTAACAATGAAAGTGGCACATAGATTACAGTCAAAATAAAGTTTATATCGTACAATGAAAATATAACTCAGGAGAAGGAAAGGAACATTTATTTTATTAAAGTCACTATCTGTAAGAGAGTATTTTGAAAAAGGAAACATATTTGATTAGGCAGTCAAATGAGAAATTATTCAACTGAATGACTTTGATATATATATTTTTAGATATATATAATGTGTTTGCTCACATTTATCAAGGGTAAAATGTAGCCCTGATAAATGTGACAAAGACTTGAGAATGACTTGATTGTTTTGGGTAATTTAAGTTTCATTCCTAAAGTTTATTATTTCCATTTCAGATCACTGCTGAATGTTTAGGTTTATAGTTCTTCCACCAGTTCAGTAGTTTTTATAATTGCTTCAGTGAAAGTCCTGTTCCCTTTCAGCTATTTACCTCTGCAGACTTCATTCTGCAAACAGTTGATTTTCAGTTGACTGAATGAAATCATGGGCTACACAGTGGCGCAGTGGGTAGCGCTGTTGCCTTGCAGCAAGAAGGTCCTGGGTTCGATTCCCGGCCCGGGGTCTTTCTGCACGGAGTTTGCATGTTCTCCCTGTGCATGCGTGGGTTCTCTCCGAGTTCTCCGGCTTCCTGACGGAAACATGACTGTCAGGGCCTTCCCAAATTCTCCCTAGGTGTGAGTGTGTGTGTGCGTGGTTGTTTGTCCTGTTTGTCTCTCTGTGTTGCCCTGGCGACCTGTCCAGGGTGAACCCCGCCTCTCGCCCGGAACGCAGCTGGAGATAGGCACCAGCAACTCCCGACCCCGTTAGGGAGAAGGGTGATGGAAAATGGATGAATGAAATCATGAAAAACTTTGGTCTTGACTTGGACTTTCACACCAATGATTCATGACTTCATTTCCACTTCACCCCTTTTTCACCAAAATGTTACAAAGGAAAAGTGCAACTGTGGCACAATGCCACATGAGCGAAGGAAAGCATGTTTTCTGCTGCATGTTAACAGAAAATCAGTCCTTTTAGTTTTGTCAGAATTGAGACATTTGGAAAGTTGCATGGGACTGAGCTTTTAACACTGGGCTGAGGCTTGGTTTTAATTTCCAGCTGATAGAATAGCATCTTTACTTCAGTCTAACCTCTCAACAGCGCCCTCTGGAGTCACACCGGTGGTAAGAATTTGCTGGGTTCACACAGCTCCAGTACTTTCTGGATATTGTAGTTGTAGTCCTTTGTGTAATGAACACATGCTTATTACATGTAAAATAGGTTCTGGTAGACTTCTTGGAGTTGCAAAATGGAAAGTTTATGAGTGGTATTTTATCCTCCTGTTATGTTCATTTCTGAGGTACAGCAATAACGTTTGTGGGTCAATTTGACCCAGGGAGTGTTTAATCATGCAATAGTATCAGAAACCAAAAAATTCTTCCAAAACATTTTTGTATCTGATTATTAATTCCAATATTAACCATTTCAATCAAGATTTGTGCAATGATGTTTTTTTTTATTTCTCACAAATCTCAATGACGACATTTACTCATTTGGACATAAAAAATGGAATTTACGTTTTTTTTCATATCCACTGAATAAAACCTAGACACCAAAAACAATAATTTCCTTGAAATTGATCTTTTGTAATTGTTTTATACTACATTTTGATTTTTTTTTTTTCAAAGGGTGATCTTTATAATTGAACCTGACTTATAAAGAGAGTATTTATGGTGAAATATGGTTCAGAGCTGCAAGAAAACATATGGAATTTGACTTTTTTTTTTTTAATTATTTGTATTTTTTTATCTTTCTTTACCCTTCAACTTGACTGCCGGGTCAAATTCACCCAAACGGTAGGGGGGTTGTAAATGTGTAAAACGAATAAATGTTCAATTTATATGCACCTTTTAAGAGAAATAGAAAAAGTTTCATGCAAAAAAATACTTCCAACTATTTAAAAAAAAATGTTAAAGTTTCAAACGGGTCAATTTGACCCGCAACATGACAGGAGGGTTGAACACGTGCGAGTAAAAATAGATTACTGGACATCACTAGACTCTTATTGTGAAGTCGTACAGGAAGCAGCACGTACAGTCCAGGGACGAAAACTGGCTCAACTGAGTGACTCCATTTTAATTGACTTGTTTCTGTGAGAGACGTTGGACCTTCAGCATGGCATCTGAAGAGCTTGCTAAGAAGTTGCAGTCGCGACTGGCTGCTGCGGAAGAGGCCGAGCAGAACCCCGAGACCGAGCAGAGTGTGGTTCTGGTCCACTCCCAGGAAGCCGATCCTGGCTGTGGAGATACGCCGTCCGAGCTGGCGACGAAACTGAACCGCAGGCTTGACATCAACGACGGAAATGCTCCTTCTCGGTCGACTCGTGTTTTTAACCCTTACACTGAGTTTAAAGAGTTCTCCCGCAAGCAAATTAAAGACATGGAGGCCATGTTTAAACGGTAGGAATTAAATGTTGCGTGCTTTTCCATTTTTGATGGCAGCGAGATGTTCGGTGGTTGTTTCTGGGAGTTGAGTGGATTGGAGCCTAATGAGAGTGCAGTACGTACAGATTGATCGTGATTCATCTTGTTCAGAGTGACGCACTGCAGGCCCGCTCCATCTCCATCTCTAGCTCCATCTCTAGCTCCAGCTCCATCTCCTCCGGCTCCCCGATAGATGGGGTCCACAAACATCCATGTTTAGTTGGAAAGTAGGAATTCTCGTATGGATCATATAACATTAAAACATGTGATTCCTTACTATCCTGAACTCAACACCCAATCTGGACATGCGCATTTATTGAAGATTGTGATGAATTGATCTGTATTATGGTCATTATGTTGTTGCTGCTCGATCTGGTTTGATTGGTTGGTTGGTTTGTTTACTTGTTTGGGAAAATGATAGATCCAAAATATGTGTTTTATGTTAAACAATATGAATATTTTTGCTGTTGTTGTGGGCTCAGTAAGTGTGTGTTGTTGTTGTTGTTGGTGTAATTAAATATGTTTCACACAGCAGGCTTCCTCAGCCACTCAGCTCCTCAGACTAGCGGCAGCAATTAGCAAACACCTGGAGTGAACTGCTGAGATGATCACAAAACTACAGCTCTCCTAATACCTGCTGTGATGAACAGCTAGAGAAGCATTATTGAAAAGGTATGAGAGGGAGAGGAAGAGAGCCCAATTTCAAGGTGTCGGATGATGCATATGATGCAAAGTTAAATTTATTATTTTTGATATTAACAACTGAAGGTAACATAGTTGCTTGACTGCTAAATAATGGTATTATGTGCTTGGTAAATACATAATACCTTCTTCCCCTTTTAAAAGATTGCATATCTCTCTTCTCCTGACCTTCCTGGTACATAAAGCAGCAGTTTTCTAAAGTCACACCTATTGAGAGCTTACTTCCTTCTGTTCTGATATGACTCACTGATTAGATTGTAATTTTAGTGATTGATTTGCTTAGCTTAGCAGAAGAGCTGTTCTATTTCTGCTTTCAATGTTGTAATTCTTATTAATCATTTCTGCCACTCTGTATGTTTCATCAGGAAGCTTTTCATTTTGTGTTTCTGGTCAAAGACCGTGATCATGGAGTTGTACATGGAGTACACACTGCTGTGTGCACAGAGAGCTCTGTCAGCTTTCCAATTGATTTTATGTAGGGAGATTGGGTCATCGTATAACTGTATATATTCAGAATATCATGCTTTTATTGTCAGAATAGAGTTGCTTTTCAAACTAAAAAAAGCTTATTGACAGCATGTTGCTGTTGAAGCAGTTCCTATGAGGCCGTCTGTTGTGTATTTGGAAATAAGAGCCATAGAGAGCGTGTGAGAACCTGCAGAGACATGCAGTTGCTTTTCAGAGAATGTTCACCGAACCATATGTGGCTCATCAGTGAAAAGTTTAGGTCTCACATTTCGGTGAAGAAATCCAGTTCTGGAACTTCAAGTTGACATTGACTTGTTAAAACGTAAAAAATCAGTTGATTTAAAAAAAAGTGTACTTGTGACATTTCTATTTCTTCTGTTTTAAACAATATGTAGAAAGAACTAGAAATCTAAAAGGGGTTTGCCAAAGTGTGCGTTTTGCAAGTGCAAGCACTGTTATTGTCAGCCCCAACTAGAATTTCCATTTGAACAAAACCTGTCAGAAAAAGAAGGCTAAGAGAAATTCTTTAACCAAAGCCCCGTCCTAATGCGATGGACCCTTTTGCTTTAGAGGCCCGGTGTGAATTAGGTTCTGGTTACTGATAGGATCAGGACTAGACTGGGTTAGACTTGAGGAAATGTCTATTAGACATAAATGCAGAAATTAAAATGAAAAAGTCCTAATATGGGTAGAAATACAAACGTGTGTATGACTTTGGTCTTCATGACATCATCTGGATTTCCTGTCATTGTTTAAAAAGAGGAATAATTCTGCAGACCTTCAAATTAAGATCTGATTTTGAAGACATTAATAAATAACATTATTTATCTTGTTATTGTGGCATTTGACAATAATTTCTTAAGTAATTTGACAATAATAATAATCATTTAGTAATTGTAACTGATCTAAAACAGATCTGAACTTCAGACAGTGAAAAAAGTCTTTGTACTTGGTGTATGTAAACTTGTGGTTTCCACTGTATGAGCAGAAGCTCATTTCAAGCCACAGTAGCTGTTGGTCGTGAGGCTGGATCTTCCTGAGTCCCTGTTGCTGCTCAGGCTGGCCGAGACATTCGCACTTTAGCTTTAAGACTTGAGTGGAAATGCTTTGACTCAAGCTGCGTTCGCTGTGGGTTTAACCTTCCCCTGACCTCGGCTGCCTTCTTGCTGTTTTCAGGTTTGACACGGGAAAAGATGGCTTCATCGACCTGATGGAGCTGAAGATACTGATGGAGAAGTTGGGAGCTCCGCAGACTCATTTGGGCCTGAAGAACATGATCAGGGAAGTGGATGAAGATATTGATGGCAAATTGAGCTTCAGAGAGGTGAGTGGGAGGTGATGGTAAAACGAGCTTGGCCTGTGCGTGTGTACTGAATATTGAAATAGTCATTGAAGTTTTGCAGCTGTGCTAATTTGTATAAATGTCAGAACTATAGTAGGCTAAATGTGTGAGCGGAGGAAGTACAGCATTCTGAAAAAAGGAGAAGTGGTGACTGTGGATTACTTAGTAGTTCCACTGGTGGAGCTCGCTGTGGGCCAGTATGAGGGGAAAAAAAGACTTCCTCCTTGTTAAAGCCTCTGTGACTTTGGCTGCTATGTTTTCATGGGCGTCATCCATTCATGCTGGCCTGAGCCTGAAGCATTGTGGTCCAAGCATGGTACCTGCATCATGTCTACACAAACACAGACGAGCTGCTGAACGAGTTCGCTTGTTTCCCTGTTTGCAGTTCTTGCTGATCTTCCGTAAAGCTGCAGCTGGAGAGCTGCAGGAGGAGAGCGGCTTGATGGCTCTGGCCAGGCTGTCTGAGATCAACGTCTCCACTGAAGGGGTCATGGGGGCCAAAGACTTCTTTGAAGCCAAGGTATGCTAATAGCTTGTTCTATTCCATGGAGTTAATCAGACCACCATGTCATTAACCCTCTGATGTTTGAGTGACTATACAGTCTCCCATGTCTGGGTCTTTTGAATGTGTTTTTATGCTACTTTTGTCATTTTGATTCAAAATAATGTTTTGTATAATACTTTCTACTGTGTTTTATTTCACACAAGAATTATTTCATGGTTTTTTTGGGGGGTTTTCACTTTTTAAAATGTTTTTAGAAAAATTTGTAGAACATTTGTGACAGTTTGTAGAGCATTTTTAAAACAAAATGACAACAACAATTTTACAACAGCAATGATGAAATGTTAATGACGGGACAATGTCAACATCTTTTGTGTGTGTGTGTATGTTTGGATTTTTGAAACTAGCTAGCTAATCAAGCTAGCTAACATTACTGTCTGTATTCTATTATGTTATGTGTATTAAGCATGTGAGTGGATGCATGTGTGTCCATCCATCCATCCATCCATCCATCCATCCATCCATCCATCCATCCATCCATCCATCCATCCATCCATCCATCCATCCATCCATCCATCCATCCATCCATCTGTCTATCTATTTTCTGCTTATCTGCGGTCGGGTCGTGTGGTAGCAGCTTCAGAAGGGAGGCCCAGGCTTCTCTCCCCAGCCACTTGTTCCAGCTCCTCCAGGGGAATCTTAAGGCGTTCCCAGGCCTCCTGAGAAACATAGTCCCTCCGGGGTGTCCTGGTTCTTCCCCAGTGGATCGTGCCTGGAACATCTCGCCAGTTAGGCGTCCAGGAGGCATCCTGACCAGATGCTGAGCCACCTCAACTGGCTCCTCTCGACATGAAGGAGCAGAGGCTCTACTCTGAATCCCTCCTGGATATCTGAGCTTCTCACCCTATCTGTAAGAGAGAGCCCAGACACCCTAAGGGGAAAACCCATTTCGGCTGCTTGTATCCATGACCTCATTCTTTCAGACATGACCCAAAGCTCATGATCATAGATGAGGGTAGGAACGTAGAGCGACCGGTAAATCAAGAGCTTGGGTTTTTGACTCAGCTCTCTCTTCACCATGAAGGACCGGTACAGCGCCCGCTTTGCTGCAGACCAATCCACCTGTTGCTGTCCAGCTCCATTTTTCCCTCATTTGTGAACAAGATCCCAAGATACTTGAACTCCTCCACTTGGGGCAGGACATCCTCCCCAACCTGGAGAAGGCACTTTATTAGTTTCCAGCTCATTTATTTATGCATGTATTTATATAGTCATGAATTTTTATTGTATTTATTGAGATGATAAAAGAAGGAACCTTAAGCACACTGATCAACAGGTTTTGTTTGTTGAGGAATAGAAATATGAAGAGATTAAAACTTTTCATTACAAAGATATTGCAAAAAGATGACCTCACCAGGTCCAAAAGGACCCACTTATGCATCAGAGGGTTAAGAACTACTATATTTTCTCAGACATTGACATGCAATACACATATTTGATAAGAATAATGGGTCTATAAATTTTCCTACTGTGAAGCTGTCTACAGCTTAATTTTACATCCTCTTTTACTTAGCAACATAGTGGCTAGGTGAAACAGGAACTATATATAAACATGTATAAGACTTTGTGTGTGTATTGTTGCCGCAACGCCCCCTCCCTTACTTCACTCTCCTCTCTCAGTCACTACTTCCTCTTCTGAGAGGGGAGATGTGCTACCAGCTCTCCATCTAACGGGTGAATTGAGTTTCCTAAATCTGCTGGGATTTACCCTATCCAGAACTAAAGTAAACTCTGTTTAAGCTGGAATCGAGAAAGAATTCGCCTGATTACTGACGGCCCACATCCAGATGTCCTACCTTTCTTCCCCCTGTGAATTAGCCAGACTACAGCAAACTAGTTTCACAGAGCATATCTGTTAACGGTCGCTCCTTCTCTTTATTACAACGTGCATTTGTGACTGAACCAGGTTGCTTTTAGTGACTCTGGCGAGTCCCAAGAATGTTGTTTTAAATTTGGGCTAAAGTAACCTATAAAATATTTCCTACTTTTCTTCCCCAGAATCAAACATCATAGCTATTTAACTACCATCAAAGAACTTTGAGGTGACTCATTTATTGAATGTCCACAACATCTTTTAGATTTTCTTTACGCTACATATTTTATTAGTAAAGCAGTTTTGCAAGGATCAGTACAGCTTAATTCAGTAGCAGATATAATCAAATAAGTAAAATCAATCATCTAGCCTATCTTTCCCTAACGCTGATACTAAGAACTAAAAAGGGAACCTTTGAGAGAGACGGACGAAGTATGGTGTTTCGAATCCCAGTACATTTTTGTAAATTTATTAACCAATAAATCACATTAACGAAAGTAATTCACATGCTATTAAGCTGTTTCCTCTGATCATCCTGGAGATTTTTCCACAGCTTGAACGGAGTCCAGCTGTGGTGAATTCAGCCGACTAAATTGACAGGCGTCTATTTCATATGCTGATCAATTCGAAGCCCCACTGTTGACCTGCGCTGCCTGCTGTGGGGCCTGATGTCGACAGGTGTGTGCCTGACGGTGTGTTGTCCTTGTGTGTTGTCAGGTTCAGGCTCTGTCCCAGAGCAGCAAGTTTGAAGCTGAGATTCGAGAAGAAAAAGAAGAACGCAAGAAGCAGGAGGTGGAGAAGAAGGAGCGGCAAGCTGCCTTCAAGCAGCTGCAGTCTGCCTTCTCATGACTGCTGCAGCGTCACTTCAAGCAAATCCATGAGCTTACCACTCCACTCACACTGTAAGAAGCAACATAACTCGGAACAATAAGGTTTAAAAACCGAAAGGAAAGTTGAACAAACGTATTTCACGCTAATGTATTTGTAACTAAATTTCCTGTGAAATCACAGGCCACTTTTCCGTAGTTTCTGCAGCTACTTAACAAAACTCTTAACATGCAGAACCATAGCTCTGGACGCGTACGATGATTCCTGTTATCTTTTAAGTTTCTGTAAACCTGAATGGCTAAATCTGCATTTCTGTGAATTTGTTGAGAAGATTTCATCCTGAGGGAACTCTGAATTATTTTTATTCATTCTTTCTACACTGTGTGCTGCTTGTGAAATATGTGTAACATTCCAGGGTTTGTGCCACCTGATGTTGTTTACCCTAAACACGGTCCTAATTTTAGTGTGAATTTTCCTACCTTAACATTTCCTACAAATAAAAATAAGGGTGTTAAAAGTAAGTTAACGAGATCCTAAGACCACAATGTGAGTGTATGTTTTTGAACAAACCGCTCCTGCGTTTGTTGGCTTCCGGTATTTCTCTGAGAGAATTAGCAAAATGCGTTTGGCAGTGATTTGGCGATATATAAAATCTCCCATCTCCCTACTGTTGTATTTCATCATGAAGAATTTTCTTTGTATTCATTAGAATTAATTTCACCTGTCAGAGAGCATCACAGGTGTTAATGACAATACGCTGTTTTTACTAAAAGTGATGTGTAATTCCACAGAAGGTGTTTGAAACTTTGACCTCCTTTTATCGCAGAGTTTGCTTGACAAAGTCCAAGCACAAAGTTCATCATTCAGGCTCTGTGCTGAACAATAAGACTTGTGGTCTGTGTCCCACATCGTGGGTTCCCTCAACACACATTGTGTGCACCGAAAGCAATGTGAACAGTAGACTGCATTTTCAAACTTTATTTCAGTTATACTGAGGTGGGTCATGCTGTGTCCCTGCTGTGCTACACAGGTCCAGAATTACAGGGTCTGTTAGCTTTCAGCTTGATGTGAATCAACCTGTGTATTCTTCCAATTTGAAAACACGGATTTCTATTTTTTGGGCATGTTTGAAGGAGGCTGTGGATATAGGCACATGCGATATTTGGAGACGTTTCGATGATGAAAAAGATTAAAGATTAAAGAAGCAGTTTGTCACAGTGGACTAGTGATCACAACTTTCATTCTTAAAAGCACATTCAGCATTTGTTGCACAATTTAGAAAGGCATGGTGGAGCTAAACGTAATTGTTGGGGTTGGAGAAGGCTTCTGACTCCCCCAGTCTAGATCTGGTTGGAAGTCCGGCTCATTGGTGCACCAAGCCAGATTTCTGCATGATTTGTTTTCAGCCAATAGGAAGGGATCTTTGACTTTTAGTCCCAGTCGGTGCTTCAGTTTATCTGATGTCAGATTATAGATGACTGCTGAACTCTATTTCGTCTTGTGCTTAGTGACATTGAGCCAGCAGAAAGCATGACCTTCCTGAAGTGGAATGCAGCTGTTATTACCTGTGTATTTGTTGCCATGACGTCACAATCTGCTGAAAATAAATTCCATTTCATTTCCACAGACAAGAGCTGCAAGGTTGTTGTATTAACTGTAGTGTGTCCATAGCAACGTGTAACAATTCCAAACTGATACAATGTTTAATGTAACTTTTCCAGTATTCATTGTGTAAATTGACAGTGGTTTTTCTTTTTGTTTTGTTTTTTTTAAGGTTAAATCTTCTACTTTGTTTGATTTATCAGAGTTATATGATGCCAAATAACAAAGTGTTAAGTGAGATATATTTTTAGGCAATTGTAAAGAATATGTTCTACTGTGTGTGGAATTAAACATTTTAACTTTAATAAAGGAAACTTTAAATCATTATTGGAGAGTTGCATCGTTCTGTTATGCAGTAGAGGAGTTCATGTCCCAACAGCCCTGATGGTCTAAAACCACATATACATGAAACCTGGTATATTTAAAGTTTGGTTTGATATTTGGGGGTGATGTTGATGGTCTGTTCCTAAACTAGAACAGAGCATCAACATAACTAGAACTCACTGAAATCAATTTTTCTACACATGCGCACACACGCATACACACACACACACACACACACACACACACACATACAGACTTGATATGAATCAACCTGTGTGTCCTTTGAATCTGAAAACACAAATTCAAAGGATACAATCTGAATCCTTTCCATACAGTACTGTGTTTACAGTTCTTATCAAGGCAGGAATATCTTCATGGTACATTTCACCTAAATCATCATATTTGTCTAAATGCAAAAATGCATCAGAAAGCTGATGCACGTTTCAAACATTTTGTAATTGTGATATTGCGTTTCCTGCAAGTAGAACGTTGTCAAAATCTCTTTTTCTTGCAATGTTAGCAGTGCAAGAAATGTATTTATCTTATCAAATTTATCTGATAAGAATTTATTTTTAAGACAAACATATGCTTATAGAATAATTAAAATATTTAATCAGACTGTTATGACTTTTAATGAGACATTTATTCAACTATCTCCACTTCACTAACATCACAGTATGACCTAAATAAGCATCCCTTCTAATGGTTCACTGTAAAACACATGATTGGAGTTTCATTACGTCTCCAACCAGAACTCAGATAGTTAAAGAGGCAGACCAAACAAACACTAGCAGTATTTCCATTCACCATAAGATTTCACAAATTAGAGTGAATAAAGTAAATTAGTTTGATGGAGACACAGCAATTAAGACAAGCAAACACGTTTCTTCATTAAAAAAATAAATGTTTTTGCTCCAGGTTTTTCAGCCATATTGAAATTTGCGTATTTTGAAAAACTGCAATGGAAAGACATTTTTCACATCAAACATGTCTGGCCACTTGGTGCACAACGTGACACGTTTGGCCAGAGCTAATCTGAGCATCTGAGACAATGAGCTGCTGGCTCCACCAGAGGTCTCCAACACAGCACAGTTTGTCTCCTGATTTAACTGGACACACACTCACACACACAGAGAAAGAGAGAGAGAGAAACTGAAATAAAACATGAAATCCTCAAAAAAAAAAAAAAAAAAAATCAACCTGAAATAAAACTCTTGGCTCCCTTGGTCCCCTCTTTGTCTCCTGGGGATCGCTGTAGACTTTGGGGCCGACTTGCCAGTGAATTCTGGTCCTTGTCAGTGGTGTCTGGATTTGAATCCTTCTTTTCTTTAATATCTGTTAGTATCTTTTGTGTTGTCCGTTAAATAAACTGAATAAACTTATTCGTAAGTGAAGCCTAAAAAGCTTCACTTAAAACTTAATATGTGTGTAATGAACTAGTCAAACGCCAGCAGACAGCAGCACTGAAGTGAAATGATTCTTCTCACGAGGATGTTGAGTCAACACAGAATGAAGACAAGGAACCCAAAGGAATCAGCATTTGTCATTTCTGTGTTTGTTTAAAAAAAGTTTATTTCCCATTATAGTCAGTGTATAAAGTCATGAGGTTCGATGACGTTTACACGCGTCTAAATAATCTCTGAAAACAATATAGAAAAAAATGATCTGATTATAATCAAGTAATGTAAATACAACATGTATTAAAAAGGAATTTACTGTAAAATTGCAATATGTAACTTTCATAAAATATGTATTTGCATATTTGCTAAAACTGTCATTATGTTATGAAAGTATAATATGAGATAAATAACATCAGATCTCACTCCTGCACCTTCCCCTGAGCTACTATTGACTACCACCTGACTTAATGAACCTCTTCTGATAAAAAACACCAAATCAGATCCAGGAGGAGTGTCTTAGCGCTGTTAATCAACCCTGTGCATGCTGCACAATGTGCTAATAGTGGAGAAACAACTTTGCATTACAGAATTTTTTTTATCTGCCGTCATCAGTGGCCATGTCAACCAGTAAGAGCATTCACAGCAGGCGCTGCTATAAGAAATAAACTGCAGCGTCGCAGAGAGGGAGGGAATGGTAAGCAGCGCCTCATGCAGAGTGATTAACAGCACTAAGGCCCACCTCCAGGCTCTGATTAGTTGTTTATAGTTAGCTCTGGGAGAAAGCAGAGAAGCTTTATTAACAGATTATTTGTCACATTCATACAATACTGTTGCAATATGCAGTTTCAACAAATATATATATATATATATATATATATATATATATATATATATATATATATATATATATATATATTTATGTATAAGTTACATACTACAACTTCAACATATAATGCTTATTTTCAATTCTAAATCTCCAAAAACATTTGAAAAATTCAGTGTAATACAAAATATTTTTCTTTGTATAATTTTAGACAATAACCTGCTAAAATCAATAATATACAAATAAATCATTAACTGTTTGTCTATTAGTAATTAAGGAGGCCACTCATATGTTAGAAATCTCACTTTAGACATGGATGTGGTGATGTTATACTGAAAGCTGGCTTGTGTTTGTGACATTTGAAGTGAACACCTTGCCTGATTTTGTGGCTTGATAGTTCACACTAATGCTCAAGAACATCATAACTTGACAAAATGATCAGAAACATACTCAGGATATTTATGCAGTAATTATGCAAGTAACTATTCCAACAATGACCTGAAATTCCTACAGATCCAAACCTGCAAATACTTGCTTAGAATCACGTCAGCCCGATAAAAGTTTTGTTTGTTTTTCCAGATTTAATTTAACTGCACTTAATGCTAATTGAGAAAACGTCTGCAGAGACCCATATGCTTAGCTTAGTTTTAGATAGAATTTTTGTGGACACACATTATACATGAAAATACTTTATAGTCTACTGAAATCTGAAGATACAAGAAATGCATTTAATATACAGCTCAAAATATATTTATCTGTGATGATTCTAAATGTCTTCAAAGTTTTTTTAATCTGCAGCTTTTCAAAAAAACAGGAAAGAAGCTAATAAATGGATGGTTGCTTCAAAAACAAGCATTCTTTCTCAGTTTTTCTGACTTTCACCTGTCAGATGATTTGACCTGAAGAATTGCAGAAATGAATAAATATCTATACATCTTCGCACAGTTTTGCGTCTTGCTATGTGGGTGACGTTGCCCCCCAACTTCTTCAAATTAAACAAAATTGGTGTCAAAAGTTTGTGCAACATTGGTGCAGCAAAATGTTTTGTTTGAGCCACTATCATGTTGAAGATATTACCAAATGTTTTCAGAGGTCATCGCAGGTCAACAAGCCTCCTCCATATTTACAAAATCAAGTACATTTGGTGTCAGTTATCTGTGCTAAAATATTTCAGCTGCACTAACCAAGACAAACATAGCTTAGTTGATTGACAACATGTTACTTTTGATTTTGTGAATGTGGACTGGCTTTGATCTATGATGACCTCTGGTCTTTAAATAAAATAAAATAGAATAGAATATACTTTATTGATCCCCAAAGAAAAATTTGTCATTAGTTGACAGGCTACCGCATCCAAGATGTTAATATATATATATGTGTGTGTGTGGGTGTGTGCGTGTGTAGGGGTGTGTGCATGTGTGCGTGTGTGTGTGTGTGTGTGTTTGTAATAAATATAGTAGAGTAAAATGTTTAACTGCATAGTGACCATCCAAGTAGATAAATATTATGCTGTTGGTTGTTCAGTCTTGGATGAAGAGCATCTTTCATCATCAAGGTCTTATAAATTTATATGATTTTTGTTGTTGTTGGTTTGGACACAGTTTACCTCAATCCCATGAAGACAACACAAGTCAACAATGTTAATAAATACCATGGAGCATACTGTATGTCTGCCTGCCTCCTCATGCATCCAGGCCTAAACCTGGTCCTGGCGGCACAAACAAGAAACCTGTGCTGCACAAACCAGCTCAGGCATTGTGCACTAATATTGTTTAATTTGAGGGATGAGAGAGGGGACCAACTTCACGCCAACTTGACTCAGATCCTGCAGTGCCCTCTGCCTGTGCGACATGTCAGCCATCACATGTAGCTGTAGTGTCCATACTGGCTTCTTTTTAATGACTAGAAAAACAATTCCCCTTGTCTTGCTTCCTCTTCACTATGAATTCTTGTTTTGCATGCTATGTTGGAAACGTGTCTCACTTCTCTTAATGCATCTGGAAGAGGGATTATGTTTTCCTCCAGGAACTCTGTGAAAGCTACAAAGATTTATTATCACAAATATTCTACTTATCTTTAAAGTATTTAAAATGTCTCATTTGGAATATGTTTGAACCGGTGACAGCTGTCATCAACACTGGTGAACATATCCAAAAGCAGTTCAATGATTTTGTTAAAGGCTGTATCTTATTCAAGTCAGATCACATGATGAAAATGTGAATCATGTAATATGTAACATGTCCAATCTAAATTAAGGCATTTTATTTATCCGCGGCTTCAGACAGTATTTTATTCTTGTGCTGCACCTTCTTTATTTGCATCTTAACACAGTTTGGACAAACTGTGACCCAAGTAAATCAGGTAAGGAGCAAAGGCAGAGGCTGCACAGACTTCAAACGGAAATGCACAGGTGGAACTACTGATGGAAACGAACAGGATCACCTATTCCTGACAGTATTTTACATGTCAAAAAATAAAGTTAGCTGGAAACTCCTGACCAAAATATCCACGTGCAAAGGACCCCTCCTGCTGTCCAAGTCGGAGCTCCTGTTTATCGTGTTTACTCCATCCTGTCAGTGTCATCACCATTGATTTGTACCACACAATCTTTGTTCAAAGGCTCCTTGGAGTGGGCGGTGTCAAAGTGCTCTTTGCTCACTAAGTACCTGCCCCGAGCATCCAGCCCCAAGGCAGGCAGAAATCGCCGGTCAAACTGAATTTCTTGTCGTAAGTATGAAGTTTTCTTCTGGCAGGAATCACCAGTTCCCTCTTGCACTGCTGTTAGGAAAATGACCAGCTCAAAGTGTTTGGATGTGCCTTCGCAAAGAGAAGGGTAGAGAGGGCTCTGGCGGTCCAGTCGGTGGTAAAAAGTAAGCGGGAAAATAAAGAAGGGGCATGACTGTTGGCCTAAATGGTCCAAGTGGAAGTCCAGCGAGGTCTGGTACAGAGCCTGGCCTTCCTGTTCCTCATAGAGCACTGCACTCACCTTCACGTCCACTAGAGGTCGCTGAATAAGATTAGTGACTCGTATCATGAGGCATGTCTGGCCCTGGTGCTGGCCCACTACTGCCTGTGGACTGAACTCGATGGCTCCTGCTCTCTTCTGAGGACGAGCAATCTTGGCTACAAATGCACCTGAAAATGATACGTCAGGATAGGGTCAAAATGTTACATGAAAACTTTCAGCTCAACTGCAAAACCATGCAAAGTTCTGCAATATCTACCAAAACATTTGCCTTTAAATTAAATTAAATGTGACTGTGCAGTTGGAAGATCTGGCACTCGGCCACACAATATTGGAAGATTAAAGAACTGTTGCTTCAATCTGATTAGGAAACCAAACAAGTTGCAAAGCAGCCCAGAAACTCCTCTATATCTTCATTCCTTTGTCAGAATAACTAAGAGGGGTGAAGCCAAAACAAAACCAATAATTAAACAGTTTTTTATTTTATTGGAGTAAAATAGTAACAATCCGAGCTTCAGAGTTGTTTGAGCTTGCAGTGGTAAGATTTGGTCAACTATATTATGTGAAAAGTCCAGCACAATTCATAAACCATAAATCATAATCTGCCCAGGTCACATGGTTAGCTCCTCGTCCAATACTACACTATGAGCCTTTGGAGGAGTTAACAGAAATAGGTTTTTCATATTATTGTGATGTGTTTTAGGATGTTTTTAGATATTCCTTTTTTCTCTCAATAACCTGCCATTGCAAACTGTAATGGCCACATAGTTCATGTCCTCTAGGTATGAACCACCTGTTCACCTGTTCTGATGTGACAAACACCATCAGATCTATTTGACTGCACTGAAAAACATGGTTGGGATGATGGAGAACTATCTTCAGACTAGACCGTGCATTTGGGATGTTTGAGATGTTCTTGAGTTCATAATTTCATGACAATTCTCATCTCCATCCACTGATCCCTTTGGGACTTCTCTTTCTTTTTTCTCCCATTGACCTTCATTTCTCTGAATAAGTTTAACCCTGCATTCTTTTTGAATTGTAGCCTGTGTATAGTTGTAGTTTCGCAATAGCAGTTGAGAAAGTGAACAACGTCATTCAGTCCATGTTGGCCGTGCGTCCAAATATTGAACAATTAACGCCGAACCAATATTAAGACGGAGATTAACACAATTTAATGTTGTCATTCAGCTCAGAAATTCTCTCTCTGCTGGGGGGGATAGTTGTTTATTTAAGCTAGAGATATAGAAATATAATAATAGAATTCCACATGTTTGCCTGTCTGAGAATACATGATAACTCTCTGATGAATAAGGGATTTTTACAAAGTTATTGTGTCTAGATGGTGTTAAATGGAGGTCAGCTATTTTATTATAGCAATGAATTTTTTTGACATGACAATATCTTGATATTGTTCTTTACATTGACAATATAGAATAAATCAAATTATTCTGATCATTTATTCATGTAGATTTTTAATTAATTTTAATACATTTAAGTTGGCATCATAAAAATATTAGTAAAAATATTCATGCACCCAACTTCAACATCTCTCTGCCTGACTTCCTGACTATATGAGCAGATGGACATTTAACCGTCCTCCAGTCCAGCGAGAGGGAGGCAGACGACCTGGTCGGACAGTAGGCAAGCGGTGGGAGTGTCCCATCAGACCGTCACTTCCCGAAACCTGTATGTAGTCCTGCGTCTTCGCCAGGACTAGATACAGGACAGGACGCTCACACAGGGTCCACTTCACCCTTCACTGGACTACAGGAGGGTTAAAGAGCAGCAGGGAAAGTACACAGTGAAATCCCCAGAGTCAAATCAGAACATCAGAGCATGTGAACTCTAGGAGAGTTAATCCAACAACAGTGAGAGTAAAATGCCTCTTCAGGTTGACTCCAAAGAGCTCTGCCCCTTTCACCTCCTACCAGAATGATCAGAATTTTCTCAGCGCCATTTTCAACGTCTTCACCTTGTCTGACAAATCGCAGTAAGTTTCCTCAATTTGATTTTTTTTTTCCAAATTTTCTATTCAAAGCAGCATATTCAAGTAATGTTGTTCTGCAGACAGAACTTATTTTTTTGTTAAAAATATGCATTACACATGACAGATGTGAAATGCTAAGGGGCGTTGAAGTCAATTGGACATCAGTGTGGCACAGAGTGTTAACATTCTTATAGTTGCAAGTTTTTTTTTAATAGTTATCCTCATATCCTGTATTCTGCGACAGACTGGCGACCTGTCCAGGGTGAACCCCGCCTCTCGCCCGGAACGCTGCTGGAGATAGGCACCAGCAATTCCCAACCCCGTTAGGGAGAAGGGTGACGGAAAATGGATGGATGGATGGATGGATGGATGGATGGATGGATGGATGGATGGATGGATGGATGGATGGATGGATGGATGGATGGATGGATGGATGGATGGATGGATGGATGGATGGATGGATATCCTGTATTGTTTCTGTTCTGTTCTTACTTCAGCCGTTCTCCTGCTCATCAAAAAACTATCATCTGTTCCTTTTCTCTGTTTTTTCTCTGTTTCTTGTCATATATGAAATGGATTCTGTTTGAAAACAATTTTTCTTGTTGGTTAGGTGCATTGACAGGGAAAACTTGAAACATTTAACTTTCAGTAGAAATGTTGTGATCTAACTGTTTTTCTTTTTTTCCTTTCATTATTTTCATACTTGGAGTGGAACAAGCATCCAGGACAGTGATGATGCCATCAAATCCACTATTTATACAATTAACAAACATCAACAAAGATGCTCCTAATCGTTCACTGTAAACCCAGAGGCCTAATTTGAAAACCTTTTGTGTAATTTGTGGTGAAATGTTTGCTTGGGCTTGTAGGAAAATGGATGTTTTTAACTTTCTATATCACTGGCCAGAATTAATATTATTGATATAAATAAGAAAATTTGTCCCTTATAACAAATGGTACAAATGATGTGAATTTTTGTTTTTTGTAAAAAAAAACAACAAAAAACAAACAAACAAACAAAAAAAAACACGAACTGGTTAAAGATTTTCACATAAATTCATCATGATTAACAAATACTTTCTACCTTAAAAGTTTCATATTAAGTCTTAGCTGTAAATCTGACAATAATTTAAACAGGTTATGTTTTTATTGATTTCAATAAATGTAAATGTTGAATAGGTTTAAACAGTATCTAATTATTATTTTTTGACACTGAATTATCAGAGATTAATGCTGCGTTTAGCGTTAAATTTCATTAACAGTGCTATAGAGGTCTTATACTATTGGATATTAATTAGAAAATCACTCAAAAACTAACAGTGTCCTTTTAAAATAACTCTGCAGGTGTAATTTCTCTCCCTAGAGTAAAAGTATATTAAGAATTGTGAGTTAGTCAAGTTTTATTCTATGAGTCATTTTAACTCTAATTAGAGTAAAATTAGCGACGTAAATGTAACTTTAACACTGTACATGTTCACTGGCTCAGTGTGGAAATTGACTTTAAGTGTTGAATTAACACTGCTCATCCTCCAGTGCTGGGTCTTTCTGTGTGGAGTCTGCAGGTTCTCCCTCTGCATGCACTCTGGGTCTTCCGGCTTCCTCACCGTCCAGAAGCATGACTACCACGTTTACTGCTACCTCTGAATAACAACTATTTATGTTTGTCTGAGTGGTTGGTTGGTTGGTTGGATGCATCATGAACATTTCTAAAGGATCAGAGTAAAAGGTTTTCACTCCTACACTGTCCATCCATCCATTCACTGTCTACACTGTTTTATCCTTCCAACTTCACTATCATATTTATTTTTATTTGTTCTTTTCCGTTCATTTGCATTTTGTTGTTTGAGAAACAAACATTTGTCTCATATATTATTATTTGGCCTTATTATTTGCTGTGACTCATTAAGGACCATGTAACCAATTACAGAAGCATGCCGTCTCACTCCGACTGTCAACAAAACCAAATCGAACGCTTAAAAAACAATTAAAAACATTTCTGATTAAAAATATACTCTTTAAATGAAGAATTATATCCAGTACTTGCTTTCTGACTAATTGTAATATTTTGTGAAATGAAACATTGTCTGTTGTGTAAGAATTTAAACACTGCAAGGATCAGATGGCATTTATGAAAGAAGAGAAAATATATCCTCTACTGTCATTAAAGCAAAGATAATTAATTCACATGATGTTTTTGAACCTTTAAAGATCAAATTTAAGGTGATTTTCTTACATTCATCACATTTTGTTGAATTTGTTCTTTAGAATTCTGTAGTTCTTTGTCAGTATTACGTTATGCATAATCCCTGAGCACAGCCTCACTGCAGATGTGTTTACTGTGTCTAGCATAGAGTGTTCTCTCATGCTCTGGTCAGAATTGTACCTGTGATGAAGGCCTCCAGCATCAGCCCCAGCAGCATCTGCACAGCCAGCAGTGCTATAGCACTGGGACAGTCTCCACTGGGGAACATGGTGCCATAGCCAATGGTCAGCTGGGTCTCAAGAGAGAAGGAGAAGGCAGCAGTGAAACTTGTAATATGTTTCACGCAAACCACGTGATCCTGTGGGGGGTCATCATGATTTTTCACAGCAAGGTCTCCATTGAGATGGGCCAGCAAGTACCACAAGCAGGCAAACAACAGCCAGTGGGCAATGAAGGATGCACAGAAGGCGAGGAGTACCCATCTCCAGCGCAGACTCACCAATAGTCCCCACAAATCCTGCAGCGCCAGCAGCCAGACTCTGCCCCAGCTCCTGCGCCATGAGTCTGAGGGGCAGGCCGGGGCATTAAGTGTACAGTGTCCATCTTTGGTGACTAGACGTTGACGAGGGGGAGAAGACAACAAGGGGTAGGAGGACGCTTTGCCAGCCAGAACGCTACTGTTGGTTTTGGTTGTCATGGTTGCAGGCAGATCTCAAACAGGGCAAACGAAATTGACCCTGAAAAAAATAAATAAATAAAAAAAAATAATGTTAGTAACACAATTTTGAAACTGTGATATTCATGTTCTTTCAGAGGAGCTGGTGTGACTGAGCAGCAGTAACTCTGAAGCTGCTCTGACGTTCAGCCTCTGTTCCAGGGAGAGTGCTGTTAGTTATTAATAAATATGATTGTAATCATAGTTTGTGGATACGGTGCAAACTGAAAGTGCAAAAAATAACAAAACTACTAAACACTGACATTTTTACATTTTTATTAAATATTCAAATGCGAGATGTTTTGTTCTTTAGCTTCTTTTTGACAGAGCTAGCCATGGAATCGGTTGCAGACATGTTGAAATCAGCTGATTTTACGATGCTTGTTTTCATGTAATGGGCCAAAACCGATTCTCAAAATTAGGTTGAACGTACAGAACAGTCATGTTTAATTTAAGCAGCTGTAGGGGATGTATGTGCCGGCAGTCCTGACAGTCTGACAGCTAGACTTCTGCATTCTGCAGAGTTTCTATTTCTATGTCAATATTGTTGCCAGGAGATTAGAGCGGCTCTCAGCTGGGAATCAGTCTGAGCAACACAGTGACATGCAGAGTAGGAATGTGTCTTGCAGGGAGCTTTCCCTGCATGGCTGTATGACTCTCCACAAATAACAAATCTTTCCATTCCATGAATAAAACCACTCTCTTCAATGTCAGGCTTTGTGCTTTCTCTACTCTTCACAGCTAAAACTTGTGTTGCCATGCTTCAGCATTTAGGTTGGAGTTGATTTGGTTGGAAGATTTACTCTTCCCAGAAAAAAAAACAATAGTTGGATAATTCTCAGCAAGATTGTCACATGTCTCAGTTTCAAGTCCACTGAAACTGAGACAGTTCTGATGGAACCAGCTATGAGGGGACAATGATATTAGCATAGTATTAGCGTAGTTCTCAGGTTTGCATACAGGATGTCAGGATATGACTCTACACTACCATCAGACTGATTAGTGAAAGAGCTTGTTGATCAAACGTACATGTTTCAGATCATTAATTATGTTTTCAAATATGTGAGAACACACTTTTCAAATGATGGCGTGATTTATTAAATGTCTAAAGCCAAGAAAACCAACCTGGCCCAACCTAATGACTGATGATGCCTCCAGTTCAAACATGTGTGATGGCAGTGAGTGTTTTAGCTCTGACTTCCTCTACTTTTCAGAACTGCTTTCAATTCAGACACGTTTAATAGATTTTCAAGAATGAATGATTATTAAGGTCAAATTAAACTTTGTGGTGGCACAAAGAAGAATTCTTTACAAAATCAAGAACATGAATCAACCCTGATCATCCTGCTCATTGTATGGATGCACAATCTACATATGCTTCACTTTAGGATGGCAGAATATTCTCCTCACAAGCTTTTCTGGTAAAGAGCAGAATTCAAGGTTCCATCAATAGAGCAGATCATCATGTGGAGGATCCCTGCAGTGTTTCCTGGACTGAAACGATGATGTTGTTTTAAGGAAATGCTGATTATTTTGGGGCGGATGTTGCAGTGCCCACAACCGGACCCGACACATCCCTCTGTAATCTAATCCATCAACAGAATATTTTTCTAAATGTCATGAATATCATTAGGAACTTTTTGATAAAGGTGAAATGGATGCCTTTGAGTTCTTTTTGATGAGCACCAGTTCTGCTCTGATTACCTTTCTTATTGTTCAACCATGAACTCTGACCTTAAGAGAGCAGAGATCTGCAGAGCTGCAATTATACTGTGTATCCTACAAAACACAGCTTCAGTTTTTACAGACAAATGTCCATGATTAAACATCCATGATTATTAAGACGTAAACTGATTCACTATGGATTCCTGAAGGCTCCTGCGTGTTTTTTTAAATGATTGCACCATGACAACAAAAGAACAACATCACTTTGATATTACAAAACTAACTAAACTATAGCTTTTATATATGAAAAAAATATCTGCCAGCAGAAACATCCTCAGTGTTTCATGTGATTGTATCATTCTAGTGTTTTTGCAGTTGAAGTTATTTCTGATTGCGTGAAGCAGTAACATCAGAGACATGGTGCTCATTACCTTGGGCTCATGCAGAGGTTTATGTAATGTCTGATCAGCTACCACCGTTTTCTACTTTTTTAACTTTATCACTTCACAGCATGTCTGAATTGCAACATCAGACGTGTAATAATCTAAACTCATTTAAAGATGAATATTTGGACTTATTTTCGGTCTGTCGGTCGATTACCAACGCTGATTCCAAGAAATGGAAAAAAACAAAACTAAGCTGAAAACATCTTTTTTTACAGCCTTTTATAACAATGATCAAACACACACAAACTTTCCCTGTGTTGCTCCTAAAAAAAAACTCTTCAGCTGCAACCAGTCCCCATGTCTGATTTGATCACCAATCATTGCCTCTTTTTATCCAGGTATCAGAATCTCACCTCCAGACAGCATCATGCTGGGCCTTGTACTCACCTAGAGCTGCACTCAGGGCCAACCTGGAGCCCTTTGACCTGTTCCCCTTAGACTGGCTCTGTTAAGCAGACACAGGACTGCGGCTCATTCAGAGATTCCTTGGAAAAATGGGGGTTCAAAATCCCAAAAGGAGTCCAACAGAAAAAGTGGGGTGGGGGGGGGGAATTTCTCTCCGCTGAGGTTGTCTCTGAGTGTGACTGAGCTGCTGCTCTTTACTCCACTGTGAGGTGCAGCGTCGAGCTCCAGGGCCAGGAGGACTCAATTGGTCACATTACTCTGCAAGGAGCCTATTAGTGTTCCCGGAAGATAGCAGATAGAGAGGGATTTGAGAGGGGGTGTTTGCTGGGGGTGGGGTGACCAACACCTTGTCACAGTTCATTCAGTCCGATAACTATTGTTGTGACAAACTGGAATTTTTAACCGTTTGTGTGTTCATGCATCCATGCACTGCTTCATTGATTTTTGATGTTATCTGGAGTATTAAGGAAAACATGAACACAGATGTTGAGATTATTAGAACGGAACAGGAATAAAGGGATTGTAAGAGGATTTTTTTGTGGGCTATCTGGCAGGAGATTTTGTTTCTTGTCTTCTTCTTGTCTCATCTTGTAATCCTTTAGATATGAGACCAGAATTTAAAATCACTCCATTGTGCTGAAGACTTTAATTATAAAAACTGACAACATTACTACACGACTGTGTAAAAGCCAGATAAGTTACATTTTAACCAAGAAATCATTGAGGCCTTCCTTCTTGATACCAAGCAGCAGATGACTGTCAAAATGTCAACACTGATCTTTGACCCTTGAACATCAGAACAGTTTCACTCAGGACATTGTTTGTCTCTTCAACAAATCAAAGTTAAGCTTCGCTGTGTTCAAGATCTACTTGAATTATTCATGGACAACTTTGAAATCTTTGTGGTCTTTTCTATTGATCAAATTACAATAAATAAGATCCCATTAATGTCCTCCATTAATGGGATCTTATAAAAGTGAATACTTCAGTATTAATTTGCTACTATTTGATTTCTTGTAAAGTTAGCAAGTCTTAAAGTTTGGGTGATAACATGTGTAGTTTGCGTTCTAACGCATGTGTTTATTTCCCTCGTGAAGTTTAGGCACAAACACAAACATCCACATACAGTCAGACGAACTGAACTGATGATTTCTTGCTGTCATAATAAAATAACTAAGATGATGTTTTTAAGAAATCTTAAATTTTGCTTTGTAAAGAATGAAAACCATATCTTGTGACTGGTATCTTTATTGTCACTATGAAATTATGCTGTGTTTAAGTTGATTTGTTATGTATTTAATGTCAACAATAAAAAGCAGGTCCACAAGATGAAGAAAGGATTCATCTTTATCCACTGCAGCCTCCTCTATAGATACCAAGAATGGACTTCAAGCAGCCTTGCTACAATATTCCACTCGATTTAACTCTCACGTCACGGCGCAGTCTGGGCTTTCTCCCATTGTCTTGGATTCCTCTGTTAGAGTTTCAACTGGACCAATCAGTGAACAGAAGGAGAATTTGTGAATGGTGACATTGATTTTCTGCTCTGTTTTAGAATCGCAGTCTGGCTGCAGAAACAGAAAAGTATGTAAATGACTGTAACCAGTGACTGACAAGAAGCGTTAAATATGATAGTTTTAAGATTTACTTGCAACAACTATGTCGTATATAGATAAACAATATTCCAAAACACAAAAAATGCAATTTAATTGAGATTAAAAAAAAAAACTTTATTAATCCAGAAGGAAAATAAAATGTCGCTGCAGGTCAGGATATTGATGGGTGGATGTTCGCTGTGCCAGGAGGGAAGTAAGAACCAGAAAATAAAAAATAAAATAAAAAAGCAGAAAGACAGACGCCTGAGATGCATTTATTGTTTTTTTCCTTCACTTTCCAGGCTTTTTTTTTGTTTTGTTTTTTGGTATATTTTAGTTCATTGAAATTGAACAAGAGAAGTTCTACTTATTTTTTGTAAGATGCTAATTAATAATTAATGAGGTAATTATATAAAAACAATGTTCTATTTTGACATGTTGTGTGTTCTGTGGCATGGAGGTTGTATTTACTCTATCGCAGAGAATCCTACTCACAGAGCCAGTCTCCTCTCCAAACCTACAAATCATTTTGTTTAACTCTGCAGAAATCTGGAATGATTCTGATCAGTAAGCCTGAAGTCAATTTGCACAAGCCGGATTTAGTTAATGTACATATCACACAAAGGAGCAGCAGAATAGTTACAGAGTAGTTATGTAGTTGCCAGAATAACACTGGTGGACTCTTTTGCTAAGTAATATGGACGGAAACTCACTGCCAAGTGTTCACTGCTTCACAGTAACATGGATGACACCATCTGTTGTTGACGAGCTCTGCTAATGCACCTGCTTTTCTTTTCCTGCTGCTCTTTAAACATCTGTTTGATTGTATGTCAGGGAGCCTGGCAGAAAGGCACTGGAGTCTGGAATGTGATCCTGCAGCCGAGTCATAGTAAAGCACATTACCACACATCAGACTGGTGTGATCTGCTGGGGACAGACAGAGACTGGAAAGGTTGATCTGGATGGCCAGCTCTGACCTACGATGAGAGCTGTTGTGGAGGCTGAGCTGTTTTGCCTGTTGGACATCATCACTCGCCTCATGCAGGGAGCTCTGGCAGCACTGAGCAGCTCCTTCAACAGCAGGCTGCTCCATCCACAAAGTGGAGATGAATCAGAAGATCCTTCCTTTCCACATACATGTCTGTGGGTGAGAGAGAAAGAGAGATAGAGAGAGAGATTGAGAGAGCGCACACTGTACTGTTTTTTATTTTGTTGTTTTTCTCTGTTATTCTTGGTTTTATCTCTTTATTTTGCAGTAAGCAAACAGGAAGGTGGATTATGAAAAACGGGAAAGATGTGGATCGGCGGTCATCAGGCCGAGACGTGAACCCATGATGGATGCGTGGAGGACCAACGCCTCCCTCTGCACATGGGTTGCACCAACCCACACTTCTGTTAGTCCTGTTCTGTCCACTTTTTGTCATGACAACTTCAATTTCAAACTTGTGGGAGTAATAAAGGATTGTCTTAAACGTGTTGGCCAGAGATATCACTTTTTATGGTTTGAATTTCCTCCTTCCCTCTTTCCTGTTTGCTTCTGCATCCATAAACTTGATGCCTCCTTTTAAACTCACCTGAGATTTGTGGTTTCACTTGAGGTATTACTTCAGCTTGTGTAACGTTATCCAGCTGCTCCCACTTGTATGCCACGATGTTGCTATGGTTACATATCATAGCATATGACCAAAACTCACATGGAAATCAACAGAAATCCTTCTAGTTGCACAGCATTCAAAGCTAGAGAGAATTATCATCCCAAAAACAGAAGTAATTTCTCTGCCAGACGAGGAGAAATTAAAACTTAAAATAATAATAAATGCAGGTAACAGAGCCAGTCCAATATGCTGATGCATTGAGTGGTGCAAAATGCAGGGAAGAAACAGGCAGAGCTAAAACTGTGAAGAAACTTTAATAGCAATTAAAAAATAAGGCCAAAAAGCAAAATTCAGAACATCCTCAGACAAAGTGAAACATAAAGATATGACAAAGAAGGAAGCAATACAGCAGTATCTTGACCGGCTGACGAAAAACAGCATTTAAGGGAGCGAGATACTGGGAAAACATTGGAGGAAACGGTTAACATAGCAAACAGGAAAAGTCAGTTATGATAAAAAAAAAACAAAAAAAAACCACTAAACAGAAAAGAAAAAAACTAACAAACAAACTAAGATCACTTGCTGGAATTGCTCAGAAAAATCATTTCAGTGCTGGAATTCAGAAAGTGCATCCTATTAGGTATTTGATAGGTTGCTCCATGTTGTCTCACAGACTTTGTGTTGCAAAGTCTGTGAGACAACATGGAGCAAAGCAATCAGACAAAACCAACTTTTAACTATTGCAAAATATACTCTTATTTATTTTTTTCCCCCATCTTATTAAATTCCGCTGTGTTTTTATTGATCAAACATAATTTTCACCCTGCCAGGGGTTAAAACTGGGACTCTTTTCACTTTTCCCTCTTACCACTCTGGATCTGCACGGGTGACATTGTTAGGAAGTGACGTGTTGTCAGCATTTTACTGTTACTTCGCCTTCATTCTCTCTCATTAGTCTGAAGAGTGAGACCTACTACTGGGAAACCCTTCACCCCTCTGCTCTCTTACCCCATCCCCTTCCTTCTTGTGTATTTTCTCCATGGGGTGAATGAGAGCTCTGGAGGAACTTAATGCACATGGGAAAAGAATAACACCTAATCATTATTTAATTGATTTAATCGATGTACGTTGACCAAAATAACTTGAGTTTTGAGTTGAGTACAGATCCCACACTTCTGAACTACCATTGTGTTCAAGCGCAATGTTAGGTAACCTTAATCACCATGGCGTAAACTGGTATTTGGTTGAAAATTAAATGGTTGATGTTTTCAAGCCAGACTTACTGATGTTCAATGTTTCTGTTTGAAGTCTCCTGTACTTCCTGATTGTTTGTAGTGACGACTGGGTATAACCATCTGCATGGTTGGATCATCTTTTCATCAATAATGAAATAAAATGTGCAAGTCATAATAAAAGATAAAATGAAAAATATTCCCCAATATTCCAACTGACTCAGCTGAGTATAAAGCAGTTCTGCCTACAAACACTGCGGTTAACAAATGGCCTATAAAGATTTTGTAAAGTGGATACAGCTTTTAAATCCTTCCTTTTCACACGGAAATCATTCGCTTAAGGCCTATATAAAGCAGAACTGCAATGCTTTGGTCTAATTTCCTGGTTATTGTATCAAAGACAAATGTCTCCTTAAGCTACATAACAGAAAAATCACATATTTCAATTCAGTCATTCATACATTCCCACTGATCCTCACTATCAAACAGTACAGTGTGCTCCATTAAGTTGTGACAGGACAGACACAGAAAAGCAAAGCCTTCCACATCATGACCTTATTAATGAAAACTCTTCAAAATCAGCTCCAAGACTGAATCAGTGTGCAGGTACTGTGTTATGTGATGACCAAAAAACCAGAAGCTGCTGGCATTCAATAAGCCAACGTCAAATCTGAAAAAAAATAAATAAATAAAAAAAATAAAAATAAAGAAAATAAACAAACTGTACACATAACATGTATGTTTAGGTGGTATTAAGAGCTAATTTTGCAAGTTTTGTAAGTCAGTTTACAATGTTGGTAAAGCTATAAGCATAAGCAGTAAATTTATCGTGACATAACTGTATAACTATAACTGTATCGTTATAGTTATTAACCTCTTAATTATCATGATGACACCAGGGTCCTCATGGACCCTCTGACTTACATTACAAGCCCTGTGAGTGAGAGTTTGACTCTCCTGGGATTAATGCAACGTTTGAAATGCAAATTCAGTTGTGTGTTAGTGGCTCCTTTATGCCCTCTTGTGGCGAAAGACCTTTTGAGTTTTATTTGGCCTCATCATGGCTGAAGTGCAGATGGAGTCTTGGTCCCTCTTTGGGTCAGATCTACTCAAGGTTTGTGTGCATCAAAACAGATAACAACCTGATATCAACCTGATCTACAGACAACAAACAGGACTGTGTAGCAAAATGAGGAGAATTGCTGGCGCCTTAATGTCAGTGTGTCTACCTTCATGAATCTGCTATAAGCTGATCATCAAAAGTGCTGAGAGTATAGTAACTTACCAACAATGTGATTTACTAAATACATACATACAAAATTCTTACATAATGACTTTCTACTTCATTTTTCTTTTTACAGCTAAAAAAAGAAAAATTAACTTTGCCAACAAATGCATCTCCTGCTCACTCAGACACATAGAGAATTAAGAAAGATGAAAGCTTTTCTACATGATCACACCTGTTCTCTGACCTGCTGGTATGAGTTTCATATCAACAGGACATGCAGATGTTGGATCAGAAATTAAAATGCAGTCCCTCCCTCCAGTTAAGCTATGCGGTAAGTTCTAGTGTTAAAAGAAAAAGTGGGGAATTGCAAACCATCAGACATTGACTGCAAATCGTTCAACTCATATGTCTCAATAAAGGCATCAAAACCATATTTATTTCAATTCATCTACTAAATAAAACCCACTGCTTTAGGGCTAACATGGCTAAGAAATATGATTATGTTACAGATATCTTGAAAAGTTTCCTCTTTTGTCATATTTCAGTCTGTTTTCTCATCAATATGCGAGAGTTTAGAGCGATGCGCATTCCCACAACAAGGCATGTAATTCTTGGCAGGCGTGTCTCAACACCAGCCCCAATACTCACAATACAACATTAGATAGTATTTATAAATGTTCAGAGTGAAACAAAACTTATTGCACTACTTTACATTTTGACCACTGACTTTTATTTTTTTGTGACAGACAAAGCTTCCTTCATGAACATTGCCATACTTTCATTTATCGTGTGATAATTTTGTTGAAAAAAAAAATACATATTAAGCACAAGTTTTACAAGTTTTAAGAAAAATATGAAACGCTGCTGGTAAACAGAAAATACATGCTCCTGACTTATGGCAGTAAAAGTCCTCCATATAGTGTTTGCATCAAAAATACAAGCGCATGTGTGAATCTTCCTGTGCATTTGTGAATGTTGAGACTGTTTTAGCTCCATATTTATTATTATTATTATTATTATTATTATTATTATTATTATTATTATTATTATTATTATTATTATTAAAACAATCTGACATCAGAAGGGATTTTGTAATTTTGTTTTCTCTTGTCTGGCTCTCTGGCAAGCAGATAAACCTCTTAATGTTTAAGATTTATAGATGAACTATCAATTACTCTCTGATTAAACTACATATGTGGTCAAATGAATTGATTTGAGGATTGGGGTAGAATTACTTTAAACGTACTTGTAACTTGCAAAACAATGACTTGGTTCAAAAGTTGGTCGTTCTATACATTAGAGACTTGTGTGACAGTTTGGATGAGGATGAACAGTCCAGCGGACATGGACATTTGAAGGACACTGCCATGACTCTTCAGCCATCTCGTTGGAGCTTGTGCAGGCCGACAGAGCGTTTGAAATGGTTTCCTGAAAGCACTGTGGGCACCTGAGCGCCAGGATGACAGCAGCAAACCGCACAGCAATCTGAACACAGAGAAAGAACGTTCCGCCAGGATGCGCTGTGCGCCTCTATATGCGGACGATCCGGCCCTATAGTGAGCAGCAGCAGCAGCAGCAGCAGCAGCAGCCGTGGAGCAGAGAAGCCTAGACGGGTTCCTGCAGACGTCTCACAGTCACACTGTCGGTGGGGTGGAAGGCACCCAGTTCTGGGGGACAACTTCATTGTGCTTTTTCGGCGGCGTGGTCGGGTGAAGAGATCCGGGGAGCAGGTCCAAGCCCGACCGCAGAGTAAGAGGTGTGCCTCCATGCATGCAGCGCGGTAACGTGAACAAGCCTATTGTCGACGATCCCGTGTCAGATGCGAGCCATGAAGCATCATCCAGTTAATACTACAGGCTTGTTCTCTGCTGCAGCTGTGTGGGACACATAGCGGTAAATGGTGCGTCGGGCCGAGCGCAGCTGAGCGGCAGCGGGGAACGGGGCTCCAGATTCAGCTGCTCGGGAACAAACCAGAGTCCGTCTGGAGCCGCTCGGACCGAATCGACGCGGATGTCCTGCTTCCTCTGAAAGGCTCACATCAGGCTACAGGAGACAAACAGGTAGGATGTCCAGAGCACGAAACGTGACGCGTCTTTACCCTGCTGTGCATCACTGATGATCACCATCGATATCGCAGTAGATAGAGATGAAGCTCTTTTATTATCGGCTCTGAGAGATGAAATGGTGAAAAGCCCCCAAAGCCAGCATTCCCCCTGCTTCACCCTCATCTTCATCACTCCGGCCTAGTGGAGACACCTCAGACAGAGCTGGGAAGAAATAGCAAGATCTGGTCAAATCCAATCCTATTTAGTGCCAACAAAGGCTTTATTAGTTCATTTATTTAGTATAACATGCCAATGAAGACTCAGTGTTGCACATGTTCCTGTTCAGATCAGATCTGTGTGGAGAGGAAGAAGACATCAGTCCACATAGGCTTCAGCGAAAACACAAATATAAGTTTTCATGGAGATGAGTGGTGAGGCGGTGAGGGATAATACATGTTTGAGGCTGGAAGTGATTTGATCAGGGTTGACCACGTTGTGCCTCCATTGAGAGATCAATCTGCAAAAGCCATTAGGAGGTGCAGACAGTGAAGGAAGCCATTGTAAAACCTGATTCTGTTCATCTACTCCAAGGAAGACAAAAAAAACAAAACAAACAAAGCTCTGAAAATATATGATATATATCCCACTGCTTGTGTGTGTTTGTGAGAGCAAAGGGGAGCTGTCTGCTCTCACCTTTCAGCAGGCTGGCAGGCAGCCAGGCAAACAGCATACAGCTGTCCTTTCACTTACTGTAGGCCTGTGCTTCCTCACATCTTTACCCAACACCTCTGCCTCTGCTTTATCGCAGCCTGCTTGTCTTCTCACACCTCCTTTTCTTCAGACTGCTCTGCACAGGCTCATTGGTGCCGTCATCAGTCCTGTCAGGTACTGAAAGATGACTGTGGAATTTATGGTCATTAGCTAAAATCTTTTGTTCCACTGGATTGTGAAAAAATAGACTATAAAAGCCCAATGAAATGAAGATGAGGTCCATTTCGATATATTGCTGCATGTCATGCCTGTGTTGAGTCTCAGTAGAAGTGTGCCATATCGGACTTTTCTGCAGATTTTGGATTGCAGAAAAAGCAGTTTGGAAAAAAAATCATCTTTTCATGTCGTAGATTTTCTTCAAAATAAAATATTTCCCTCCAGTCATCTTTAATGCAAGCTAGTTTCCGGGTGTGACTCCTGGTACGGACCAAACAACCCGACCACGATCCGCTTTCTGAGGTGACCTAGGTCCGCTTCCAAACGAATTCTGACTCTGTCTGCTTCTGGTGTGAATGCAGTCCGGCCTCAGTCCAGACCAACTACAGAAAATGTACGTCTGTGTGGACTTCACAAGTCAGCGCTGCTGGTCATTGTGGTGAAAACGAGCCCTTCAGTATTACTAACTGTTCTGCTGAACTGAAATCAGACCTGATCCACTGTTTTCTGCCTAGAGATGCTGCTGCTTGCATGATGCGGGTCGGAGGTCAGATGCAGAGCATCTTCTGTTGTTGAGCTTGCAACCAAATCTACAGACGCCAACATTAGAAGAATCCCATTGTATGAGCTGCTCCTGCCATTCAAATTGGTATTGCAGTTGTAATTGCAGCACAATAGAAATGCAACAACTGGACTTCCAGTTTGTTTTGTCTGTTCCAACCTGCAGCCGACATTTAGATATTTTTCAGTACAGAAGAGTTGAGAAGGAAAAAGCAAAACATTGTCAGCCATTCCAATGTCACATGGATCACACTGTTGAAACCAAATTAAGGGTTTATAACATGATACATGTCTACACACTGGTAATGTCTCTGTTGTAGCAGAATACACCGGGAACCTAAAAACAACTTCATTCATCAGCAGGTTGGACTTTCACACCTAAGAACTGCAGAATGTTCAAAATTCTTGGAAAAGTCCAGGTCTTCATCTGTCCATGTTGACGTCTGACATCAACAAGGAGTCAGATACAGAGATTCTAGTGTTGTAAGGTCAATGAACTGATAAACACTTGAGCGACAAAGAGCACAGATCGACTTTAGTCATTTTACTTGTAATAACTCCAGACGTCTTAGTTTTATCTGCAGGATGTGTTCACATTCAAGACGTTTCTGAGAACATAAAAACTGAGTGCTGGAAACTGCAGACAGTGACACCAACACTTTAACAGTTGCTGATATGATACTCAGTGCGAAAAAACCTACCGTGAAATGGTGAATAGGAGGGTGGAGGCAGGCGGCAAAAAGAGAAAAAACTGTTGACAGTCAACTTAAAAATAAATAACTGTTACGACTGGATCTGCTGATGGGGAGAAGCTGTCTTCCAAGTCACCAGTTGAGCTTGAGACTCATGTTGCCAATCAGTTGTTCATTCAAGATCCTCTCTGCCGTTGGAAAACAGAAACAAAGCAAAAGTTAGAATGATGCTCTGACTGGACATTATATAAACTCAGCATTCATATGAGTGTTTATTTCACTCCTGTTGACTTGCACACATGCATCCAGCATCACAGCAGACACAACACTGATGATTCTGCAGCATCAACAAATCCTGAAAATGTATAAGCTTCTTAAAATTACAGTGAAATATATCTGACATTGACTTGTTCAACTAACCACTGCTTACCTCTAATTTGCCTTGGAAAGACTGTCTGAGTCACTGGGTTCAGGCTGAAGACCGGTTCAGCAGAGTTACATTCAGACATGGGACTTTAACTAGGCTGTGTTGTCATTTTTGATTGAAAATCCAGAAGTTCTTGAAGATTTGTTTGCAGTCGACTGGAGTGATCAGACAAAAAACATCAGATGAAGAGCTGGTTTTCCAGAGAATGTTCTGTCTTCCTCCTTTCATCTTCTCTTCTTTGTTTTGTTTGACTCCTCTGTCACAGCCTGGTCGCTCTGCTCCTCTCTACCAACAAGTTTTACCAAAGCCCTGAAATGGAAGCTAAAGGGTTCTTCTCAGTTTTAACTTGAATGCATGAACATTTCACCCTCAAATGAATGAGTGAACCAAACTTGAAAAAGCCTCTTCTGCCATTAGCAGTGACTCTAAGCAGACGCATTCTAAAGTAGACCTGGAATCATAGCTGAAGCTTCTGCATAGATTTATAAGAAATAACTGCTAATTATTCAAATAATACTAAGGCTCAGCAGAAAATTTGCATTAAATGGAAAAAAATAGCATTAAATGCTCCACATAGTAAAAATGTCTGAAATGCGTTGAAACAAATAGAAATGACAGGGAAACATTTCTTTATCAGTTGGTTGAAGTTAGTTAATGTCAGTTAAAACTGAAAGCTGCTCTCAGGGTTTACCCAAGAAGACCTGCAGGGCCTGGTGGTCGGTGGGCGTTCACCCGCTGCCCACTGTGTTTTTCTATTAAAAGACGTTAAATTGACAGGAAATGTAAAAATATTACTGTGTCATTATACATGTTATGGGAATACATTGACAGCAAAATACTAAAACTATAGAGTCTTAAAAACAACATCATATTTTAACACAGATATATAAATGTAACATTTGTTTATTTAGAACATGCTGCGAAATTTCATTTAATTTAGCAGCATCTTCTCCTAAATTAAATCAAACAAATATCAGTATATATTTATATTTATCTATAAATAAATATAGAGTTTGAGTTCTGTTTGTTCACAAATACATCTCAGTAAATTACAATAGTAACTGACTGCTTTTAAAACTGGCCTATTAAACCATCCTCCGCCTCCCAGATTTCACCAAATCTGCATTAAAATGCTGTTAGTGGTGCTGATGTTCTTAGCAGCAAAAGGGGCCCCTCAGTCAAATTCAGCTCAAGGCCTCATACAGCATTGGACCGGCCCTGCATGATGAGCTAAATCACTGCACTGCTCATCTCTGCTGGATGCAGAGATGAGATTTCATTCATTATGTTTAGCAGCTCTTCCATTTTTCAATAAGCGCCACAGATACTGTTTTGGTTGCCTGAGCTTCATGGGCTGAGTTTTCCAGATCTGGTTCCTTACAGCTTCTTGCAAACACTTGTCTTAAAAAAAAAAACCTTCGGGTTGCGGCCCCTAAATATCCAAACCAAATTTTTCTAATAATAAGTAGAAGCAAAAGTCCTGAATTTTATTGTTGTTCTGACCTTTTATGAGTCAACCAGCTGACTCATAAACGTCAGCAACAAGTGGTCTGGAGTATTGCTCTGCTCTACATACAGGCAGGAAAAACACGTCTCTGCCAGGCTCCCAGGCTCCCAGGCACTTTATTACAGGCAGCAGACCTTCAGGAATGAATTGATGGGAAAATGAAGCCATTTTGAAACATTAATATTATATCATAAACTTGGCTGTGCCTCCTACAGAGGCACAGGATCAAAAATAGTTGTCTAAGAGTGCATGTTACATTATCTTTAACTTCTGTTTGTTCATCATTTTTACTGAAGCATGAGAGTGTGGGTGTGTGGCCATCTTCATTACAATTTGAAGCAAAGGAAAAAAAAGTCTTCTTTCGATAAAATATTGATGGATTTGTGAAAATCTTGACTGCAGCAAAGGAACTCGCTCCTCTCCTAAATTTGCACTGCAACGCTTTGATTTGTAATATCCTTTTGTCTGACGGATTGCCTTGCTCTGTGGTTTGACCTTGATGAGGTTGAACTGTGAGTTGTGACTGCATGGCTGCACATTACATGCATGAGAACGTGCAGAGGAGCCGCTACAGCGGGGCGTGCTCCTTTACAGTGCACAGTGACATCCATACAGTGGAGGAGAGGTTTATGAGAACATCCTTCTATCCCCCCTCCTCCTTCCCCAGGGCATTCTTTACATCTTTGTGCCAAATGCCATCACCCTGGAGGCTCCTCCCTCCTTCTCGCTCTCGATGTGTTTAAGAGAAAGAGTGTGGGAGAGACGGGGGGAGGTGGAGGTTTTATGGTTAAGGCTCTTTCTGGGGAGGGGGGAGGGGGGGGGGAAGGAGTATGAGGGGGCAGTTGCTATTGTTCTCTGCAAAAGCTTCAGTCCTGCTGAATGCTGCTTGTGTAAGCCCAGATGCCCGGAGCACTATTGGCTGTCTTTGTGATTTTATTTTGAGGGTAGTCCTTTTTGTTGATCGCCTGTCGGTGAGAGTTTAGCTGTTTCTCCACACACTCCTCTGAACAGACAGAATAGCTGATGAGTGTGATATTGTGGAATTTTAATAAGTTATGGATTACGGTGCAGAATTCTGTGGGCAAGTGAGCAGCTTGTGGGAGTGGCTCACATGGTGTTCTGGATGCTGACTGATGATGTTCTTTCTTCCTCCTTTTACAATACAAATTACTCCACTCTTTTGCAGGCTCTCCACTCAGGTCTGCTGTATTACTTATCCTTTTTAACAAGCTGCAGTGAGTAACCATGCTTACAGCAGAGGCACAAAGATCCCAGTGAAATGAGACCTGAGGGCTGGAGAGACGTGATGAGGAGCTTCAGCCCATTGCAAGTAAAGGACAAGAGAAGATCTAAATTATACTCACCAGTTACTTTACAAAATATACTTGTTCAATTTCTTGCTGTCATAAAAAAGCTAATTAGCCAATCACAGAGCAGCATCGCTGTGTAAAGAAATGTAAAGTGGAGACGACTTGTTGAATTTCAGTTGGGGATCAGAATATGGAGCAAAATGGCTTTTCAGTTTAACTTAAATTATTGTAATCATTTGTAAAATAGTTTTATCTTTATTAGTTTTATAGTTCTGCTGCTACATGATAAAGGTTGGAAATAGACAGAAAGACCTAAGACTTAGGTGTTTTTTTAAGCCGTTATGATTTCATTTTCCACCCTATTGTCCAAAGCATCATACATCACTGTTACCGAGGCGTTACGGTAGAGTTCTTTTTTCTATTTCAGTCACTGTAGTGATGTCATCATCACCATCAACTGTATTTATAAGTTGAAACATAGTGCTGAACATCAGTCGGGGTTTCCCCCAAAAACCCTGCTCAGCCTGGTGGTGGACGGCCGTCCACCAGCGGCCGTCCACCAGCGGTCCGCTGTGAGTTTGTGTTAACAAATATCAATACAAACATTTTTGTGTTTCCATGTTAACAGAAAATAATACCAAACCATTATGTTTGGAAATAATACCATGTGAGGCCAACTGGTATCTTTTCCGTCAGTAGTAACACCTGGTTGTTTCCATTGTAGTTTTGCTGAATACACTAATTTTGATATGGCTGAAAAACCACCAAATCCTACTGCAAAAATGTTATTTTTTATTTAATTTTTTTAAAGTGGCATTTCCATTAAGCAAATTTATTTATGTGATTCCAGTTCGAGAATTTCTATGGTCAATGGAAACGGAGCGATTGTGGCAGCTGTGTGACATCTCGCCTGGTGAACTTTTGGCCTCCTGTCCTTAATTTCATGGATGTTTATTTATGTGGAAAACAGTCCCACTCAACTTTCATGAGCCGCTCCGCTCTGCAAGGCAGAAAGGATTGCTGGCTGGTACTGACAGTCAGGACAGAGGTTCTTCACTCACAGAGCAGAGTTTGAAGAGCAGTTATTCGAGGCAGTGAGGAAGTTTGTACTGAAATATGAAAGTTCTTCTGCTTGGTTCTGGTCCGAGTTTTGTTAGTTTTTTTGATAATATGAAAACAAAAGAAATTTTCCAACCAGATGATTACTACTTTCATTTCCTCCAAACTTATGAACTCGTAATAGTGGTTCCTCTCCGCCATGATTTGTGTTTACTTTGCTGCTGTAAACCTGACATAGCAGGACGTCATGACATGTTCTGCAGCTGGACGGGCAGCTCGGCTCGGTGTCCTCTGGACCGTGAGAGGTCTGCATGAAAACGCACATCCAAAAACCATGTGACCGCACCATGGCAGTCCGACTTTGGTCCGACATGCTGCACCCTTTGAGGGAACTGCAGTATTTCAGTTGTGGTAAAATGGAAGGCATGAAGTACTGATTCAAAGTGTTGCCTTGACAGATTAGGTTTGATGCGTAGCAATGAAAGGAGATTTTATAAAAGTTGATCCAAGAGGAAAAAGAGGAAAAGAAAAAAAGCAGGGGCTTTATTATCCTTCCATGAACAGGTTATGATAGGTCTGTGAGTTACACTAAAACATGTTCATTACTCTTTTTTTTCTTTTCACAAAATCATTCTTAGCTAATGAGATTTCAGTCTGTTAGTTCCTCCTATTTTGAGCTCTTTTCAGAACGAGCTGTTTAAGGGGCTCTTGTCACTTTAAGTCCAAATAAACTGCTGCTGACCTCGCTCACAACTCAACATTTACATTTGGAAATGGCTGCAAATAGATGCAATTATACAACTGCACATACTGTTTACATCATTTTCGTAGAGAGAAGGAACCTTTCAGAGAATCCCTCTTGATACCAGTGGAGGTTGCTGAAGCGGTGGTCTGTAAGAGCTCTGCAGAACCCAGAGAGAACCCACCATGCACAGGGAGAACATGCAAACTCCATCCAGAAAAACCCCAGGCTGGGATTCCAACCCAGGACCTTCTTGCTGCAAGGCAACATTGCTACCAACTGTGCCACTGTGAGAAATCTGTTATAAAAAACATTTATTCTCACGATCAAAATATTAATACTGATGTTATAAATTGGATGATTACAACATGTCATTTGAAGAAGCTTGAATTTATTTATTAGTAATCACAGTCATATTATTCAATAATTTCAGTAATTTAGCAAAGAAACATTCATGGAAAAACATTTAAAAAACCTATAAAACCCAACTAATTTGGGGAGGACACTGCATTCTAAAAAAGCAGAAAACTAAAATGTAAAAATTGGAGCTTAACTCTGATGTAGATTTAATATGCATATGCACACACACACACACACACACGCACACACGCACACACACACACACACACACACACGCAGACACCCGTAGACACACGCGAACACGCACACACAAAACAAACAGTGATGATCTACTGGCTCATCGTCATGTATTAATATTGAGATCTGAGTGTTTGACCCCCACAGTTCAACTGAAACACGCTGAATGGATGCATCAGACTGGAAGCAGTTTGTTCACATCTCACTGCCTTCATTAACATTTAACTCCACTACTCCATGTAACCCCAATCCCTTCACACAAATCAGAAATGTTGCTCATTGTTTGGCTCCCTTACAAATCTCTAAGTTCTCACAAAAAAAAGACACATTAAGTATTTCAACTTTGTACAAATTGAAGGACTTGATTAACCATAAATTGTTTACTTTCACCAACTAGATGTCAGATGGACAAGGTAAACATAGTAAACAGAGAATGTTTTTTGTTTCATTGCACATGTGTCAGTTAAATTCTATAAATGTCATTTAACATTGTGCTACTTTAATGTGTGAGTATTGGATCACGCCATAGACACCTATTAAATCTGAACTCTGCTTCATGCTAGGTTGGCCATCGCCTTTTCACGCAGTTCTGCCTGATTCTGTTTTGCATGTGTGCGTGTGTGTGTGTGTGTGTGTGCGTGTGTGTGTGTGTGTGTGTGTGTGCGTGCGTGTGTGTGCGTGTGTGCGTGTGTGTGCGTGTGCGTGTGTGTGTGTGTGTGTGTGTGCGTGTGTGTGTGTGTGTGTGCGTGTGTGTCTGTATGTCTGAGAGGGAAAAAGAAAGAGCGAGAAAACGAGAGTATCTTCTTACATCATGCAATCACAAAGGTAGCTTTGTGCAAGAAAGGATTTCCTTGCTCTCACTTGTGCTTTCTAATTCTTCATGGCTAAACACAAACAAATACCAGAAAGTTATATTTATAAATTAATAACATTTTTCTTTACAGCTGCCAGATTAATATCCTGACAAAAACAAGTCAGGACGTTCAGAGCTGCTCTTTACAATGAATGTTATAAGAGAAGCAGGTTAGAGCAGAAGGTGTTAGGAAGTCAGTCGCTGTATTGTTGATGCTCAATCTGTTTCTGAACTTTTAGGTAACCTGAGAAAAGTTCAGTGTTCTTTTCTCTCCCCTTCCCTTCCTGTTCTGTGTCACTGATCTGCAGGACAAGTGATTTAACAGGCCCGCACTGTCCTTTTTTCCTAAAGACTTTATTATGTACTTGTCCAGCAGCTTCTCTGTGTTCTGCTTGTTTCTGAATGTTTTAACCAGGTTAACTGAAGAGTTCTCATAGAGACGAGACGATTCAGGACACTGTTTCCTCAGCCATGTCCTGCAGCACTGAAATGCTCGCATTATTGTTCATATTTTGTTCCAAAATCTTTTAGGTTGCCTTTTTTGAATTTTAAGAAACCTAATTCTTGTTTGAGGTAAACTTCAGCTCTGAGCCTGAAATAATTTTGGGAATTAAATTACCAATAAATTACCATCCTAAAAATGTGACAGATTTAACTTCTTGTACTTATGAAATATTAGATAAATTTGTGATATTGATGTGTTCAGACATGAAAAAAGGGCCTTGTAGAGATGCAACAGTTGATAAAATCAGCCTTTCGCTCTCAGTTTGGTCCAGTGGGAATTTGCGGTGTGAGTCTGCTGTGGGGAGGAATTTGGCTGCTGTGGTGAACATGAATAGAGTTTGTCAGTTGCAGTTCCAGGGCCACACAGCTACACCCCTCCCCCCTTCAACTGCCTACTGATCCTGTGAACCGTCAACATGAGCTCACCCATTGTAATCGTGAACAAACACACACTAAACTTAATATGTGTGTGATGTCTTTCCCATTAAGAAACTGGACATTTTTACTGTTTGTTTCTGGGATGAGAAAGAAAGTGCAGTGTATGCGTTCTAGCACAATTTGCAAAAACTTTGTTTTACTTGAAGTATTGGGTCAAGACAAGCAAGTATATAACACAAAGAGCAACTAGACACACACACAAACCCACACAGTATGTCTTTCTATATACATACAGACTGATAGAGTGCCATGAAACATACAACTCCACAAGTCTGAGTAAATCTAATAATTTACTCTAATCCCTGTCTAAATAAAATTAATCCTGCCTCAGTCTTCACTCACTTCATCAACAAATTAAGACTTGAAGCTCAAACATTGAGTTATTAGCAACATTATGTTAGATTTAGTCATAATGCACATTTGTACATGTGAATATAAATAAATAAAGCATACTGCTTACACACAATTGAACATTTTCTACCCGTGGTGTCTAGGATCACTAAGCAACCATGCTGCTGGAGCTCACAGACCTGTGGGGAGATAGCTTGGAATAAACCTTTAAGGAAAAGGTCTCCAGGTCTCCAGGTATGCAGTCAGTGACTGTTAAGTGGGCAGGCTGGAGAGCGAGGTGCTTCCCAGTTGAGGTTGGTTGCAGAGGTTTGGTGACTCAGTCTTTGGTCAGAGCCTGGAGTACAGTAGGGAACGCAGAAGGAGAATACCACTGAAGCAGCAGAGAGGGCCTCGAGATGCCTGTGGCCTCTGAGAGGAGTACTGTGGAGCCAAAGTTAGCTAGTTAGCCATCTGGGGACTGATCACCCCTGGATGGGTCACCATGTTTAGCTGGCAGACTACAGATCTCTATCGTAGGCCAAATTTAGATCATTTCTATATATATATATCTGATTAGCCATACTAGTTGGTTCCAACTTCCTGTGTCTGATTCTTGTCATTGTTTCTTTCTTTGGTTGTGTTTCAGGATGGCAGTATGATGGGATAGATTTGAATATGGGTCAATGGGCAGGCATGCAAGTTCCTCTCCTGAGCCTGACTCTCCAACTCTTATTACTGATATCCAAGCCATCAGCCGGCTACAACCAGAACTCCCATGAAACTCAGGATGTGCCCAATTTCAGCTTCACCCATTCCGTCTACCATGCAACAGTTTATGAAAACTCAGCAGCACGCACCTATGCCAACAGTAAAATTAAAATGGGCATTCACCTCACCAAAAGGTCCTGGGAAATTCGCTACAGAATCACCTCAGGAGACGACGAAGGGCTTTTCAAGGCAGAAGACTACGTGCTGGGGGACTTCTCCTTTTTGCGCATAAGGACCAAAGGGGGCAATGCAGCCATCTTAAACCGGGAGATTCAAGATAATTATGTATTGACAGTGAAAGCCTATGTCAAGGGAGAGTCTCTTCTTGAGGCCTGGACTAAAGTCAGCATTCAAGTGTTGGATATGAATGACCTCCGGCCCCTGTTTTCACCCACCACATACTCTGTGACCATAGCAGAGAGCACTCCTCTCAGGACTAGCATAGCGCAAGTTACTGCCACAGACGCAGATATTGGCTCCAATGGAGAATTTTACTTTTTTTTCAAGGACAAAATGGAACTGTTTGCAGTACACCCAACCAGCGGAGTGGTTTATCTCAGTGGAAAGCTCAATGTTGATGAACAGGACCGGTACGACTTAGAAATTATGGCGGTTGACCGTGGGATGAAACTGTATGGAAATAACGGCGTTAGCAGCACAGCCAAACTTTTTGTCCACATAGAGCGTGTGAATGAGCATGCTCCAGTTATGACTGTAGTCACCCACACCTCCTCCAGGCTGGAGAAGAACAGTCTGTATGCCCTTGTTGGTGTTGAAGACTTTGATGAAGGCTTAAACGGGGAAATTGATTCTGTTGTTATTATGGATGGTGACCCTTCAGGACAGTTTTATGTGGAAAGACGTGAAGAAGAGGAATTTGCAATTAAATCCACGGAAATAATAAACTGGGAAACTTTCCCGTATGGCTGTAACTTAACCCTGCAGGCTAAAGACAGAGGGAGTCCTCCCCAGTTTTCTGCTCCACAGCTTCTCCACATAATGTTTTCAAACCAGCAGACAACAGAAGCTAATTTTGAGCAAGAGTTCTATGTTGTTAGTCTCAATGAAGTTTCACCACCAGGCACAATTGTGGGGTTTTTTAAGATCAAACCGGAACCTGATGATGCAGAATATATTCTGACGCCCTCTGCAGATTCAGCTTTTTTTAAAATTAATACCTTAACAGGTGTGATTTCTACTTCTCGCTGGTTGACCCACGTATCCCAGGATATCTTTAGTCTTGAGGTGTTGGAGGTCGACAGCAATCTCAGAGCTAAAGTACAGGTCACCATTGAAGACGCCAATGACAACACGCCTGAATTTTCCCAGTCCTTCTATGAGGTTTTTGTAAACGAAAGTGTACCAGCTGGGACCAACGTATTAACAGTTTCTGCAGTCGATGAAGATAAAGGTGAAAATGGATACATTACATACAGTATTCACTGCCTGCAGCAATTGCCCTTCAAAATCAACCAATTTTCTGGCGTCATAAGCAGTAACACAGAACTAGATTTTGAAGCCTCACCAGAGGTATTTGTGTTCGTTGTTAGAGCCTCTGACTGGGGTTCACCCTACAGGCGAGAGAGTGAAGTCAATGTCACAATCCACTTACAGAATGTAAACGACAATAAGCCATTGTTTGAGAAGGTGGCATGCAAAGGTGTGATTTCTGTAGATTTCCCAGTAGATGAAGTAATTACCACAATGTCTGCAATTGATGTAGATGAGTTAGAGTTAGTAAAATACAAGATCATTTCAGGAAATGAGCTGGGGCTCTTTGACCTCAACCCTGATTCAGGAGTTCTTGCGCTGCGTAATTCCCTTTCAGCACTGAGCCCTAAGCACAGCGTCTTCAGTTTGAAAATAACTTCCACAGATGGCGAAAACTTTTCAGATCCCATGTTTGTCAACATTTCAGTTGTACATGGAAAATCTTTTTACAAGCATTTTACATGTAAAGAAACCAGTGTAGCACAAAGGTTAGCTGAAAAGTTACTGAAAAAGTCCAAAGCTAGCACCAAATCTAAAACTGAGGAAGGTTTTATTGACCTGTTTTCTGTTAATCGACAAACGCCCCAGTTTGACAAAGCTTTTCCCACAGATATCGCTGTGCAGGAAGACTTAAAGGTCGGCTCCAGTGTTTTCCAGGTGAATGCATATGATGGTGATACAGGTTTCAATGGTCAGATTCTGTTCTCTATCTCAGATGGAAACACTGACAGTTGTTTTAACATTGGCTTGCAGACTGGTCTAATAAGTGTTTTTCTACCGATGGACAGAGAAAAGAGAGATCACTATATCCTCAACCTAACCATTTTTGACCTTGGTCTCCCACAGAAAGCAACTTGGCGTTTGCTTACTGTTCACATTGTGGATGCAAATGATAATGCCCCCCAGTTTTTACAAGAAGAATATAGAATAGTCATTCCTGAAAACACTGCAATAGGCACAATTATTATCCAGGTGGAGGCCACTGACAAAGATCTGGGACTCAATGGTGAGATAGTTTACTCTCTCTTGACAAGCACCACGCAGTTTGGCATTAACTCCACTAACGGGATAGTTTATGTCACTGGCCAACTGGACCGAGAGTTGGTTCCAACCTGTAACTTAAAGATTAAAGCTCGAGACAGCGCATCTAAAGGGAGACACAAGTTTTCAGTCACCATTTTGAAAGTTATTTTAGAGGACGTGAATGACTGTCCTCCACTATTCATCCCCAGTGTTTACAAAGCCAGAGCTCTTGAGGATCTTCCTGTAGGAACTGTTATAGCCTGGATCGAAACCCAGGACCCAGATGTGGGGTTGGGAGGCCAGGTGCGATACTCTCTGGTCAACGACCACAATGGATGGTTTGAATTAGATCGCAACAGTGGAGCCATTCGACTGACGAAGGAACTGGACTATGAGGTCCAGCAGTTCTACAACCTCACAGTGAAAGCCAAAGACAAGGGAAAACCTGTGTCTCTTCTGTCCGTCACCTTTGTGGAGTTGGAAGTAATTGATGTGAATGAAAACCTCTACGCTCCTTACTTTTCACACTTTGCCTTGACTGGAAGAATTGAAGAGAATGCCCCAATCGGAACTACTTTACTCCAAGTGAGTGCTCAAGATGATGACGTTGGTAGAGATGGAGAGATCCACTATTCCATTCGGGATGGGAGCGGGCTTGGAAGATTCGCCATCGATGAGGAAACGGGTGAGTTTTCTTTTATGGTCAGTGAATTATCCAGTTTGTTAGCAGAGAAAAAAAACAGAGCATTTTTTTCAGTGGAATTAGACACAGTATCTGGCATTCCTAAAGTTTTCATGGTTAAACTTAGGTGTTTTTTTATCCTCTCAGCATGAGGTTTGAAAGATAATCTTGTAACAAGCAAAATCCCATGATATTTAGATCACACTGTGCAATCTGACTCTATGTCTGGGTCAGTTCTATTTTCTGGTCTTTCAGTAAAATAAATGCAAACTGTTTAAACACATTTATCTTGAAGAAGGCATGTTTGAGGTTTGTTATTTGTAACAAGAGTAAGTCAGTAAGTTGGGAGGAAACTTGATTTTTCTTAATCCACTATCCTGGTTTTGTGAAACAGCCCTTTGTGACACATTTACAAACATTTAGCTTGTTGCTTTTAAGCACAGATCCAGCGTAGATAACAATGGCTCTATGATTAGCATTATTATCCATTTTTACAACCTTTAAAGTTCCGGCTCAAGTCTTTAGATGTTGCTTCAATATTTCTGTATGATATTGTGTCCAGATACAAAATGAAATGTTCTCCACAGAGTCATGTTATGTCTGTTTGGAAGTGAATTGGATATTGTTGCATCTCCCTCTTTACATGGAGAGCTCATTTAATATTTGAAGTCGGGTGGATTTTCTTTGATTGCACAAACTGTTTGCTGTGTCCTCTACCTCAGGAGTGATCTACACCACAGACACGTTGGATCGGGAAACCAAGGACTCTTATTGGCTGACGGTTTATGCCAGTGACCGTGGCGTCGTCCCCCAGTTCAGCACAACTGAGGTGTTCATTGAAGTGGACGATGTCAATGACAACGCCCCACTGACCTCCGAACCTTTGCTTCGCTGCTCCGTACCAGAGAATTCTCCCAGAGACGCTTCTGTAGTTCAAATCCACGCTCAGGATCCGGATGTCTCCCCGCCTTCTACTGCTGATTGGCTAAGCTATCGGATTGTCAGTGGAAACCCACAAAACTTCTTCACTATCAACTCTCGGACTGGTGAGCCATTTTTTGTTTTTCAGTCTTGTAAGTTGAGTCTGTGAGAGTGGCTGGCTCGAGCTGAAAAGGGCTTTGAGTGGTAGGTATGACTTGAAAAGTGGCATCCAGGTTTAATCTATTTACCATTTGTTAAAGTGTCTCATTGGTGGATTAAACATAATTGATGGAAAGACAAAGTCTCTACTTGTCTGGCAGCACAAAAGGATGCTTGTTGGTCTTGTCTAGCTGGTTACTAAGGAAGGGTGTTGCCATGGAATTGGGTTTTAGGCCAAAGTCATGTGAAAGAAGAATTAAAATTGATCCTTTGCCAAGATATATCAGTTCTCCAAAGCTTGTAAATCAGTTCGAGTGAATATTAGTTATTGTTTGTCAACTCAGCAGTCAGCCTCAGTCATTCATTCATATGCAGTCATCTGTACAAGTGAATCAGCTTGGCTTTAACAAGCACAAAGGAAACTTGCCTGGGATACTGTAAAGTTTTCTGACAGTTGAAACATCTTTGGGTTTTTTCTGCCTGTTTTTTTTCCCTCAGATTAAATGTTTGATTTTAAAGACATGAATGAATAAATTTCTGTGCTTACATCAAGTAGTTATCAGGTTATTCATAGCGTCTGTGTTCTGGTCTATTTAAGCTCCCTGCAGACACAGACTCTCCAGGTCTGTGTGTTGATGTTCAGCATTAATTCCTACCAGTTTTTAATCTTCCAGTTATGACCTTGCTTCGTTCTGCTGCTGGATTCTGCATTTATCTCTGCTTTCTGTACACAAACCACAGAAAAGGATTCTTACCTTTGACCCCACCTTACCTCATGCCTCATCACCTCACTATTTGTGTCTGTGTATCTGACCCTCACCTGCCTTCTTACCATGTCTCCACCCCTCAGAGAAGATTTATCATTGGACGAATTGTGCGTAGAAATCATCCTGAAACTTTTCTGTGAAGACTCTGTAGTTCATGCAGTCAGACGTTGAGCAGCTGATTCATCATCCAAGAATTACTCTCGAATTACTCCCTGTTTGAATGACCAGTCTGACTCAGCCAGTTCCGGTTTTTAATAAATCTATTAAAACGTGGTCTGTGCCTGGTTGGGTTGTTGGGTTCTCTGTACCAGACGTTACACTTATTAAATCTTGAAAATGAATCATGAAGGACTCCACAGATCCTGCACACAGACTGTTCCCTTGCTTGTGGCCATCGAGCTTCCCTCACCACTGTGAAGCAGCGCTCTGTTCAAAGAGTTCAAACCTCCTGAGCCTGACCTGCCTGTCCCAAGCAGGTCAACCAGGGCTCTGTTGAAGCTGGTGGAGGAGAATACGTCAGCCTCTAAGTGGCCAGCATCCGAACGTTTCATCTGATGGCCCGGTCAGGCCGAGTAACCTGCAGCTAGCCAAACATCCCAGCCACGCTCGTTAACAGCAGCTTCTCCTCTTCAACAACTTGCACTTGGAATTGGGCTGAATTGATTTATAAATGTGAAAAAAAATGGACTTCTTGGATTTATTTACTTTCTTGATCAAAGCAACCAATAAAAACCTCTGATAGTTCTGACTGCAGTTCAAGGATCCTTGAATGTAATAACTGCTTCTGTTTTCTTCCTCAGGACTGATCACTACAACCTCTCGAAAGCTGGATCGTGAACAACAACAGGAGCACGCTCTGGAGGTGAGGAAATCTTTCCTGATTTGTATCAAAATTCCTTCCAGCACCTTATGTTTTGTTCTTGAAGCCAGAGGTGATCACTGAGACGTGGGATTAATCATTTTGACATTCCATTCTGACATTTGTTATTTCAGTCAAGACCTACCAGAACTTTGGTTCTCTACATGTTCCTCATATATAGCAGATTGATAAAATACTAAGACCTATTATTTTGTTAGGCCACTTTTACCACCCGATCAACCTTTATTTTGAAATCAGGAAATGATGGGAAATGTCTTGTAGTGAAGAGTAGGACGGTCTGAGCAGCCCAGCTGTCTGTTTCTAATGTCACCGAGTTAAAAATTTGAGAGACTGCTGTTTACTAACATGCTATCATCAGCAAGACCTATAAAACCTGTGATGAAAACAGTAAAATACTGTTTCTCTTGCGTCTCTAATTTTTAGTGGATCTGGTGTGTAGATGAATAATTGAGTAACTTTCTGCTCCTACAGGTGCTGATTTCAGACAGCAGTCCAAGTCCCAAGAGCAGCACACTGTGGGTTATGGTTTCAGTCCTGGATGAAAACGACAACCGACCAACTTTTCACGATAAGGTCTACCAAGTCAGACTTCCGGAGAGAGAACGAAGAAAGAAGGCTGAGCCCATCTACCGGGTGTTTGCCTATGACCAGGACGACGGGCCCAACAGTGACCTCTCATACAGCCTGGTGGATGGCAATGAGGATGGAAAATTCTTCATAGACCCCAAAACAGCTGTGGTGTCATCTCGCAAGGCCTTCGCTGCAGGAAGCTACGACATCTTGACTGTATGAGTTCATTTTTCCCTCTTGTTTCATTCAGTTATTCTAACTAGGTTGCTTGGATGGGTCCTATGTTTTATTCCTACTTATTTTTTGGCAGAAGACAAATGAGTATTCCACTTTCAGACATGCTGCCTTGACTTTCTGTAATTTAGCAAATTGATATAAAAGTGGCTCATATTTGTAACTGGAAAGACAATTTAAAACATAGCTAAGCAATAAAGCTTAGTTTTGCAAAGACTTTACTGTTTTGTTACTCTGGGAATTAGTGGATTTTATGTTCCAAAAAATCAGCAGTTATAGAAGCTGCCTGATGTTTGAGTAAATGAATAAATTCATGATTGCATCCATTGTGATACAGAAAAATGTGTTCATTGAACTAGTATAATCACTAAAAGCTGATTCTAAACTTTTTATTAATTATTAGTTTTAACAGTCCCTAATTGAAGCCATTTTGTGCTTCTCCAGATTAAAGCGTCAGACAACGGCCGTCCCCAGAAGTCTTCAACGGCTCGTCTGCATATTGAGTGGATTCGACGACCACCTCCTTCAACTCCACTTTTGCTCTTTGATGAGCCGTTCTATAATTTTACCGTCACAGAGAATGACAAGGTGGCTGAGATTGTGGGTGTGGTGTCTCTGCAACAGAACCCAGCTCCAGTTTGGTTTGATATCACAGGTAAAGTGAACAGACATAACCAGTCTGACTTACAAAAATGACACTTTATTTTCAAGTGCCAGACAAAAATTTCTGGGTAAATTAAAGTTGACAACCTTTAGAAGACTGAACATCAAATATAAATTATGTGCTTTTATTTTACCTTTTACTTTAAATAACAAATCTTTAAATGCTTTAGTTTTGTTCATTGTTAACACTTTATAACAGAAAGTTATAAAGAGCTATTTGTGTACAGAGACAATATAGACACAAAGCAATCGCAAATAATTTAAAAAAATCTATTGAAGGATTCTGCTGATTATCACAGTGACAAGATTTCAAATGTGTCTTCTGTTTCAGCAAACCTAAAGTAAAGAGTAAGAAAATGTCATAACTAATGAAATTTATTTTCATAAATGGTAATATACTAAACACTGATTTCCCTTCAGAATTTAAATTCTTCGGTTTAATAATTCTTGTTGGACCAGCAAGACATCCTGGTAGAAATCCTACTTGCGGTGCTGTTTAAAAGTTGCATTATTTTTTAAAGGACAAAGCAATACAAATAAAGTTTGGATGGAGGTTACTGATGTCAGCCTACAAAGTTCCAAGTAGAACTGCTCCCAATTAGATCGCAAAGATTTATGCCACTTCTCTGCCACTAGTCGTCAGGGATTGTTGGTCAGCAGTGCCTACATGCTTAAAACTATCCAAACTCTTCATTTATTGCTCATCAACAGTGGAATGACCCAATAAGTGCTAACAGAATAGGGAGATCGCAGCATGTCTCCAAGAAACTTCTGAAGACCCAGTTCCTCTTAACCCGGCACCGACCCTCTACTTTCCTCTCCTTTGCTACTGAATCTCTTTCTGAACTTTCCACTGCACTTTGTTTCTATACTCTCACCTCAGTGGTTTTCCTACTCAGTAGATTATTAGCTCTGATGTTACTTGAATTGTTTTATCCCCATTGGTTTGTCACTTCAGACAAAAGCAACAGCCAAATTCAGATGCTTAAACACAACTTAATGAAATGGCCCACAGGGATCGCTCCGTCCCTAAGCCTAAGAACAGTGTACCAGCTCACAGGCATGTGGCGATGGCACCATGCTGTGAGTCTGTTTAGCTGTTAATAGTACTGCTTCACAACTGAAGAATCCATAGCTCCACATCAGTGGGTGTTCAGCATATTTGCTATGAAATAACTAATGCTGTCTCTGTCCTCGTTTTCCTGTTTTCTTCAAACATTTATTTTCTTCCTGTCTTATTCTTTCTCTTTTTTTTCTGCCTTTGATACTTCATGCCTGGAAGGTGCCAGGCCTTTTCGGGAGATGTTCTATGTCTTGCAGAGCGCTTGTTTCAAGAACTGTTCCTCAGAAGGTATTTTATTTACACTTTTCATTCTGGCTCACTGCTATCAGAAGAAATCCCTTCATTTTGTTGCCTTTTCAAAAACAAACATTTTTACTTGGTCATACCCACAATCTTTTTATTTCACCTCACTGCTTTTTTATGTGCAAAATCAACAACAAAGCTCTGGCTGAGTGGTTTGATTTGTTTTGTTTTCAATAGAAGTTTTCCATTACTCTCTTTTTATCTGCTTCCATGGCGACATGCCTCCATTACCTCATTAAACCTCCAGTTGCTGATCCTTCATGAGCAGCAACAATAGATTTTTCATAGAATGCAAGTGTCTATAGTATATAGATGTGATGGTATTCAGATTTATCTTCACAAGCACATTACCTACTGATGTGATTATCAAACTAATGGCACAGATTGTCAAAATGAGGATGTTCCTCTCCACTGGAAACCTCCTAGAAATGGATGCTACAGAAGATCATTACCTACATCAGCTTCTTAGTTCAACTGTATGTAAACCTCAACATAATGTGTTGGTTTAAATATGAAATGAAATCTGAATTAGGAGTGGAGAGGAAAATCCATGCATTATCTTGCACTTAATCCAGGGTCCAGTTGTGGGTTCAAGAGCCTAAGCAAAGAAGCCCAGACTTCCTCGTCCCCAGCCTCATGGACCAACTGCTCCAGAGGAATCCCACTGCGTTTCCAGACCAGCTGAGAATTATAGTCTCTCCCGTGTCCCCTGGGTTTCCTCTGGGTGACCTTCTGGTGGAATGTTTCCTGAGCACTTCATCAGGAGAGTGTCCAGGAAGCATCTTAACCAGATAACAGAGACACCTGGAAAGTCAAGATTCCCTGCAAAAGTAGCTGATTTCAGCCTCTTGTGTCCACAATCTCTATGGTCACAACCCAGAGCTCTTAACCGTAGCTGAGGGTAGGAACGTAGACTGACCAGTGAATCAAGGCCTTCGCTATTTGGCTCTGCTCTGTCTTTACCATGACACACTGTCATTGGTGAACACAACCTCTGAGACCCTTGAACTCCTCCACTTGGGGCAGAGCCTTGACCTTGACCCTGAGAGGCCCTTTAGTCTTTAACAGCTCAAGATCATGGTCTTGAATTTGGAGGTCCTGATTCTTATTATGGCCATGAACGGATCCTCTTAACAGCTTGGCTGTGGCTGGAAATTCTGCACATAAAGGTTATGAACAAAATTGGTAACAAAGGGCAACCTTGGCGAAAATCAACTCTTACGGGAAACAAGTCTGACTTGGTTCTGGTACTGCGGGCCAAGCTTTGACACCAGTCATACAAGGACCCAACGGCGCATATCAAGGAGCCTGAAGAACCCCACAAAACTCCCCAAGGGACAAAATCAAACGCCTTTTAGGTTGCACTTTGTCTGATGCCTCACCTGGAACCTGGTGACAAAGGGGGGCAGAAACTCCCTGACAACTGGTAGGATCATTGGGACACTCAATCCACTATAAGTTGGCAGGCTGTGGAGAAGTGAAGAGGAAGATAGTTGGCTAAACCTCTAATTGCTAAAACCATTTATAATCCATGGGAAGCATCACTATGTATTCATCTGTAAGTGTCATTAAAGAAATGATCAGTCTGAAGTCTTTAAAGGTCTTTCTCTCTGTAGGGTAATATCAAGCTCCATGGCAAAGCGTCATTAAAAAACAGAGGAGTACATCAGAAAAATATAATTATTCTCAGATTTATAATACTCATACAACTGGAGAGTGATTTATCAAATAGCCACAAAGACTCAATAATGAAACAATTACACATGTATAATGATTGATTAACTTACAGGACATAAATATAAACGTAGCGACTTAAAGTGAATTATCAAAAGGACTGGATAACGACTGCTCTGGTTTTCTTTAGCTGATAAAGGTTTGATCCTGTTAAACAGTCTTCTCTGTAAAAGGCAACTCATGGTTAATGACTATAATTTAGATTTCTTAAATACCTGATTTAATGCCGGGAATGTTTGGAAAAGTAATGCTGAATTCATCAGAGCTCATGGAGAATCTTGGCATGGTATTTGTCTAGTTTGTATAAACGTTTGGCTCGTCATCAAGGCTGTTGCTGAAGGGAGGCACCGGCTGTTTTAACCCCACCACTGGGGTTGAATGGTTGGCACTCTCTTTTTTTATGTTTCTGAGGTCATCTCATAAAATGACTCAAAGCTGATTATCTCCATGTTGAAAATATTCCTGACAGTTTTATTAAGCAGTCTGAAGTTAAACCAGACAAAACGTCTCTTGTTTCTGGCCAGTTAGAATCATCAAATGACATCATCAAATGACATCATCAAATGATGTCTGTTTGCTAAATGCCACAATAATGAGAGAAAATATCTCAGACAATAATTCACTGACATCTTCAAAATCAGAAGCTTGACTATTATCTCATTAACTTCTCTTTATTTAAATATTTCTCAAACGATATAAGAAAAACTGCTGCTTTATGGATCAATCAGATTTAGGCCTGACACATTTTATGCTCGATACTGTGGTGAATTTTGCTGAACTGCATTTGTTCATTTAATTATGACATATTTATTTTCAGGAAAACTTTGAATGACTCACTGCATACCTTCTTCTTCCAACTCTTGTTCGGGGGCAGGTGGGAACAGCGACAGTGTGTTCGACGTGGAGAGGACAGCGGCCACCATCATCATCGCAAAGCCTCTGGATGCTGAGCAGCGTTCCTTCTACAACCTGACGGTGCTGGCCACAGACGGCACCAGCACTGCATACGTACAGGTGACCTCTGGCTACGACCTTCTGTTTGTTTTATTGAAACGTTTAGTATTCATTGAATCTATTTTCCAGGCCCTTCTCGAAACATCTCTGCTGTGTTTTAGTGAGATGCTCAATTAAACTTTCATTCTCCATCTTTCAAGTACTCACTCTATGCTCATTAAACCTTAAAGCACATTAGCACTGCTGGTGGAGCTTTAAAGTAGCATGATGAAAACCAAACACAGACTGGCGTTCAGGACACAGAGAGGGAAATCCTTGTTTTGTGATTTCTATTAAAAAATATTTTTCTCTATTAAATACTCTGCCATGTACCTAACTTTACTATTTGCTCTACTATCAGGGTATTGACTATTTTTATCATTGAGAAAGGTAGATTGAATAGTGTCTGTGATTCCATTGTTATTCTTGTCATCTAACTGATTCCTTTTCCTCTTACCAATGTCTCCATGTTCCAGGTTTACATTACTGTTCTAGACAGTAATGATAACGATCCCGTCTTCTCACAACAAGTCTACGAGGTCATTATTTCGGAGGATACACCACCCAACACTGAAGTGGTCCAGATAGTGGCATCAGACCGTGACGAGCATCACCAGCTCACCTATTCTCTCCACAGCTCCATAGACTCTAGAAGCATGCGTCTGTTCCACATCCACCCCACGCTGGGAACAGTCTCCACTGCTCAGAGGCTGGACCACGAGGCCTGTGCCCAGCACATTTTGACTGTCATTGTACGTACACTTTGCTTAAGAATAAGCCCATCCTTTGATCCTGGCTCTTTTCATTAAGGTCTTGCCATGTAAGGATTATTTTACAGCTTAAATTAACTGACCGCATTGCTAAAAACGTTGACCCAACATCCTTAAAGGGCTGTTTCATTAAAATATTATTTCTTTAGTTCCTTTCTTATTACTTTGACCATTAAAACATAACTGAATCACAGCAAATCCTAAAGAAAACAGTGTGATTAGAAGAAATGTCATTTAAAACACTGAGTTACAAAAACAATTTTTTGGAAGTTGTCTGTGTTGTCATAAAAATCTGTTTCTGTTTTGGTTCTGTTCAGTAGATTGCTTAGCAGTGTTTTGCTCATTTGTTTTTGTGTTAATTAAAAATTAAGTTTGGATAAAATATGACACAAAACTTAAGATCCCTGCTGTTATAGAAAAATACCTAAAATTTGACAAGTACAAAACTTCTCATAAAAACACTAAATGCAAAAGAATTTATTAGCATTCAAAACATTCATATTTTCCAAGTTAAGCTAAAATTTGAGGCTACAGATTATAATAAATTAACATTTGTTTGGGGAACTGAAAGAGACAGCTTTGGCAGCCGAGACACAAGAGCCAAAGTTCCCATCATTCATTTTCACCATCTAAGATTTCTGTCTGTCAAAACACCCAGGAAGCCTGAAAATAATGAATTAAACATAACATATTGGATCCTTTTCAATGTATAGAGAGGAATTGAATGTACAGCAGTTTTTCAGGACTGAATTTAATAAATTTAGACGTATATGTGTTGAAATTTCTGCCCAGTGCAGTAGTTATAAGCCCTGTTGCTTTTCAGCAGGAAGGTCTTTTGCTCAAATCCTGACTTCGGCTTTCTGTAGGTCCTCCAGCTTCTTTCAACTATCCAAAATCAGAACTGTTAGGTTCACTGACTACTGATCTCGTTTCTTTTTTCTTCATGCTCTTTATTTAACTTGAAAATGGTTGACTTTGCTGCATTATGTCACATTCTGCACGCTGGACATGTAAGTTTGTTCCACATGAATTTGTTCACTAAACTGAGATTGCCCTGTGCTGCCAGTTTGTCTGTGATGATTCTCAGTTGCTGCTTGTGCTTCTTCCACTGGAGCTCCTGAAATCACTCTGCTATTTTCACAAGACAGCCCTACAGCTCTGCTCAGCTGAATACATAATGCCAGCATCATATTTTTCACTCTGTGCAACTTCCCTCATGGTTGTTCATTTCACTCTCAGGTTCATGTAGTTTGTCGGACTCAAGAAAACGTTGTGGACAGAGTCTGACTCAGAGAGCAAGGGGTCTTGGTGTGACATGGTCGCCTCTTCCAGCACAAACTGGTTCACTGAGAAGGCAGCTTTTAATTGCACCTGGTGGCTCCTACTTTTATTTCGAGTATCAGAGTAAAGGGTGCTGAGTACAAACCTGCATTATAATTTTATTTCTGTCCATTTGAACATGATGAACCACGCCATGTTGGTCCGTTACATACAATTACAGAAAAACTGTATTTGTTCACATTGACGTTTTGTGAACACTGGCATCAAAACCAAAGTTAAAAGTTAACTGATGTAAGCTATTGTGGTCGCTATAATATACAGATTGCTAACAATCACCACATATTTATTCTTTTACTTTTGACTCTCCAGGTCAAGGACCAAGAGTTCCCATACAGAAAAAATCTTGCTCGTGTCCTGATAGAGGTGGAAGATACAAATGATCATGCACCCTTTTTCACCAGCGCACTCTACGAAGGCTTAGTTTATGAATCAGCTGCAGTGGGGTCAGCTGTAGTTCAGGTCACCGCTCTGGACAAAGACAAAGGCAAGAACGCTGAATTGCACTACTCCATTGAAGCAGGTGAGCTACTGTAGTTCCTGAAAATCATATAAATGTACATTTTCAAAACATTGCAAACATAATATTTAGGTTTTTTTTTTTCTCCACAGGAAACACTGGGAATGCATTCAACATTGAGCCAGTTCTTGGTATACTTCGTGTTGCACGTCATTTGGACTTATCAAGCATCGGAAACTATGTTCTTAGTGTCAGAGTCACTGACAACGGCGCCCCTGCCCTGTCCTCTACCACAATAGTGCGGATTACCATCACTCTCTCCGACAATTCTGGTCCAAGATTCCTTCAACCTGAATATCAGACTGAGATCAGAGAGAATGCCATCATTGGAACCTCTGTCACCACAATCAGTGCTGTCAGCCAGTCGACCCTCACTTTTGATATCAAACAAGGAAACATAGAACAAGTTTTTCAGATCAATCAATATAGTGGAGTCATTACAACTCAAAAACCTCTTGACTATGAAAATATAGCTTCTTATAGCCTTGTAGTGCAAGCTACCAACATGGCTGGGATGGCGTCCAATGCTAGCTTGTTGATTCAGATATTAGATGAGAATGACAATCCACCTGTGTTCCAACAGCATCACTATCACGGTAGCATTTGTGAGCTGGCACCAGTCAACAGTGTGGTCTTGAATTCAGAAAACCTCCCTCTAGTGATCAAAGCTTCTGATGCCGACTCCAACCAAAATGCTCTGTTGGTCTATCAGATTGTTGAGGAGACGGCAAAGATGTTCTTCACTGTGGACTCAGTAACTGGCTCCATTAGAACCATTGCTAATCTTGATCACGAGACATTTTCATCTTTCCACTTCCATGTTAATGTGAGGGACAATGGTAAGCCAGAACTTATAGCAGATAGTCCAACTGAGGTGACTATACAAGTGATGGACTCAAATGATTCACCTCCTCTCTTCAAACAGAGTACTTATGAAACGGTTCTTCTACTTCCCACCTACATTGGAGTCGAGGTCCTGCAGGTATCCGCTATAGACCCCGATACTGATATTCCTACAGATCTTACATATTCTTTGGCTGAAGGGGTGTTGGAGAATTTCTCCATCAAATCCTCTAGTGGGATTATTGTCGTCAAAAACAGCAACTTCTCCAAAGAGCTTTTTCGCCTCAACGTCAGAGTTTCAGATGGAAAGTTTTCCACCACTGCTTTGGTGACAATAATTGTCAAAGAGGCTCTGGACTCGGGTCTAAGTTTTTCCCAGAAGGTTTACGTCTCGTCTATTAAAGAGAATGTGTCAAATATCTCTGTAGTGGCTGTGGTCAGTGCTGTGGGAAACCGCCTCAACGAGCCATTGCTGCACACTCTCCTGAATGCTGGCACAAGGTTTACCATTCGTCCAACATCTGGTGTTATCCAGACCACAGGGATACCCTTTGATCGAGAAGAACAGGACTTCTATGAACTGATTGTGGAAGCAAGACGGGAGCACGATCATCAGCACGTGGTCAGAGTTCTCGTTAAAGTTCATATAGAAGACATAAATGATAACGCCCCGGTGTTTGTTGGACTTCCATATTATGCAGCTGTTCAAGTAGAAGCTGAGTCAGGTTTATCCATTTTCAGAGTCTCTGCAGTGGATGTTGACAAAGGTATTAATGGAGAGGTGACATACTTTCTCAAGGATGATCATGGCCACTTTATGATTGACCAACAGACAGGCATCATTAGCCTCAAAAGGACTTTTGAGTCAGACTTGTCCAATGTGGAGTACCAAATAGAGATACATGCCAAAGACTGTGGTGACCCGCCCCTGTCATCTACCATTACTTTTCCCATCACTGTGGTCAACAAAGCCATGCCTGTCTTTGACAAATCCTTCTACTCTGTTTCTGTGAATGAAGACGTGGATGTTCACACACCGATTCTCAGCATCAATGCAACCAGTCCTGATGGACAAAACATAATCTATACTATTGTCGATGGAGATGCGTCTTTTCAGTTTGGTATTGGATTTGACACCGGAGTTATAAGTGTAATTAATTCATTGGACTATGAAGAAACGCCATATTATCGCCTGACCATCAGAGCTACAAACTACCTGACTGGCTCCCACACAGAAGTTGATGTAGATGTTCTGGTCCAAGACATAAATGATAACCCACCTGTCTTTAAAGAGATGTCCTACAGGATTGTTCTGTCTGAAACTGTCATGATCGGAACTCCAGCCCTTCAAGTTATTGCCACAGACATGGACTCTGAGAAGAACAATGTTGTTGGCTATCAGATATTCTCAAAAGAGCATAACAGCACAGACTATTTTCACATTGATAGTAGCAGTGGATTAATTCTAACAGCACGAATCCTAGACCATGAACTGGTCCCAGAGTATGACTTCATTGTCAGGGCCACTGATAATGGTTTTCCTTCACTAAGCACTGAAGTGTCAGTGACTGTTCTTCTAAAAGACATGAATGACAATCCTCCAGTTTTCAACCAGCTTCTGTATGAGGCATATGTGAGTGAGTTAGCACCAAAGGGACACTTTATAACCTGTGTTCAGGCTTCAGATGCTGATAGTTCAGATTTTGACAAGTTGGTGTACAGTATTTTGTCAGGAAATGAAAGAATGGATTTTGTGATGGAAAGAAAAACAGGAATCATCATGTTGTCCAACCACCTTAAGCAAAGAATGGAGCCTACTTACAACCTCAATGTTTCGGTGTCTGACGGAGTTTTTACCAGCACAGCTCAGGTTCACATTAAAGTGTTTGGGGCCAACCTGCATGATCCAGTGTTTGAACAGAAGATGTATGAGGCAGAGTTAAGAGAAAATTCTCCTGTGGGAACCAATGTAATTCAGGTAGGTGCTTTTGAGATTCACTAAGCTTGTAATCTGTATACATGCATGACTGTCTGTATATTTTATTTTCTCGTCTATGTTCTCATACTATGTATCCCTTTTCAATATTCTGTTTTCTAAAGTCATTCTTTAAATTCTAGGTGAAGGCAACAGATGCAGACCCTGGAGTTTATGGCCACATAACCTATTCATTTGTTAACGATGTGGGTAACGACCTGTTTAGCATTGATGCTAATGGTCAGATAAGCACAATAGAAAAACTTGACCGTGAAGATCCTTCCAACAGGGACATTGTCCTTACAGTGGCAGCTCAGGACTCAGGGGGTCGTGTTTCCTATTGCACAATCCATCTTACCATCTTAGATGAAAATGATAATGCACCCCGCTTTAGTGCTACAGAGTACAGAGCTACTCTAAAATTTGATGTAGCCAAAGGATTCTTCATCACCCAGATTCAGGCTCTTGATCCTGACTATGGCATGAATGCCAAAGTAACATTTTCACTATACAGTGAGGCACGGATCCCTGTAGCAGACATTTTGGACATAGACACAGACAGTGGTTGGCTGGTTACCAAAGGCAGCTTCAGCCACTTGAGAAACTCAGTCTTATCATTTTTTGTGAAGGCTGTAGATGGAGGAAATCCAGTCCGGCATTCTTTGGTCCCTGTCTACATTCATGTTTTGTCTCCGGAGGCGTTCTTCCCTGACTTCATGCAGCACCATTACTCATTCAGCGTACTGGAGAACACACCAGTAGGTTCCGTCATTGGAAGGGTTCACCTCAAGATTCCTCATGGATATAACCCACATTCAGTTAGCTTTAACATTGTTAATGGAGAAAGTAGTGAAAATAATCTAGACGGAGTATTTTTAGTAGAGAAAAATACAGGAGTGATTAAACTTGATAAGCCCTTGGATCATGAGGTGATGAAAGGATTCAGCTTTAAAATAAGTGCCACTGGACACCAGAGTAAGTTGGATGCTGTGACGTCTGTTGATGTCGAGGTCAAAGTTTTAGATCTAAATGACAATAAACCAGCTTTTGAGACCAACTCTTATGTGACGACTGTTATGGAAGGAATGACAATTGGAACCAGAGTCATACAGGTCAAAGCTCATGACCCAGACTCAGGAGCTAATGGCCAAGTGACATACAGGCTTGGGACATTAATCCAGGCAGAGGAAAACTCCGAAGTGTTGGTGCGGACATTTAGCATCGACAGCAATACTGGCTGGATTGTCTTATGCAAAGAGCTGGACCATGAGACCAATCCGTCCTACATGTTCACAGTGGTAGCATCAGACCTGGGAGAGACCCTGTCTTTTTCCAGTACCAGCACAGTGACAGTGGCAGTGACAGACATCAATGACAATCCCCCCATATTCATGGAGAACCATTACTTCAGCTCAGTCCAGGAGAGTGGCCCTCCAGGCGAAGTGGTGGCTGTTCTGAACACAAAGGACAACGACAGCTCAGCTGTTAACCGGCATGTCAGCTATGTCATAACTGGTGAGTAGTGAAGCGGCATAAACAAAAACACAAACACTCCATGATTCCATACTGTTATTCCATCAGTACTGTTATTAAGTGTTCTCACTTTACATTCTAAATTTTGATGTTTCTGATATATATGTAGGCCTTTTGGGGTTCATCTGTGTTGTTGTTTTTTTTAATAACTGTGTGATTACATGGTAATGCTGTAGTTTCCTGATGTCCTACAGCAGCAATCATTTGAATACCTTTCTTAGACCGGAACCCAGTTCCTCCATTATTATTATTATTATTATCGTCACAATTCTCATTACGGACACTCGCAGTGAGTGCCGGTTGGAGACATCCTCAAAGGATATATTATATCTCTGCAGGCAGAGGTATAATATATGTCTTATTGGGTGTATAAAAACCACATATATAATATATATACATATCCTGGCATAATGGTGGTTTTGTGAAAGCGCTGTGGGTTTGGGGTAATCGAAACTTCTTGTGCACATAATGCTTATTTTATTTGTTTTATCTTCAGTGCCCCTTTGGTTCCATGATGGTTTTCTGGTCTCTGGTGGCTGTTAATGTTCAGTTGAGTTTAAGTAATGTGGCACAATCTTTCAGCTCAGTCATGGTGTTTTTTCTGGCTGCATTAATCTGCCCCATGCAGACATATTTTGCCTCCACAACGTCAGTGCTGTAAATCGGTGCTGTGCTGAGTCAGATTTTATGCTTTACAGGCTGATTTCCAGCCTGTAAAGCATAAAATCTTTACAAATTAGCTACCCTTCTTGGGGGAATTTTATTTTATTTTTTTAATATTGATGGGGATTGATTGGGATTGTGACTTTGTGTTTCCCAGGTGGGAATTACCGAGGTGTGTTTGCACTCGGCCTGGTTCAGGGTGAATGGAAGATGTATGTGAAAGGACCACTGGACAGAGAGGAACGCAACCTCTACATCATCAATGTCACTGCTAGTGATGGACTCTTTGTTTCCCACACAATTGTGGAGGTGACAGTGATGGACACCAATGACAACAACCCCATTTGTGACCAGGTAGGAAGACTGCCTCAAATTCCGGATGGTATTTGGAAAAATATTGATACGCAAAAGTCGTTAGGTTATTTTATTCTTTTCTGAATGTGTGCTTTTATGCAGGTGGTATATACAGCTAGCATCCCAGAGGACCTCCCACTCAGCAGTGTTTTGCTGAGGGTTGGAGCTACAGATGCTGATGCAGGCAACAACGCTCGGCTCAAGTACTCCCTGCATGGTCCTGGATCCCAGGACTTCATCATGGATCCAGACACTGGTATGTATGGGAACTCGGTTTCATATTTTAGAGGCAACTCAGAAGTCTTGTATGTTTCAGCCCAAGAACATTTAGTTTTTTTTAGACAAACTGTGAAGTTTCAAACTATATCCTTTTACAAATAGGGATCCAGTCCTGTGTAATGTAACATGTGTGTTTCTGATGTTGGTCAGAAACGAGCAGCAGGAGTCTGGATGAACTGCAGCTGCTTGATTGTGCAGAGGCCAGTAAAGATACTGTTACAACAATCCAACCCACTGAAAATAAAAGCATGCTCCAGTCGTTGTGTTTTGGTTTTGCTCCAACACTCGTTTATCTTCCAGTGTTGAAACTGTGGAAATTTTGTGTTTTCACTAAAGCTGCTGGAAATGTACGTTTGTTTGACACACTGTCGTGTCCCTGTTGGGTCCCTGGTCTCCAAACTTGCCTTTCTTTGTTTCTCCCCTGTCCAGGTGAAATCAAGTCATCAGCGACTCTTGATCGTGAGACCAATCCTACCTACAGATTAACTGCCCAGGCGACTGATGGTGGAGGGCGGTGGTGTCGTGCTGAAGTGCAGCTGGTGGTGACGGATGTGAATGACAACCCGCCGCTTTTCACACTGTCACAGTATTATGTCAGTGTGTATGAAGACACTCCAGTGAAGGCTCTGCTCACTCGCATCCACGCCGTAGACCCAGATGAAGGTGATGACACACAGACTGTCGTTATTACTAATCTTATAGCATGACCAAATATTCATGCAGGTGATGTCGTCTCAGCCACTGCATGGCTTTTTGCTGCAAAGGTTAATATTGGTGATTAGATGCATATTTATATATTGAAAATAAGCCTCTAAGGTCACCTTACAACAGACAATGTTCCAGACAGAACAGTAATGAAGTGGTTTAGATGAAGCATATTCATAACTATAAAGTCAACATTTGAAACAACAGCAGAAAATGCAGTCACCATCATGCTTAACAGTTGTCTGATTACAGCAGGTTATGCAAACTTACTGGGAGTTGAGATGAAGCATCGCATTACATAGAGAATAGAAGATTCCCAGGGATAAGGCAACAATGTTTACAGAATGAGTGGCAGTATTTATTGCTTCACAGATCAACTCATTGCTACAGAGGGAAATATAGGTTTCATCACCTTTGGTGGCTGCTGGAGCCAATGAAGACCCTCCCCTCTTAACACTACCGAGCTGACAGCCATGCTAGTGCAAGTGGCAAGTTTTCTAATGTGAACATTCTTAGTCAGCTTCACTACAGAGAGCTAAAATTGACAGACTTGCCCCATGTTACTGCTGTGCCTCATGACACATTGGTTAATATTATTTGTTACCATAGTACCACGTCCCCAGCAGTTTGGCTGATCTGTTTCTGCAACATAGATCACCAGAGAAGTCAAAGAGATGCTAAACAGTTGAGACTTCAACAGAGCATGGATACAACATTTTACATGGTAATGCAAAAATAGAAAATGCAATGATTCAAGCTCTGGCATATTTGCACACACTCTTCAGCTTGTTGTGCACAGGATGTAACTGAATGGAGCATCACAGGAACTGGGGATGTCCTGAAGAAGATAGTTGGTCATTTCAAGAGCTTAAAGCTTCTCTTCCAGGCTAAGATTTTAATCCCATATGATGTTATTTTTAAAAAAATATTGTGCATGTTGTTTAAAAATACATTTTTCTTTGTCAGTTATGAGGGAAAAGCTTACTAGAGATGTACAAAGAAGAGTAACCTATTCCCTCCTCTGAGGCAGCCATGTTTGATGGCTACTATGAAGAAATGACTCTAAGCCTTTATGTGATAAAAGAAAAAGATGAAAATGTCCAAATACTTACTGCATAAACAATTTGCTTCAAAAGCAAGAAGGCTCAGACGCTTCAAATATGTAGGTAACGGTTGTTTGTTTCTAAAAAGCAGGTCCGGGTCGCATGGTGGTCTACTCCTTGGCTGACTCTGCTGGAGGTTTTTTCTCCATCGATGAGTTCACTGGCATAGTCGTCCTGGAGCACATTCTCGACCGGGAAGTCCAGCCGACTCATCAGATAACCGTGCGCGCGTCTGATCAGGGTTCGCCGCGGCCTCTCTTCTCGCTGGTCAACATCACGATCACTGTTCTGGACATCAACGACAACCCGCCTGTTTTTGAGCGCCGCGATCTGCTGGCAACCGTTCCAGAGGATGTGGGAGTCGGCACTGAGGTTCTGAGAGTGTACGCCGCCAGCAAAGACATTGGGACAAATGCTGAGATCTCTTACAGCATCAGATCAGGCAACGAACACAGGAGGTTCTACATTCATCCCCTGACTGGTAAGTGAGGGGGGTTTTCTGTTTGAATTATTTCTCTCTAATTCTCTCTGGTTCTCATAATGTAAGACAAAGTCCTAAAAAACTTAGAATTGTATCTCCTAAGAACTATCCAGTAAAGTGGTTGAGGAAAAGTTGAAATTGCAAATTTAGAACATTTCATATCTGCAATCAAATTTGTATAATGTTTCAACAATAAAATCTTAAAATATCTAAGGACTGTTCTTTGATAGGTGATTTCAAACCAAATGACCTTTCAAATGGTGCTGTGATTTAAACACTCTCACTAATGCTAATGTGATTAGTCATTAATCATGACTAATCACTATATAACTTTTTAAGCTTGAAATATAAATATGCAGGCAGTTGTGGTTGTAAGAATGGTTCCCTGAGAAAGTCCCTCCTCATGCTGCACTCCAGCCAGTAAACATGCAAACAATCATTTGATTTGTAGAAGAAAGCAGGTGATGTCGTCTCAGTCACTGCTCTGAATGTTTGTGTTCTTCTCGTTGTCCTCTTATTGTTCCACAGGTGCCATTTTAGTCGCCCTCCCTTTAGACTATGATACCTGCAAAGACTACTTTCTAACCGTAGAGGCTCGTGATGGTGGCACGCCTCCTTTGAGTGCCATCACTACATTGAACATCAACCTAACAGATGTAAACGACAATGCTCCAGTGTTCAGCCAAGCCCTTTACACTGCTGTGGTGCCAGAAGATTCCACAATTGGACATTTTGCAGTTCAGGTAGGTTCATGGTTGCATTCGTTGGTTCCTGCTCATGTTTCCAGGGTTCTGCTAAAAGACATTTTGCAGAGCCAGTTGGTTTTAAATGTTACCCTGATGTAGCTTCAAATGAAAATATAATTTTTCATCAGTCTCAATTTTTTTTTGTCACTGTTGTCTTAAGATCAAATGAAAATTGTTTGCCTGAACCTCATGAAAGCAATTAGAGAATCACACTGTTAACACGGATTCAAAAGTAGAGCTGAGGGTGTGATATAAATGGTTGCCAAAGTAACAGTGATGAACTCTTTTGACAAATATAATGGATGGAAAGTTACTGTTTGGGCTTCAGATATTGATCAGTGACATGTGATCAATCTCATCACTGCAACCAGTCAAAGTGATGTGCAAAAAATTATTGCAGAGTCAGCGAGTCATGTAGTCGACAAACACAGAGTTCTCACACTTGTATACATTTTTCTGTTTAGGATTTTCATTTTTTTTAAATGTTTTTCTTGTGCAAGTCACATTTATTTATAGTGACCAGGGAGAAATGCAGCAAAGGTCTACATGTTGGGACTCAAATCCTGACAGTTGTGTCGACATTGATAATCTCTATAGCAGGGATTGCAGCAACTACTCGACTCTTTACTTTAATTTGTTTCTTGTTCTTTTAATTCTGCATAAAATACTCAGTAAAAGTGTGGGTTTTAAATCAATATTTCCCATGAATGTAGCTGATTGACGATCATTCAATGTCAACTCGAATTTTATCATGTTGTAGTCGACCTTAAAAAATATGAAGCTCTTCAGCCCCTACTTTATACATGGAGCACAGTTTTACACTTTTTATTTTATGATATTTAAGAAAAAATACATTCGGAGTAGACTATTTTCTTTCTTCTTAAATACGTCAGTGACAGAAGGACAACCCTGCAGTCTGAGACACGCTGTATTATTTAGTCATGACGTGTTGGTGTATTTTTTGCGTGCAGCTGGTAGCAGAAGACGCTGACAGCGGTCTGAATGGAGCCGTCCTCTACTCCATTTTCAGTGGAGACCAGGACAACGAGTTCTTCATTGACCCGACAAATGGGGTCATAAAGGTCAACAAGCCGCTGGACCGTGAGACAGTAAGGACTCAGATCAGTTCAGGAGCGAATTCCTCATTTTAACTCACTCTGGCCCTTGTCAGAGTGACATGTCAGCCTGTTACAATGCGATATGTAGCAATAGATGCAAAATGTCATAAAATCATTGAATGAATTTTGCAATAGTTTCTGCCAGTGTTGGTCAAGATACTTTGAAATAGTAATTACTTCCTTACAAATGTAATACATATACTTTTTTATTTTCAAAACTAATTAGTTCAATAATGACTTTGTGAGTTTTCTAAAAACAATACACAATCTGAATACACTATAAAGCAACGTACCTGTCTGCCTAATTTTATATTTCTTGCAAATTTCCTTACACAACTTAATCAAATCAATTCTTTTTTAAATCTTCTGCCTCACTCTTTTACCTTCAGGTACATCACATCATCAGAAATGTAAAGAATTCAACAGTCTGTGACCTGAAGAATTTTGTTGAATATTTAAGCATCTGCACATTCCACGAAAATTTCAAGAAAATCAAGTTTCTTTCCAGTTAAACCGCATTTCTTACTATTTCACCACATAAAATAAAATAGTTTTCATGTTTTTGCTCCTTCATTAAAAAAGATGAAGCAATAAGATAAAATAATTCATTGGGTGTGGTTGTGGGGTCTTCTATGACCTCTGTGGATCTTAGCTCCTAAAATGCAGATGGTGATTTATAAACTTTATTTCACATCACTGTGGAAAACAAAAATGATGCTTTCAACTCTCCACTCACATCACTTTCTGCCTTGGTGAAATTGTGGCTCCTCACCAAAACCCCTTTTTCCTTCATTAATCATGAAATAAAGTTGATGTTAGGAGTTTCCTCAAGCAGAAGGTCTGAAGGTTGAATGCAGTTCATATCAAACAGCAGCTCTGGGAAGGTATTCTGACATCCTGCAAAGAAATTCAGGCAGAAACTTTCCACAAACTCACAAGTTCAATGGATGCAAGAATTGTGCAGGTGACATTAAAGAAGAGGTCCTGCGTTAACATGTAACTGTTTAAGATGTTTTTGATTGAAATAGTTTTGATTTTAAGACATGTGACCACTTAATGCTGCACATTCAAAGAATGACAGTTTGCAGTTCTTCATAATTGATCAAATGTTTAGAAATTCTGCTGTGCATAATAATTTGGAACAGTGCATTTTGAGTTTTTTATTTTTGAAACAAATACTGTTCTCATGGGGAGCTTTGTTCAGTCAAATTTATTTATACAGTAATAGTTTATGACTTGAAAATTATACTGACCATCATTTGCATTGACCATTTAAGAAAATCAGAGAAAATATCACTTGCATAATAATTTGGAACACGGTGTAGAGACAGTCTTTCGTGCTCTCTGTGCTTTTAGGTCCCCAGCTACTCACTGGCTGTCAGAGCGCTCGATACTGGATCCCCACCCATGTCATCCACCGCCGTAGTCAGCATAGAGATCTCTGACATCAACGACAACCCGCCCACCTTCTTTCCAGCAAACCTCACTGCTGTCATACAGGTAGACTTGATGGCAGACCAATACACTGCTAACACCCACACCAAAGATAAATTATTATATATATTATGCTAAATTATTGACACGTCTACACGTATGTAATGGTGTGAATGTAAAGCCAGAATGCAAAAAAATACATGGAGCTAAATTAGTCTCAAAAAGATTCAGAAAGCCTGCAATAAGATCCACTAGTACACCACAAGATTTGTACATATGCAATATGATTCATATCACATTGGATTCACAAATGAGATGATTTGTTCCAGGCTGAAGAACAGCTGGGATGACTGAGTATTAGAATTATAATGCCGTGTTCAGGAGTGAATAAAAGCTTGGATATCAGAGTATTACCAGTTGGCTCAGCAGCCCTACACCACTATATTAAAGATATGCATTAAACATTAACGTTACTGGATTCTAAAAATATTAACCTGATCTACTGTACTGCTGAAATACACTAATTGAAATCGGAAGGTTCTTCAGCAGCACCATCTTGTGGCAGCAGTGTAACCTCTGTCATGGAACAGAGTACACACGATGCTCACAGCGCGCTCCATCTTCTGCAGTGAGTGTGATAAACATCTAGAAAGAAAAGAAGTTAAATGTATTCATGTTGGAGTTGTGCGTAGAGCTGCGGGTCCTCCTCCATCTTAACACAGCAAGGAGGCGTACCGTCTGCACACAGCTGCAGTCAGAGAACCAATGTTAATAAATGTTAACATATCCTTCATGATCTCTGTGTGTGTTTGTGTGAAAAGTGTTTGGGTTAAGCATTAATGAATAGAAGTCAATACAAAGTCTTAATGTGGGTAAAGATATGAACTTCTGTATGTGTGTTAGCTTTATTCAGTATTGCCTTAGCTATTTCAGTTTTAAATGTCTTTTCTTTCTCTCTCCTGTGTCTTCATTTCCAATCTTCCTCTGCTCTGAACCTCTGCTGCAGGAAAACAAGCCCATTGGCACCAGGATCCTGCAGCTGTCCGTCATCGATCAGGACGCCCCGCATAACGGCCCGCCGTTTTCCTTCAGCATCCTGTCTGGAAACGATGGCAGGGAGTTTGAGCTTGAGACAGACGGCACACTGGTGGCAAATCAGGTCCTCAGAAGGGACATTGCCAAGGATTATGTTCTTCAGATCCAGGTAGAGACACAATAATGCTTCTGTGTCACATCAGGAAGGGAACAAAGGTTAATGTCATCAAAGAGAGCGACAAGAAAGGTCAAATTACAATAGTATTTTCAGTGGAAGGATAATATTAAGAAGATACCAGGACAACCTTTGCTGCAGCACAGTAACCAGTGCTCACAATCAGATTTACTGATTTATAAGAACTGTGATGGAGATGCAATGTGAAGGGCAGAATAATGAAATAGAGTGTCCCAAAAGCACAACTTCAGGTCAAAAGTCATCTTTAGCAATTAAATCTTGGTTCATGTAATGACAATATATGACATCAGGACATCAGCAGCCATCATTTTGCATTGTGGGTAGACCACCAGGTCCAAGCATGTCATCCTGAAAGAAACAAGGAAGCGTTTTATTTTGTCACTTATTGTTTCCTGGTACTGTGTAATAAAGGAGAGACAAATGTTTTCTTCTAAAAATCAACTCTAGCAACATTTAAAACACTTTATATATATAAAGACTCCTTCATTGTCACGTTCTTTCTATCTAGAATTCATTCTTATATTCCTGCTTCTCCTCCAGGTGTCAGACTCTGGGAAGCCGACTTTGTCCTCCTCCTCAAATCTCACTGTTCGAGTGATTGAAGAGAGCCTTCATCGGCCGGTGGCCTTCCCACTGGAGATTCATATCATCACTATGGAGGACGAGTTTCCCGGTGGTGTAATTGGGCAGCTTCATGCCACTGATGCCGACCCTTACGATGCGCTGACCTTTGGACACGCCGCCCCCTCCCAGCGCAGCCTGTTCAAGATCAGCCCCCATGACGGGAAGATCATTGCTCTCAGTGGGTTGGACGCCGGCGAATACTTTCTCAATGCCAGCGTTAGCGATGGCCGCTTTAACGTGCCGGTCCCTGTGCGCGTCCATGTGGAGCAAGCGACCCTGGAGATGCTGCGCGACGCTGTGACCGTGCGCTTCGAAAGCGTCGCGCCACAAGATTTTGTAGCGTCGTACCTGAAGAGCCTGTTGAAGGTGATGCAGCAGGCGGCCACGTCCCAACAGCACGACACGCTGCACCTGCTCAGCCTGCAGCCCGTCGGAGGCACGCAGCAGCTAGACCTGCTGGTGTCCGTGGCAACAGCAGGAGGGGGTTACTACAAGGCAGCCTACCTCACCCAGAAACTCAGCACGTCTCGGCGAAAACTGGAGGATGTGCTCAGAGTGTCAGCCATCCTGGATAAGAACTGCTCCGGGTTGGAGTGTCGCGGAGCGCAGTGTGAACAGAGCATCACTCTGGATTCACACGACTTGGCCACGTACAGCACTCCTCGAGTCAGCTTTGTTTCACCTCGCTTCCACCGGACCTCACGCTGCACATGCCATGGTGAGACATCAGATTTCCTCACTTCACTTTGTCATCATAGTGTTTGCAAGTGGGTTTTTTTGTGTGCATGGGGTGAAAATTTTCAGCCATTATTTACATAATGAGTGAAATTTCACTTGGTTTTGTTCTCTTTTGCATTCAGAAATATTCAGAAAAATAATTAGCAATAACTGCAATGTTTTCAAAACTTTTTAGTTGGTGTGTGTGTTACTCTTTTTAATGCTCAAGTGAATTATCTCTTGCTGTCAGTCTAGAGATGTAATAAAAGTACCTTCCTCTGTTTTTGTGTGCAGATTCCACTTGTGCCGTTCTGTTAGAGCAGTGTGAGGAACAGCTGTGTCCACCAGACATGCAGTGTGTTTCAGTGGAGGCCACCAGAGGGCGCTATGCGTGCCAGTGTCCGCGAGGGAAACTGGGAGAGTGTGCAGGTATGAAGTTATGATGTCAGGCAGGGCCGTGCAGAGACCTTTGGAAAGGCAGGGGCTCAAAGTTAAAGAAGGGCACAGCGGGAGCAGACATGTCCGAAAATGTCAGAGCAACATTACAGTTAGGTGATGTATTGATGAACCAAGCAAATATTTAAGACTTACACACTTACATTCTCACCTAAAAATATTGTACCAAATCATGTTGTGTCATTTAAAATGTAAAATAGCAAAATAATTTGTCGCTCTTCACCGCCATTGATGCTCTACCTGAACGCCTGGTTGGGACCCGCAATGAATTATGGGATATGGAAAGACGCATTTGAAGGAGTCTTCGAATTCGGACAGGCCTCATCGCCACGCGATGACGTAAACGGCCTCGACAATGGAGGTACAGAACATGGTCCACTCAGACTCAATGTCCCCTAGGTCCCCCGGAACGTGTTCAAAGTTCTGCCGGAGATGGGAGTTAAAGCTCCGTCTCACAGGAGACTCTGTCAGACGTTCCACCGGAGCCAACTCACTACCAGGTGGTGGTCAGTGGACAGCTCCGCACCTTTCTTCACCCGAGTGTCCAAGACATACGGCCCTCCAGCAGATCCACTGCAGATCCGATGAAACGATGACAAAATCGATCATCAATCTGTGACCTAGGGTGTCCTGGTGCCAAGTGCACATATGGACACCTTTATGCCTGAACAAGGTGTTCGTCTTGGACAATCCGTGACAAGCACAGAAGTCAAACAACAAAACACCACTCGAGTTCAGATCAGGGGGATCCATTCCTCCCAACCATGACCCTTGAGGTCTCACTCAAGGGGCGTGTGAATGCTGAAGTCCCCCAGCAGAACACGGGAATCCCCAAGAGGGGCACTCTCCAAGAACCCCTCCAAGGACTCCAAGAAGAGTGGGTAATCTGAACTGCTGTTTGGCCCATAAGCACAAACAACAGTCAGGACTCGTTACCTCACCTGTAGGTGGAGGAAGGCTACCCTCTCATTCACGGGGGTAAACCCCGTTGCCCCGGTACCGAGATGGGGGGCCAACAAGTATGCCCACTTTGGTCTGATGCCTTTCACCATGGGCAACTCCAGAGTGGAAGTATGTCCAGCACCTCTCAAGGAGACTGGTTCCAGAACTGGAGCCAAGGGTCGAGATAAGACCGACTATTTCTAGCCGAAACCTCTCAACCTCACACACCAGCTCCAGCTCCTTCCGTACCAGAGAGGTGACATCCACATCCCAATGTTTTCTCTGTGAGGTGTCTGGGCTCTCCCTTACAAATAGGGTGAGAAGCTCGGTCATCTGGGAGGCACTCAGAGTAGAGCCGCTGCTCCTTCACATCGAGAGGAGCCAGTTGAAGTGGCTTGGACATCTGGTTAGGATGCCTCCTGGATGTCTCCCTGGTGAGATGTTCTGGGCACGTCCCACCGGGAGGACATCTCTCGGCTGGCCTTAGGATTCCCCCAGAGGACATGGAACAAGTGGCTTGGCTCTCCAAGGAAGTCTGGACCTGCCTTCTTAAGTTGCTACCACCTTGATGCTCCCCACAACCCCCTATTTTACACTTTAAATGAGTTTTCACACTCAACTGTCTCCTTTTTACATTGTTCTTTGAGATTAGAGAAATCATTCCCTAGGAGGGCAGTCTCTACATGGGTATTGTCTTCTAATGCATTTCTCGTCAAAGCAGAAGTTGAGTTTTCAGACTGAACTGTCTGAAAACTCACACAAGGTCCTGATAAGTCACAGCAAACCGCTCAAGGTGAGGAAGTTTGTTCTTTAGAAAGATTGGCGAAATCGTTTCCTTCTACAGTCGTCTCTTCAGGAGGATTGTCCTCTGAAAACTCACTCCAACTAGAGAAGGATTGAGAAGATAAGCATAAAAAACATCATATTCAGTGCAGTCGTCCTGAGAGCTACTTTTTTCAAAGTTGATACCAGGAAGTAGTTTGTTGAAAACTTTCCTCACTCCTGTGGTAATCAAATATCCAGCACCAAAAGTCAAGGGAAAAACATGGTGACTAAAACCTCTTCCATGCTAAAGATCCTTGCAAAACACAGTGCTGTGGGTCAAAGAGCAGCTTGTATATTACCTGATGTTTTGAGATGGAAGCATTTCTAACCTCAGATGTTCTTTGGTCTATGACATAGATGACACATTGAGGTCATAGCCACAATGACCTCACTGTAGTTCTGGGGGAATGTCTTGCTTCTGATCGTTGCCAGGGAAACGGTCAGATCAGTTCTCTGATTATATTTAGCTAAATATTATTGCTGAGGGGCACAAGCAGGCCTTCTGACGTACAGATAAAATATTGAAAAATATGGGCATCAAGGATAAAAGGGGCAGGGGCTCAAGCCCCCCCCTAACCCATTGTGTGTGCCTCTTGTCAAGTGATTACTTTTAAACAAAATAAACTCATTTGGACCTGCAGAATGATGGTCAGCATTGTGTTGCTTGCAGGTCATTCGTCTCTGAGCTTCTCAGGCAACAGCTACATCAAATACAGACTGACCAACCAGCTGCAGACGGAGCTGAAGCTCACCCTGAGGATCAGGACGCTGCAGAGCCGAGGAATCATCATGTATATGCACAATGAGCGGTGCATTATTCTCAAGGTACCCACACACACGCAAACACACACACTGAAGTTAATAAAACTATTTTTGATTTAAAAGAACACAAAGTCTCGTCTCCCATTTTGCCAAAAACATTTTAGAAAAATATTCTACGGCCAGAAAAAGAATCTTTTTTTTGAAGCTGATAGAAACAGAAACATATACATCTACTGACTGTAACTAAATCACATTTAGTTGTGATTGTCTATGTGTGTGTGTGTGTGTGTGTGTGTGCGCGCGCGTGTGCGTGGTGTGTGTGTGTGTGTGTGTGTGTGTGTGTGTTTTCCACAGCTGGAGGAAGGGAAGCTGTGGTTCCAGTTGTCCTGTGAGCCTCTCCCAAGCCGAGGCGCTGATGGACCTGACATGCTGGGACCTGCTGGACGTCGCATCAATGATGGCAACTGGCACACTGTGGCTCTGGAACTGAATCGCAACTTCAGTAGCCTGGCACTAGACGACAGCTACATTGAGCAACGGCATCCCCCTTCATTGCTACAAACATTACCTCCAGATCGGACGTTCTACTTTGGAGCTCTGGTCAGTACCTCTGTTAGAGTTTCACAGTGGAATGTTCCAGGCTCCCTTCCTTGTTTTATACTTATTTTTGGTACATTCTGTTACTATTATTCATCACTTGTTATTCACTGAAATTGGCATGTGATACGGTTGGGAAGAAAATTAATTTTTTTTTAATGTAGACAAAAAAGAATTGGTCTCAACAACATATGTTTGATGTGGACTATTTTAATGTTCATTTATGACCTAATTTTAACGTGCAAATAGAAAATCACTTGGACAAGATCCAAGTCATAAGCACTGAAATTGAAATAACGTCTTTTGAAATATTAGAAAAGAGGGATTATAATGCACGTCTTAAGATGGAGGTGGAATCAAAACACCTCAGTATGCTAGATGTTTCTATGTTAGATATTTCATGTATATGTTCATAGGATTTACACTTACAAGAAGCTTAGACCGAGCTCAGACAAATACAAAAATGATGTCAGTATTTAGTATTCCTCACAGTATTCTTTAGTATTCTTCATAGCTGCATAGCTCAGTGGAGTTAAACTGGAGTCCTTCAGGGTCAGAGTTCAGCAACACTGTCATGCAGTCAGGCTCTGCAGCGCTCTGAAATTTTGGAGCAAGGTATGCTGAAGAAGAAAGATTTTTAAAACACATCACATTTCTCTAAATGGCATAAGAATTGCATATTACTACTTTTGCGAAACTTTCTAAGATACTTGTAGACTGAAGTAAAGGTTAGTCTGTCTGACAGTCATGTTAAGCAGATCAATTAATGCACATTATTCAATACTAACAGTATGATAATAGATGAATAGAGTTCTAATGAAAGCTTAGCAAGTACCAGGGAGTGATCTACTATTTGATCACTTTAATGGAGTACAGAAAGTTGCTGTCTAAGTATAATGTCATTCTGCAGAAGTTGTGTTTATGTTAACAAATTGCACCATGTTTCTTCTTTGTTTTCCAATGTAGATAGAGATGAACATCATAAATGCAGATTTCCGTTTCTTTCAGTTCACCTTTTAAATTCTAACCTTATAATTTCCAGGTGCAGCCCCCAAACTCGCGTAACCTTGTGGTTTCCCAAAAAGAGCCCAGCGTGTTCGAGGGATTCCAAGGATGTCTCGACTCGGTCATGCTGAACAATAAAGAGCTGCCTCTGCAGAACAAACGCTCGCAATACGCAGAGGTAGTGGAATTGACGGAGCTGAAGCTCGGCTGCATTCTCTACCCTGATGCCTGCCATCATCAACCCTGTCGCAACGGCGCTACCTGTACCAGTCTGCCCTCTGGGGGTGAGTAATAGTAAATACAAGACACAGCAGAGTTAATCCAGCACTGTGTGCAGTGATTACTCAGCTAATCAAATCAGAAGCATAATAAAATCCAGAGACGGGTAGAGTAACCAAAAATGATACCCCAGTAAAAATAGCACGACTTCAACATGTTTTTCCTCAAGTAAGAGAAAAAAAAATTGGTAAAATGTCTACTCAAGTATTGAGTAACTGATCAAATTATCAATCATTTCATATTTCAAAATAACATCATCAGAAGGGCCAAAATATCAAGTATAATAAATAGAATTATTGGTATTTTAAGGACGAAAAAGAAGAAATCAGGGAAGAGAAGATTTTTCCAAGTCAGTTTCTTGCAATAAAAATCTATAATGTTTGTGTCTGGTGAATTTTTGTTTAAAACATGTTTGTTTTTTATTCAGTGAGTAGAGAATTAAGACATTTTACACAAGTAAGAGTAACGGTACTTCATAATAAAATCACTCAAGTAAAAGTGAAAAGTACAGCGTAGTAAAAATACACCTCAGAGTACATTTTTCAAAAAAAGTTAGTCAAGTGAATGTAATTGAGTAAATGTAACTCGTTACTACCCAACTCTGATTTTAAAAAAATGAGTCGCTGAGTTCGGTGAATTTAAATGATCAACTTCCTACCTAAAAAGGAAACATACACTTTATACTAGAGTATTTTGCGTACTCTTTGACAAAAGGCAAAGAGTGAGGTCTGTGATCATAACAGACTATTTCTCTTGTTGGTCTTTGTCACTGTTTCATATTTACCTATCCTTTGCTTTCCAGTGTTCCAGTGTCTCCATTTTTACAGAATAGCAGTGAAGAGAAGTTATTGTGGGTTTTTAAATTGAATTAATATCAAATGTCGACTCAAGGCACTTTACCAAAACAGGTTTTGGTGGTTTACACGTTTTTACCATTTTTCTGGACTTTTCTTCTTTTGTGAATGCCTGTATAATCTGAGACATAGCATGAATCTAAGTGAGTTGCAGCACACACACGCCTCTGGTGGACTTAATATAATGCATCACCACTCTTTCTTTTTCTTCTTCTCCCCATTGTGTCTTTCAGGGTTTACATGTAGTTGTAATCCCCAGTACACTGGAGGTAACTGTGAAATGGAGGTAACGGTGTGTGTTCCCAACCCGTGTCAGAACAGCGGTGTGTGTAAACCCATCGGTAACGCGTTCCTCTGCAGCTGCAGGAGAGGCTTCAGGGGCCTCATGTGAGTTCCAACCCAAACACCCAAACTGAAACACGAAGAGCATTTAAACCGCACTGCTCAATGAATCGTCACAACAAACACTTTGTAACCCTCTCTGATCTGTCCCGGATTGAGTTTCTGTGCTCTTAGTTTTTCTTCAGATCAGGAAGTCAAAAAGATTCTACTTAAGTGATTTCCTGAGTCTGAAAGTTATCAAATAGTTAAAGTTAATTCCTGATTTATTACTTTTTCACATTAGAGCAGGATGACTTGGATATCTTCTTTGTCACTAAGTCAAAATATCAGAACTACTCTTTGTATCAATCAATCAATCAATCAATCAATCAATCAATCAATCAATCAATCAATCAATCAATCAATCAATCAGTCTTTAATGTATTGTAGTACTAAGACATTCAGTTTACTCTAACAGATGTTTCGTCATTTCACTCATCTTGCAGGTGTGAGGAAGATGTGAATGAATGTGACCGGAACAACCCTGAGGGTGAGTGTGAGAACGGAGGCACCTGCATCAACACTCCCGGCTCCTTCTACTGTAACTGCACGCCTGGCTTTGTGGGTCAGCGCTGCACTCTGCGACCCGTTGTCGTCCCAGACATGCAGGCCGGTCATGCTGTGGTTGGCAAGGAGGAGCTGATCGGCATTACCGGAGTGCTTTTTGTCATTATCGTCTTCATCGTCCTCTTTATTGCTTTCCGCAAGAAGGTTTTTAATAAGAACTACTCAAGGAACAATCTGTCTCTGGTCCAGGACCCAGCCACTGCAGCACTTCTCAACAAGGCCAACTGTGTTCCATTAAAGACTTTACACTGCAGCCCCGGAGACCACCAGAACCTGTATTCAGAGTCAGGTATACAGCCCACCTTGATGGGAGGGGTTGGCATAATTGGACCGCCACAGGTGCCGGTGAGACCCATGGCATACACACCTTGTTTCCAAGGAGACCCACTCTCAAAGCTGGAGAAGCTGTCAGAGAAACACACCCTGGATCACACCGAGATGAGCACCTTTCACCCGGAGTCACCAAGAATTCTCCCTGGAACCATAAGGAGAGGAGTGGTGGTGTGCAGCGTGGCCCCCAACCTGCCCCCCGTCTCACCTTGCCGTTCGGAATGTGACTCCATAAGCAAGAGCCCTCTGGCCAGCGACGATGGTGAGCTGGGAAGTAAAGTACCGTGTGCAGCAGAGTGAATACCGTCACCTTCCAAAAATAATGGCTGAAGTCATTTTTTGTCTTTCCAAAAGATGTTTTAGGCAAAAAAGGGAGGATTTTCATACATCACTGTGTGTCAGGTCATCACCACGTCCTCAGACATAGTGATGAATTACTGAGTACAATCTCAGGTTGAGAGTTTTTCTGATGTCAAAAAGTTTTAGATTCCTTCCTTGACACAACATTTTGGTACGATGTAACGGCAGCACTGGGGAAGTAACAATGTGACCAACATTTTAAACATTTATACTGGAAAAATATCATTTCTACTGGAAGAGCTTTGTAAAGTGCTGCTTGTTTTATATTTTACCTAACTAGATTTGAACCTTTCGTATTCAGTTTGTATACAGTATACGTAAGCTGGTATTTGTTGTTACCAGCTTCCCACAACCTGCAGTTTCTTCAATGGAGTTTTAAGGTTAATGGGTTTCACATTTTGATCTATTCCTGCAGATAAAGTGGTCAACATAGCAGAGGGCGACACGTGTTTCTCTGGAAGCAACTCAGAGGCCCAGTCCCTGAGTTCATTCCAGTCTGATTCCTGTGAGGATAACGGTAAGACTCACCCTTCACTTCCACAAAGCTGTATTTTTCATTACAGTCATGTGTGGCTTGTTTTGTTTGTTTGTTTGTTTGTTTGTTTTTTCAAAGCTTCATTTGCTTGTTCTTTATTTGGCAAAAGCAACTCGACCCTGTATTTGAGAATTGCCCACATCAGAGCCAACATTTGCATCAGCTGTCATTGAGGTTAGCTTCCAGCTTCTACCGAGAAGTCCAAGTCATGAAACTGAATCCAAATTCCAGACAGGATTTCAGGGAGTTGTTACCCTCTACAGGACATGACTTTAAACACAGATTACATTAATTAATATGGCCATTATTTAAACACGCCTCATAGTGGTTCTGAAGTTTTATGTAGGACATCTGGATACTGCAGGTAGTTTGGATCTGTGGTGCCGACTGTTATTGGATTCCTCATTCATTCACTGAACTCAACAGTATTCCAAGTTTCCACAAATATTTTCTGAGTAGAAGTGCTGTTTCAGTTAATTTTCTGAATGAAAAATAAGTTTAAAAAAAAAAAAAAATCTCACAATGAAATAAAACATAGCTTACATCCACTGCAACATGTTTATAGTCTGGATAGATAAGCTTAACATGCAGAATGTTTCCAACAGTTACTGCAAATAGATAAACTCTTCAGTGTCAGCCCCTACACACACGTAATAATCATTTAGTGCAAACATGGCAGCACTAAGGAGACAAAGTTTCCATTACCTGAGGATGAAGAGGTTTTAACGTCTGCCTGTTAGAAAAATAAACTCCATTGTTTCTCCTGGTGAAGTTTAGACATTAAACTTTACCACTTTTGTCTGGAAAACAAACTGCTTGATTAGATTTAGAAAAGTGGCAGACACGCCGTCATGACAGGCAGGTTCAGCTTGTGTGCTGCTCTTATGGCTCATCTTCATTAATGTGATTTGTTTTCAGTATTTTATATCATTCAGCTGTGTGTCTCAGGACCCTGTGCTACAATCTGTGTTCCACAGCCAGGTGGCATCATGTGTACTTCCCTGCTGTAAAGAAAGTCGAATCTGGCATTTCTAAAACATCTTGCCTTTTTCAGGTTGTGAAATGATTTCAACCTAACCTAACTGGTCAACCACAGACATCACAAATTCCAGAATGTCACATTTAAAAGATGGAGCCAAAGATGAAAAATCTTTGGCTTCAAAGAACTGTGAAGCCATGCAAAATCTGAGGAATCCTGGAGTTTAAAGGGCATTACTTTATGTTTACTGTGATTGTATCCTTTATTACCAATCCAAATCTGTTTATTTCTCCAATTAATTCAGTGTTTTGGATGATTTATTTGGAAAAACTTTATTTCCCCCCTTATTTTATTAATTCCTCCATTGTGCCAATTGCCTCTTATGTCATATGTGATTCAGAACCGTGATCAAACCCAAATAATTTTAAGCAACAGCCTGTTGGTGATTTGTCCCATTCTGTACAGTTGACTGCAGGTAGAATACACCTTAAAACACACTGTACATCATCTGCTGCACCTGCTTGCACCAGGTATCTGTGTTGATGATGTAAAATTGTACATTTCCTCTAAAAAAAGATAGAAGGAAACATAACTGTTAGTCAGAGTGCAGATCAGCCCTCAACAACAATATGCTGAGCTTTGTTTCTTTATGAATGTCGACTATTTTAAAAATGTATCTGCTCCTTGTTTCCCTCTTCAAGCCTCCATTGTGACTGTCATTCGACTGGTCAACGATGCAGTTGACACAATTGAAAGTGAAGGTACCATGTCTTATCTTTCTTGTGTCTCTTCACTTGCTGTTCCAGTCCTTGGATCCTTCAGATGTCTGCTGTTAGCAGTTAGTCAGCCAGAGCCAAACTCCTCTAACTCGCCCCGGTGCGTCCAGTCCAAGGCGGCCAGTGTCCTGCAGCGTATAGACGTGTCAGGCGTTTCAATGACCTGATCATTGGATTTGGTTATTATTAAAGCAGAGACACATGTAAAAGTAGCAGTTCACCAGGGATGTGATGTCTGGCCTGATTATTATTATTATTATTACAGCAGCATACTGTCACACTGGAAAAGAGCAGAAAAATTCAATATTTAAATTAGCTAGATTTATTCAATTTAAACAGAATGTTGTTTTTCTCTAAATGACCAGTAGCATCAGTCCCAAAACAAAGTGAGGACACGAAAGTACCATCTAATGGTTGCCATGGTGATCGGTTTCCATAACATGTCCGTGCTAAACGTCTGAGCTCCAGATGTTTTCCACATGCAGTATATTCTCTCAAATTCAATTCTTAAAACTGTTTCTGTTGGAGATTCTTCTTCTACCATGAAGTAACACACTTTGAGGATGTTTTATATGTAGCTGTGCCTGTATGTTTAGCTGGCACTTTAAGTTACATTAGACTTAATATTACAAGAGGTCAAACAAACAGGATCCTGATGAATTAATACAGTATTTATGTGGTCATGATCTAAAGCTAAAAGTTGCTGTGTTTTCTTCTTCTTCCATCTGACAGTGTCAGTTATGGACCGTGGTGAAACCTACAATAGAGGTGATTTGTTGGTTGAGTCTGTCTGTTGTCCTTGTCTCTCTGTCTGGTGGTGTACAGCAGTGAGTAGACAAAATAATAATTACCAAGTACAAATGGTTTCTGTTCTACAGTACACCCAAAAATCTGACCGATATTAGACTGTTAGCAATAATTACTGGTCTGAGCTCTGAGGCTGAAGAGATTTGTTTTTGAAGTATAATACTGATGATCTGGACTTTGATCAGACTCTCATGATGGCTGTAGCTGCTCTTATGTCAGTGTCTGTCCAGTTTTACTCAATCTTTTATCCTCTGCTAGAGACCCCTCTGTTTGGAGCATATTTGATTTACCTAAAGAAATTAGACTAAAAATGATAATAACGATATTATTCTAAAACATTCAAAACATTTATTGTCGTTTTCAAATAGAGCAATCACTTTGTTTTCGTAACTTATTTATTTTTCCTCCTCTTCACTGGAAGTGGAATTATTTTGTCTACGTCCTGCAGCCTTCTGTACTTTGCATCGCTGTCGCAGGCTCTGGATGCTTCATGGTGTTCCTCTGTGTACTGGTCAGACTGGGACCAGTTGCTTCTCCAGTTGTCTGATGATTCCATTCGCTTCTTCAGCCATGTCATAATTTATTATTATTATTTTTTAAACAGCACATGAAAACAATCTTACTTTATTTATCTGTGTTTTTGCTTCACATCTCTTCTTTGATGTCTCTGAAGTTGTATGGAGCATGAAGGGGACAATAACAATAACTAACACTGCTTCAGGCTAAACCATGTGTGATGCCCCTCATCAACCCCTGCAGCCATAAGTAAATTAGAGTATATATATATTCATCATTGTTCTAAATACAGCTCCATGTCAGAGTTAACAAAATACAGAAAAAAGAAAGAGTTTTAATAAACAAGTGGCACAATTCAATGGCAGTCCAACTTCACTTTATTTCACACGTGGATAACAAAGAAAGAAAATATAAAGGTAATAAAGACTGACGGCCGGCTAACAGAATCTTACGGTTCCTGTTTGGCCTCATTGAGCCATGCTGAGGTCAAGAGGACAGGAAGCACTGGTTGTTACGTCTCTGCAGGCTGAGGTGGAGACTCTGAGTGGCCTGGGTTTCTAATATTCACATATCAAATATTCAAGAAGGGCTGCACAGTGGCGCAGTGGGTAGCGCTGTTGCCTTGCAGCGAGAAGGTCCTGGGTTCGATTCCCGGCCCGGGGTCTTTCTGCACGGAGTTTGCATGTTCTCCCTGTGCATGCGTGGGTTCTCTCCGGGTTCTCCGGCTTCCTCCCACAGTCCAAAAACATGACTGTCAGGTTAATTGGCCTTCCCAGATTCTCCTTAGGTGTGAGTGTGTGTGTGCATGGTTGTTTGTCCTGTTTGTCTCTCTGTGTTGCCCTGCGACAGACTGGCGACCTGTCCAGGGTGAACCCCGCCTCTCGCCCGGAACGCAGCTGGAGATAGGCACCAGCAACTCCCGACCCCGTTAGGGAGAAGGGTGACGGAAAATGGATGGATGGAAATATTCAAGAAGTGTGTCTGAAAACAGACAAATAGACATGTCCATCCATCCACCCATTATCTAACGCACATATCCCTGCAGGGTCACTGGAGCTGCTGGTGCCTCTCTCCAGCAGTCAACTGGCGACCTGGATAATTACTTAATGTGGCTAATTACTGGTAATTGCTTCCTTTGGTCATTATTTTGTTTTGTCAGACCACAGGGCGTGTCCCCAAATTCAAACCATTCTTCCTGACTGCATTTGCAATCTGTATTCAGTGTTTTTCTTCTTACTGTTACACTGAAGAACAGTCATTCCTCTGTTCTTCAGTGGCTTTTCCATGTTGGTGCAGGACACATTTTGTTGTGGTTAATGACACTAAGCAACTTCAGCATAACGTCTTTCTCTTTAGTTCTGAGATGAACTGCACATTTCTCACCAGAACTCTGAGACAGAACCAGTGTCTCAGTGTTCTTCCTTAATGGTATGATGCCTGACATTCTGACATTTAATTTAATTTAATTTCCCTTTGGGATCAATAAAGTAATTTTGAATTTGAATTTAATTCCCAAGGTGCTTATACTTGCACATGATTTGTTTGAACCTTGGCACATTGAGGCATCTGGACTTTGGACCCAAGTCTGATTTAGACTTGTGGAAGTCCACAGTTCTCTTCCTGATTAATTCCCCACAAGGAAGCAGAGCATGTGAGATATTACCCATAAATCCAGTCCTCGACGCGGACGTCGCCGGTTCGATTCCCAACCCGATGACCTTTGCCGCGTTGTTTATTGTGAATTTACCTGATGCCATATTTTCATAAAATGAAAATGTTGTCAAACTTTGTTGATGTGGATCAATGTGGATCTGATACATATTGATGTTTTCACACATCTGCCTTTTAAAGTTAAAGGCACCATTTCATCATTTTAGGAAGTTGATCTTTTTTTTTTTTTTTTTTTTCTTTACTTTTGTTAATCTTTCTTGTTTTATCCACATTTTTCACTCAATGTCATCATTTATTTTTAAACAGTTATGAGAAGGCTACACAAGCTACTGAACACGTTGCTAGGTGACCAAAGAATGAGGGAATGAGTTGATGCCACTCACCTGGCATCAACTGACATGACCTGAGAGGTTTGAGTAGCTAGAACCTGTCCTCTCCCTATATCTCCCAGAATGCTGTGCGGTTCTGGATTGAAATTTAGTGAATATTCTGTATATTGAATATTGAATATTCTATCAAATATATGATTTATTAATGTTGATCATCTGTCTACTGTGATATTATTATGGATTTTTTTTGTAGCTCTAACAGCTACATTAAACTGCTAAAGAAAAGAAAACATCCATCCACCCATTATCCCTAGTGAGGTTCTGAGGGGTTCTGGTGTCTCCAACTCTCAACGGGTCACCAGTCCATTGCAGGGCAACACAGAGACAGTCAGGACAAACAACCATACTCACACACACTCACACCTCAGAATTTAGAGAGACCAGTCATGTATTTGGAAGAAGCTGGAGTACCTGCAGAGAACCCACGCATGCACAGGGAGAACATGTAAACTTCATGCAGAAAGACCCCAAGACAGGACTTGAACCCAGAACAACTTTGCTGCAAGGCAACAGTGCTACCAACTGCACCTCTGTGCAGCCTGAAAAGAAAACAATACAACACAAAAAGCAAGTAGCACATTTGCATACAATGTCCTGATTAGCTGCAGTCTCATTCACTGAGACTACAGCTACGGCAGCCGGTAGAGCTTGGTTCGGTTTCACAGAGGTATGTCCAAACGATTGTTTGCAGGCTTCCCATCCAGAAGGACTTCATGCATATGTCAGGAGTATAAAAGTATTTCATAATTGTTTTGGTATGAACCCTTAAAAAAAGCTGATGCAATTCTTAGAGGTTAGACTTAAATCAGCCCAAACTGCTGTGGAACCAGCTGTCCAAGTTCCCTGTTCCAAATAGATTGGACTGTCAGAGGCTTTAGGTTCACTTGTTTCATGTATATGACAGACAGACGGTCTATTGACTATTGGCTAAATCCATTCTCTTGTAAGATGAGGAAGAAGAGGACAGTCTGAGGGAACTCCTTGTGTTTGTTTAAGGCTGATCTTAGCTGAAAGTACACAACATAAGATAATGATGTGAGGGAGAACCGTGTCCTTAAGTCCTGAAGTGAACAAAGACATTGAGTGTCACCAAATGAGTTTGTACCTAGTGATGACCAGGAGGGTTGAAAAGCCTAAGTGATCATAATATAAGAAGTTTGCTACCGTCAAACCACCATGCAGTTTTGTCACTGTAGTGCTTTCAGATGAGTCCCGGGTCGGCTCCCGATCCACATAAACGTGGACAGCACAGAGTGCGAGTCCTTACAGCCATTGAGACTGGGAAGGAAAGGTAGCAGAAAGAAAAGAAAGCTGATCTGTGACAAAATGTTCATTGGTCAGAACTGGTCAGAACTCTCGGTTCTGACCAGTTTTGTAGTTCCGAGATAAAAACATGAACAGACACTGTTGTGTTTCACATGTGCAGGCCTAAAAATGTACCTTTCTTTCTCTTTCTCTCAGTATTTGGTAATATGGAACCACTCAGTCACTTTGCTATACAATCAAAGAAGATCAGTAAGTGTGTTTTCAGATGGGAGAAGGACTGCAGTTTATCTGTCTCTCAACTCTATGTTGTAAATGGTGCAACATACCAAGTCACGGGTTTATTGTTAATTCAAAGCTTAAATTTAAAGTTCTTTTGTCGTTTATTTGTTGTAAACTTGTATGTCTGGTTCGTGGCAGATAAATTATTCTAACAAACACCAACAAGGTTTTGCATTCTTTGATTCATTTATCCATTTCTTTTCCCAGAGCTGTTTGGACAAAGCATGGCTTCTGTGGTTGTCGTTCTGCATGCAGAGCTGCTAAACATTTGTTCCGTTTGTCATTTATCACGTGAAGACCCGACATCTTTTCTTCGGAGGCTGTTCCTGTCACATAGGCCATCAGCATGCTTTATGTGATTTGCTGCGGCAGTCCTGATGTTTCCTATGAGCATGTTACTGAATATCTGTTCTGTGTAAAGATGAGTTTGCTGAATCTGTCGCTATGGCTGCTAATCACATCTCCTCTTCCTGACCAGCTTACCACTGGGACACATCTGACTGGATGCCCAGCACGAGGCTGTCCGACACTGAGGAAGTGCAGACCTTCAGGTCACCGTCGGACAGCGACACAGTTGGCTTGGACTCTTCTGTGGGAGGCCCACCTCATGAGCTGGAGTCTGATTACTACCTGGGAGGTTATGATGTTGATAGTGACTACCCACTTCCACACGAGGAAGAGTTCCTGAGCCAAGAGCAGCTCCCACCTCCGCTGCCGGGCGGGGAGGACTGCCCCGAACCCTGCACACCACTACTGTCCAATGTGCCCGTTTCCAAAGAGACCATCCAGAACACAAGCAGCATAAGACATCTGGACTGCAGGCCTCACTTCCACCCCAGCCAGTATCTGCCCTCTCACCAGCTACCCACTGGGAATGTACACCACAGGGACACCACTACACCAGTGGATCAGGCTTCTCCAGTAAACGGGGACGTTGGTGTCTCATTAAATATGCACCTATCAGTTGGTACAGAATCAATGTGTCATTTGTCCACCACCTGTGGACAAATGGTGCTGGACCCCGAACATGGCAGCACCTGTGACGGCCTGAGCGAGGTTCGCCGAGGGGTGACCATTATCACTGACTCACAACAGCAGACTGAAGTGTGATTATGTCACTAATAGTTTGTAGAGAAGCCCCAAAAGAACAGTGCAGTGCTACTGAGATAAAAGGTCTTACAGGAAGTCATGCTTCAGTAACACAGAACATGAACACAGAACTTTTAAAAACACATGGCACAATTACTGTCCTTCTGTCCAGTCGAACTCAGAAATGGAAATGGTGTTGGGGAACAGAGATGTTTGTGTTTGATTTTGAAACATCTGTCTATGCCTGTATTTTTGTTTTCATCTCTTTCTTGAAAAGTGACCTTTTTTTTTTGTTTGTGATGAGGCGATCTTAAACATGCCACTAAAACTACTGACCTGATTGGGGTTTGTTTTCTCTGCAGCTTGTTGGAAAGCACAGCAGTGAAATGAAAATGACTTGTTGTCATGAGACTTAGGAAAGTCTCATGACTGCACATTGACTTTTTTTTTTATATATCAACAGTGGAGGCAAATTGTTGTGTTGCAGGTTAGTGTGAAGGGAAAAAAAGGTCTTCTGGCAACTGTTCCACAGAAAAAAAGAAAGATTAATGTTTTCATTAGAGAGAAGACAAAGTGACTGCAGAGTGGGTATCCTGTTAAACTAGAACATCTGAGTATTTAACATGGTTAGCACTTTTCCATGATAACAGGCTCCATGATAAATTTAACCCAATTTGCTCCGAGATCCTCAGCACGCTGCAAATTCGACATGTTTTCTGATTGGTTGATCTCCCAAAATACTACCTGAAGACATTTTTTACTAAAAGCATTTAGCTTGTTGCTCCTCTGCAGAGCAGCGAAGGTCGGCAGATACCTCTTCTCCTCAGCTGGTGTCTCTTTACATCCCAGACATTTCTGAATGTACATGTGTTCATGTCTTCAGTTCGATCAGACTCCTCCTCCTGCATCAGCCTGACTGATCCTCTGCTTCATGTTGCAGAAATCAGCCAAACCAACGCATGATGCATCAGAAACTGCTGAGGAAAAGTGATTCAGGGCGTGAGCTGACACTCTCAGTATCAACTCTGCAGCAAGCAGTGAGAGGTCAACGTAGCTGCCAGAATCAGACATGAAAGCTAATGTTGGCTCAGATCGCTTCTGTTGAGAAGTTTTACAATCATCTGGGATTTTACTTGTACATGATGACAGAAGAGGAATAAGAAAGTTTAGAGAGGCTTCAATGTACAGATGCACTAAAAAACATTTACAAGAAAAAGCATAATGGACAAAGATGTAGGAATCAACATATTTTTGTGTACAGTAAGAGTAATGATGGGGTAAAGATACGGGTTGGAATAAAGCTTCATTCAGGATGGAAACCAAATGTTTGTTGAACCTCACTTCCCAGTGACCACTATGTGATATCCAATAGTTTTCTTATGGAATGTATTTGCTCTTCTAGTTTTCTTTATCGGAGAACAAAACTCATACCTCAAGTCAAGTCACTTTGGCCCTGAAACTGCAATGCACTCCAACATTCCACTGCCAACATCATGTTTCCCCATTGCACATAACAGGTGGTTTTGTGTCCCTTGTAAAATGTAGCAAGGACAATGTCCTAATAACTTTTCCGTTTGTAGTCCATCAGTATATAGAACATTTTGAGGGGAGTAACAGAGCCAAACATGGCGTAAAGGTTGGACAGGTTCATGTGATATCCACTAAAGCTCTTCTAGAATCCTCAGAACCTGGAATGAATAAAGACTGAGTGTCCATCATGTGGCTCCCGAATGGCTGACGACACAGAGGATCCATCAGGTTGAAAAAAAAAAAAAAAGCTTGTGTTTTATGTTTTTGGGAAGATGTTTGTACAGTGTACATAGCTGACTGTTCAAATGGAGATTTTGTAGATATAACATTGCTTTGGTCTTTCTGTGTTTTGTTGGACTTTTAATGCGAATGTGTCGAACCTGGAATATCAGCTATTTCTTAATGATTTCTCCTCTGCCGTTTATGCTATGCTAAGTACTTTTTGCAATGTTTTTTAATTCAAGATGAATGTCATTTTAAGATGATTAATTAACTGTGAACAGTGTTGCATTCAGAGAACAAATCTGTAAATATAAATACGTTTAGTTCTGTTACAACATGATTACAGTTGTAAGGAGTGCTTTTGTACATGCCTTTGGAAGCTGAATGCTTATATTGGTTCATTTATTTCCTTCTTTCAGAGGACAGACAGCGTGAAAACTGCCTTTAACGTTTAAATGAACCAATAACTGCAATGCCTTTTCCAGGTCTGATAAAAAAAATAAAACACACACACAAACAGAAGAGGTCAATGTGACAGCACCGCATCAACGGTCAGCATCGGTCATTATTGGATCTTGTGACATGTTTTAGCAGGAACCTATTGCAGCTATCCCAGTTCCAACAGGCAACATGTTGGGACCATCCCAGTCTACCGCCATGCATATCTACATTTGTGATGACTTACATTAGACTTTCTAAAAATAGAGCATCATTAATACAGTTTAAAAAGCTAATCATAATAAAAAAATAAGTCACTTTAATATCTTGGTTACTAATGTCAGACAAAAATCCAAGAGAAAATGTGTGAATTTTAAGGAGAAACATTCATGTCAGAACTGATTTAAACCAGGTGTGTAAGAGCAGAGACGTTTCTGTTTGCAGGGAAGTTTAGTTATTATGTAATTAGCTTCAGTCATTGATTATTCTCAGAACTTTGTACCTTGTAGTACAGAGAATGATTATTAAAATAACTTTTGGTCAATAAAAAAATTTCAATCTGAGAAACCCTCAGAACGCATTGGTTTGGATTTTCCAGTTTCCTGAAGGTGAATGTTCGCGTTCAAGCGGAGTCAGTTTTCCTACACATATGTTGACATTGAACTCACCATTATAACTAAAGATTTTCCAGTCCTGATTAGAAGAACAAAACCAGAAACTCAAAGATATTCCAGTGTTTGGTTGTGCAAGAATGGTTACAAAAAAATTTTTTTAGACGAGTCATTTCAACCATTTTTATAAAAAGTCTTTATTTAAGCAAGAAGGTTGTAGGAACTCCGTACATTCACAGATATTTGGAAACATCAGAATGCATCTCTGGGAGGCAGAACTGAGTTTACCCATTAACAAATATATAAAACATGTCTGCTTTGAATAGACCATATTACTACAAACTATTAGAACTGCCGAGCCATTTTAGAAAGAAAAAACAAAAAAAAAGAAAACCTTTGGCATTTACAAAGTCAGGATGAGTCTGATCATCGCTAAATACTACTAAAACACCAGGAATACTCTGAGGAAACTTTCACTTCACTTTTCCTTTTTCACATCTTATGAACAAGCTTATTTTTTTTCCAGAGGTGCTAATTTTCCAAACCCCGCTTAAGAATTTTGCTTGATTTGCCAGCAGTTTTCGTGCTGGATCTGGATCCTGTTGGATCCTGGGGTGGCAGGTATTGCTTTAGTAGTACAGACACGTGATTGTAGCAGGACTGCCATGGACCACCTGATGCATACAGTAAAGGTTGAACAGTAAGACATGTGGCCGACGTTTTCACGTAACAAAACAACCAAAGTAAAAGAATTTACAAATGTACAAAACCCAAACCAGAAGAAGCACGATTTAGGAGGAACATGATGAAAGAAACCTCCGCACTCAAAGTGGAAATTCTAGTTTAATGGAAACAAACTGGATTATCAGATGAAGTGGAAATGTAACCTGCAGGGTGGCAGTGTCACTCCACCCGGGCAGGAAACAACTGATATGTTGATGTACAAAACTTTTATTAACATGAATACTGATGATTTTAGAAAGATCAGCATCTGCACCCGTCATCAACAAGCAATCCTAGGTTCAAACAGCCGACACTGTGAAGCAGCAGTCAGTTCAAACCAGCACGTTTGTTGGGTTGAAGCTGATTGAGTCAGAACGTTCTGACCTGTGAAGTGGCTCGGTCTGGGATTAGAACCAACATGGCTTGAAGACCAGAAGCAAAGTGATGATAGGCCCACCAAAGCTGTAGTGTTTAGAATCCAGAAGCTGCGATGGAAATACTGCCAGAGGAAAAAACACCCAAACTTATTTTTTAAAAAGTTCTTCAACTTTTCAGTGTGCAAGTAGATGAGAAATGTGGCATTTGTTTTCCAGGGTCTGTGTGGACAGGAGCTGATAGCTCCACACCGCAGACAGAAAATTACAGATGACAGACATTCAAGGCAAGCACCACTGCAAGGCCTCTTCTTTAAGTGCATCAGCCATTTCAAGTTAGTGCAGAACAGGAGCCACTGCAGCTGGTGGAACCGGACCTCCACGTTTCCGAGCAGCAGATGGACACTGAAGAGAGGGCGAGCAGAAGCATCCTGACCCGACGGCGGAGCACCGCGTCAGTACGGTCAGCTTCTAATAAATATGTACAACATAGAATGCGGAAGGATAAATTCAAGACGTGGCTCAGAGTTATCAGCAAACCTGAACGCATCTCTGTTAAACTGCATCACTGGGTGTCCTCAGCGATCAGAGGATCTAGAAGTGTTGTGTTTTCCTCTTTTTTTTTTTTTTTCTTTTTTTTAAAATAAAGTATTCATTGGTTTGTCAATGTGCTGAGCTGTAGAGGGGCCTCAGATCACTTTGTAGGTCAGATAGTCCTGGAGTGGAGTAGGGATGGCTAAAGCCTCCACCTGCTGGGTGGTCAGCACCCTCCGGAGGGCCATCCTGCACAAGTGCTGCAGACTGGCGATGCTGCGGGGAGCCTCCCAGAAGTGGACGCTTCCATCACGAGTCCTGAAAACAAATTAAGACAGTTGAGCTCGAAAACAAAAGAAAAAAAAAAAGGCAGAAGCGTTGACAGCAGAGAGTCTGTGTTTTGGTCTTACCCAGCAGCAAGGACACTTCCTTCAGCAGAAAAGGCACAGCAGAGGCCATTGGATAAGGAGGCTATTGCCTGAGGAGCCCTTTCCTCAATACTCCAGAAACGAACAAACCTGGGCAGAGAAAGAGCCTGCAGTCAGAGCTGCACTGAGACACGCTGGATAAAACACTGCAGATCAGATAACTCAAATCGTATGGAGAAGAAAAACTTTGAGCATTACAAACAACCCATCAGGCAGGATGTTCTCTGCTAAAAATAGCTAGAAAATAAAAAAATTAGCTGAGTGACTAGAGGCTCTGAAAATAGATTTAATAAAAACTGGAAATATTTTATGATTTCTTTTTTTTAATAAGGCCTCAACAAAGGTCCAGAAATAGCAGCTCAGCAACAGCTCAGCCATGTGACTGATCCAGTCTGTGTGTTCTGGTCTCCTTTCAGTGATTCTTCTCTTCATTCTGTCCTTACCTGTCATCAGCAATGCTGGCGATGTGGCGGCCATCGGGGCAGAAACTCACAGAGCGAATCCAGCGGTCATTTGCCCCTCCAGCAAAAATGGGTGATGGAGGAGGGAAGAGATGGCTGTGGAGGAAGACAGTGGGACTTAACTGTTGAAATTTGCATGCACATAAATGAGTCTGTCCATGAGTGTAATGGTTCATAGTGACAACATGCTAACTGCTCCTCTCTACTGTCAGGAGTTTCTTCAGGTCTTGTTCTGATATTAAAAGTATAAAACTAAATGTTGATCTAAGGTAATAGCTACTCAACAGTTCGTAAAAGTAATGAACTAAGCAGTTTCCTGTTCTAAATGTTGGTCTAAAGTAATGAGTAGTCCACAATTTCTAAAAGTAATAAACTAAACAGAAAGACGGGGGAAAGAAATGACACATCAGGTAGCAACATTCAGATATAAACCACAAGCATGCAGCCAGGCGAACGGCGGTGTGTGTTCCTACCCCAGCTCCAGGAGGATGGTGGCCTTGTGGTGGTCCCACACAATGACCCGGGTGTCATAAGAGGCCGTGGCCAGCAGCGCGCCATCAGGTGAAAACTCACAGGATACCACATCGTTATGATGCCCCTCCAGCTTCCGGATCAACGTGAACTTATCCATGTTCCATATGAACACCTGCGAGTTAAAGCGGGGAGTTGTTATAACTTAGAAAATGAGCTGGAGAGTCACTGGAGGCAACACGGTACGTTTCTCATGGGTCACTTCTCAACAACTAGCAATTAAATCAAAGAACATGAATTACAGCAGGAATAAATGAAGTATGCTCAGTGCCACTGTGATACACAGGAGAACTTTACACAAGCTTTACTTTCAGTAGTAATTACACAACATACTAAAAATTCTAGTTAATATAGAAATGGCAGTAGGGTATTACTTTAGTTAATAAACTTTAAAAATACTTTGGGGGGAAAAAAAAAACACAAGTGGAAAAAAGAAAAACAAAGTAACTTAAGGGAACAAAATGACTCCACTGGTTTCTCCTTTCAGAGTTTTAGCTCAGAGCTTACAAAAGGCTCGAACCTCCAACAGGAGCCTACGAAGAGAGAGATACTGCAAGAGAAGAGCATATTTTATGGCCAAAGGTCTGATACCTCTGGCAAAGTACACATTACATTCACTTCCACACACATCCAACAGAATCGAGCAGTGGTTGGGTCTTGAACTCTGTTAGGTCTTTATATGGTTGCAGCTTATTGGTAAACTAGGCTGAAAAAATGCTGCAAATGCTGATTGATTTCTATTAAAATGGCCTGAAACTGAATGCATGAGACACTTTGGAGATGGTTCCTCTCCCTCTTGTTCCTCTTTTCTTGTTTTATGCTGAATCAGTGAAAACTGCATTTAACTGCAAATATTCAAAATGTTATTTTTTGTTGTTCATCTGGTGCTGCTAACAGCAACAGATCTGCTGTGTTTTCTGTAAAGCCAGAACTAGTCTTAGTCTTCTGCAGTGAAAGTTCTGTGGAAATGCAGTGAGACTGAAACTCGCCGAATCAGGACAGCAGCTGCAGTAAGAGGTGCAGCTCCGGTGCAGGTGGAAGGTGTTGGCTAATGTTTCCTGAGAGGCGAGGCAGCTGGGCGGAAACTTGGATACGCTCCATTACTTTGCCAGCGGCAGCAGAACATGGTAGCATGCGCTACAAAACAAACATTTCGACTGACAGATAGAAATAAGAGGAACTATTGTGATCAGATGGAATATGGAGCTAGTCAAAGATAAGGGGCGGAGGGGTCGAGCAGCAGGAATACAGGCCTACTTTACCACCAGCTGAATGAAATTGACATTTTTTAAAGTGAAATGTCCAAAAAATAAATAGAGGAGGTAGACAGACACAGAGCAGCACCTACGTACAGATTGACCTTGGGGTCAGGTGCCAGGTGGCCCTGGCCAGGCCTTTGTGAACTGTGCGTCCATGGTTTACACCGGCTGCTCAAATGTCAGCGCGGCGCTCCTTTCAAAACCAATCACACACTGAGCTCTGCCACCACCTGTGACAGGAAGAGCAAGACACACACTGTAGGGACACAGAGCCTAACAGAACTGCTACCAGCCTCATCTGCTCTAACACTGGAAACAAGTTCAGTCATGGTGGCTACACTGCTGACTGCACAGCCACAAACAGAGCTTACTTCAACATGTCATTACAGATTATTGTTAATGTAATGCAGGCTTTTTATTAGCAAATATATTTAATTTTCTTTTTTTTAACATCAGAAGATTTTTTTTACAATTTCCTCAATTTTGTCATTTAAAAAAACCCTGATCCTAGCAATCTCTGTGATCTGTTGGTTCATAAATAAGTACAAGCTCTGTCAGATTACAAGAAGCTAGATAACCAATGACACTGAGCAGATTTATCTTGGGTGTAAATGAAGGGGCAAGAAAGCCGGAAACTTTACCAATTACAATGCTGATTGAAGATAATCACAAGCAGCTGCACAAAGATTCATGCTAAAACCTCCACAAAGGAAGAAAGATGAATACGTACCGCTTTGCCCGCGCCGACCGAGCAGAGGATGGACGAGTCGGGAGAGAAGGAGCTGCAGTGCACCCAGTTCGGATGTCCGCGCAGGACCTTCACCATGTTACCTGGCAGACATGACGGCAAAAGGTTCAATTTGGCACAGAGCAGCCAGCTCACTCATACAGGAAACAGTCAATTCAGCTTGTTTACAGACAGACAGTTTAGTCTTCAGGCAGCCAAATGATGATGTCAGAAAATCTGGCAGGCCAGAGTTTGGTTTTACAAACGCCACTGCAGTCTGTGCTCCAACAGGCAGCTGCATCACTCACCATCGTCTTTAAGGTCCCACACACGCAGGGTCTTATCTCTGGATGCAGACACCAGCATGAGGCTGCCATCGGGAGCAAAGGTCAAGTCTCTCACGACATCAGTGTGGTCCATCAGATTCAGCAACAGCTTTCCTGCAAACAGGAGAACAGGAGAAGCCAGAGAGTTAGAGCCGACCACTGCAGGACGTGTTCAAACAGAATCATGCTTCAGCTACAGCAAGATCAGATCTGCATGAGAGGAAACAAGCAGCAACAGCTACAGGAAGAGAAAGATACTCATCCTCTAAAGCTACTTCAAAAAATATTCCAACTTTTTGTACACTAATATTTTGAGGAAAATAATTCTGTTAGATGAAGATGTTCTTTTTTATTATTTATTTATTTTACAAAGTCATTATTGTTGCTGGTGTTTTGGACAAACAATGTTAAAGGGTACTATTACGCTTCCTTGAACAATCTAGGATGTGTCTGTGAGCTACTAATCATTACATCATTGCATATTTTTGTGCAAAATCATTCAGAGATTTCACTGGTCAGGTGTGTTTATCTTAAGCTCCTTTCAGAATGAGCAATTTTAGGATGCGTTCACACCAGCCCTTTTTAGTCCGCTTTGATCAAACTCTCGTTTGTTTGTCTCGTTGGTTTGAGAATGTCTGAATGTGTAATCAAACTCTGGCTTACAAACCTACGTCTCAGTTCCATTACAGTCAACTTTGGTGCAGTTCAAATTCATATATGGATTCAAAAGAAACAGAGACTGAACTGAGTGTGTCAGCTGTGTTTAGATCCGAACATAAAACCAATACATTGTGTACACCGATTCATGTGAAAATGGCTGCAAACTAATGCCCAGTGGTAACACCATCCATCTCTGACCCAGAGTCAAACCCAGAAGCAGAAGTGGAGCCTCCTGCTCAATCACAGCAGTGGTTTCTGTTCGGTGAGTCAACAACAGACATCTGGTCTTTTCTTTTAGCCATTGTTCAGCCCAGGCAGTGGTAAAACCAGCTCAACCAACTCTGCTGGGATTGCTGAGCTACAGGGTGGTGCCCATCAATAATCAGGAGGTTTTGTAAAACATATTTTTGTGAAAATGGCTGTGTGGTGTTTTGAAGTGCTTGGGCTTTTTCTAGGAGCATTAGGAACCCAAATGGAAGAACAAAAACATGCAAAAAGTGAATTTCATATACTAGGTCCCATTCTGATAATTACTTGCTGAAGACAGAAAAACATAGTAACCCCAGTCTGCACTCACCAGAGTACACGTCCCAGATCTTGATGCGGCCATTGTTGAGACCAGTTGCCAGCAGCAACTGATCCTGACCAAACTTGAACCGGTGCCACTCGATGTTGACACAGCGGCTCTGTTTTTCTGGCACGGAGGAGCCAAAGGCCAGGCCCCACACTATGTCCCCACAGTCTATTGTGTGTTCACGGGGTTCATCAGCCAGTGGGATGGTAACGTCTCCATCACTGTTTTGACGGGACAAATGGCGCGGGCTCGTTGGGTTGGTACCTTCTTCACCAGCACTCAGTGAACTAAATCAAATTTAAAAGGATAGAAATTGTTAGAAGACAGAATAGGCATAAAGACAACCATTTTAAGACCAAATGCTTTTCGATTTTGAGTCTGAGCAGGGTTACTGTGAAGTGCTGCTACAGTGTGAGCTCACCAGTAACAAGGTTCAGTTGTGGGATCAATACTGACCTATTCATGCATCACTTATACTTGAAAAGTGAGCTTGTTGTTCAAAAAGCAACAACAAGCTCTTATATATTAGTCTAATGAAGCTCAGGGGTGTTGGGTAAAGAAATCCAGCAGCAATTATTACCTGCTGAGCAGAAAGCTATTTGGATCTAATATAAACTTCTGTGCTGTGTCTGCTTTGAACAAGTTAAGATCAAGGTTGGTGTGCTTAGTTTAGGTGCTTGAGAGCTACTGATTTTATTGCTTCTTTACATGAAGGTCTCATGTTAGGAGGACTGTAGAAAACGTGCAGAAAATTAAACTATTTCTATCAGCCGTGTTAAAGCAGCGAGGACAACAACAGCTTGCCAGATATTTGGAGCAACTCCAATACTTACAAGCTCTTCAAGCATTTATTCCAAGGGATGAGCCTGACAATGCGATGCCCCTGAGACCAAGCAAAGTAGGAACCATTTGGTGCAAAGGCTACAGTCCAGGCCTCACGCCCAGACTTCTGGTCAAAGGGAGCAACAGGGACCAGGAGTTCACCAATGAACTTAGCCTTGTCTGGAAAAAAGAAAACGGGTTTCATTATTGAATATGGTGACAGGCGTGCCAGTCTATCAACAAACAGCCTGAAAGTAGCAGCTAAAATGGGTAGGGAACACACTGGAAAAGCAGACTGCCAATACCTGCCAATCAGGTGAACACTGAGGACATAAATAGATAGTCAACAACCTGGAACATTTCCAGTGAACTGAAATCGATAACAAAAACTAAACTGTTGAAAAGAGGCTGACAGTCACCTCTGCATACTGTCCAGCAAGCTATGACCAGCACAGTTCACATATCTGTGTATAAACTCACTAAAATGTACTTTCCTAATGTCAACGTTTACTGGCCTGACATTATAAAAAGACAAAGAGAAAACGCTTTGATTGGCTAAATATACACAGAACCCATTTCGGGTAAAAGTCTAGTCTTAGTGGTGGACAAATGTTAACATTGTGAGGGATTTCCTATCAGAACAGAGTATCTGATCTCTGTGCTGGGCCAGCCTGCTGTGTGAGAGCAGTGTTTGCACGGCTACGTGTTCAGCACTAAATGCAACATGGAGGCCGCGGCTGGGTGTGAGCCGTGTGGAGCCAACGCGATCCTCATTTAGGATCCATTAAAAAAAAAAAAAAACAGAACGTCCCTTTCGCAATGCTTTCAATGTTTTGTTTCGTTCACATTAAGGAGGTATAGACAAATGCATAGAAACAGCTGACGTCACAAACTACACATACTTAATCTCAAATGTATTTAGTGTTTTGCAAAGCGATTACAGCATGACTGAGTGATTTCCGTCAGAGCACATTGCGTAAAACACTGAAACCCGGACATTTTCCAACCGTCATGTTAGACGAGCATTGTGAGGACAGGCCAAGGCCATGAATCACTGTGGCAGTGGCTCGATACACAAACTCGGCAGGCCTTTACACACCGATGTAAACATAACATTTGGGGCTTGGCAGAGGTTTGAAAACCCCAAAACTCACTAGATATTTAGCTCACATTCCAGTACAAACTGACACCGGGTGTAATGTCTGTCCACCCCGCACAACACGAGCAATGCGAACAATATTGAAGAAGCTACAACTTCACTAAGCATTTTATCATACGTCGACATGTTTATTAAGCCTTTCACTGAATATATTAATCAAAAAAATAAACTAATCCTGGGACAGTTCCGCATTTTCATAAGCGCTTCTGCGCAACACTGTCCTGAGTTAAATAGAGCCAAAAACTACTTACCTAGATCATTTTCATTTACACAATCTGGGAAGCTGGCCATCTAAATAAGGGCACCGACAAAAGGGAAAAAAGCTGAACAAGAAACACTAAAATAAACTTTGTAAAGAAAAAATATAAAAATAAAACTGGTACAAATGATGTGAACAACGCCTTTCTCCACTGTCACAAGTTAACTGAATCCTTCCGCGTTGGGCGGATGAATATAGTCCTTGGCTAAAAAAAGCAGTCCCCTCTAAAGCTGACGAAGAAATTTATTTTGACAGAAAATATGACGTGGACGTCTTCACTCACAACAAGATTAATTATGTCCAACGATTAAAGAACGTAGCTGCTGTTTCATTCTAGAATGCCTAAACTGGAAATGGCACTTTATTTATTTGAAGGACTGGCTATGAATGTGCAGGGAGGGAGGATTTTGACGTCACCGCAGTTGCCATAGTGGCACTAATAGCACCTCCCCTTTTTTCTATAACTTTATTTCACCGTTTGATTTGGTTACAAATTGTAGCGACAATAAGATAGACGACAGCTGCAAAATAAGAATGTATGAAGCATTAACATGTGCAACACTTTTTCCCACAAGTGTTGCACATGTGGGAGAAACATCAAAACAAGAGAAAATTCAGTTTTAAGTTGTTACATAAATAGCTAAAGCGCAGAAAGAGACAGCAAAAGCATAAATAAGTCCAGATTCTAACTATATATATATATCTATATATCTATAGATAGATAGATAGATAGATAGATAGATAGATAGATAGATAGATAGATAGATAGATAGATAGATAGATAGATAGATAGATAGATAGATAGATAGATATAGACTTTTACAACAAAAATGGTAAAAGTCTGATGATTCTTGAATGCAGTGAGTCAAGCTGGACTTTTTAAGAGAATCAGCCTGTCTATTCAGGGCGGTAAGAACGACCTCAATTCAGACTGAGAGAGTCAACAACACAAACATTCCTCAATGAGTTATTCATGAACACCCAGACAAACCACATTCCAACATTACATTCACAAGAATAAACATGTTTTCCTTCTCACATGCTCTCTCTCTCTTTTTTTGATACACATATATTCACTCATATAGGCTACAGAGAGGAAAACGGGGGATTACAATGAGCAGGGCTAAGATATTCATTAGCAGGGTTCAAAGACTCCCCTAAGCTGGAGTACCCGGAGAGATCCTACGCATGCACAAGGAGAACAAACAAACTCCGTGCAGACAGAGAGACGGAGAATAGAACCCAGGACCTTCTTCCAAAAGTGCTACCAACTGCTCCACTGTGCAACCCCATCACATCATACTTAGAAAACTATATTATAGAAACTTTGAAAAAAGAAACTTTGTTGAACCATGCAGGCAGCCTTGTCAAATTCTTAGCTAGAAATGAGCTAGGAGGTTAAGAAGGAGAGCAGGCTGTAGGAGAAACCTGGACTGTAGGTTTGGTTCAATCTGTCAGCAGAGAAGAACTCTCCTATGGAACCATGGTCATGGTTTCATATAGGGTTCAGATAAAATCACTGTTCATTATAGCAGACATGTTATGTCTGTTTTCTTTCTGCATAGCCATACTGTTCTCCTCATTATAGTCCAATTATTGTAAATACTGTAACAGAGGTATTTTCCATTCAACATGCAGCAAAGGAACTGAGGACGAGAGTTGAATTCCAAAACAGCTGAGTCAAAGTCTGTAATAGGGGCTCCCGCTCTAGGTTACAGACCTCATTACGTAATTAAGGGAGTTATGCAACTCCCCTAATTTGACTTTTTTAGTATTATTGACGCTATACCTTTAATCCAAATTCTGAATGCAATATTTTTAGAATTGTCACTTTAACTTAAATATTGACTCTGTAACTTTGATCTATGCTGCTGTTTTTTATTCATTTATTAAAAAAGAAAAAGCAGGTACTTGTATCACAGCAAGTGAACAGTGAAGAGCTGCATGGGGCATTAATATGGTCAGATAATAGAGAGGGCATAGCATTTATTGTTGAACATTTATTAATAGTAAGTGATAAAATAGTAAATGAGGATTTAGAAACTGATGTTAACTGTTGGCCATCTTTTTTTTAAAATGGTTTCCTTTATTTTTTTTCTATTTTTGGAATTCTAATTACTTTAGGCTGAACCGATGACAATTCAGTGCATTATTCAGTATACATTATCTGCATTGAAATACAGACCAAGAGTTTGTGTTGGATATAATTCAGGCCATTTCCAGAAAAAAGGAGAAAAGAGAAACAGAAAATTGCTGCATGTTTTGGTGTGAGTGGAGTTAAGCCCCCTGACGACCCTGTAAGGATGCAGACAATGGATTGATGGATGGAAACAAGCTGGCAGATAAATTAACAAAGGGAGCAGCGAGAAGAAACAATACAAGTGTCACTAAAATTAAAGATGAAATGGCAATAAAATTAGGCAGAAAATGGAGGGGAAGACATTTTATTAGAACACAGAGGAAAGTTGTAGAATTAACAAGCAGCTGGGGGTGAAAGCAGGAAAGATTCCCTGTCAACACTGAGATTTGGACGTAAAGGGTTAAATACTGATAAAAAGATGTAGGAAGTTAAGACAAATGTAGACAGGTCGAAACAGGAGGAGATGTATTTTAGATTGTTAAATATCAGTGGGAAAAGCAAATTCACTAAAATGATTTATGAAGGAACAGGGTTCTGTTTATGACTGTTGAATAAAAAAAACTGATGATTCTGTTTCTAAAGCTGACTTTTGATGGGATATTTGAAATGTTTTAGGATTAAAATCCTAAAATTTTGGGTTGTGACTCTCACAACCAATGCATCTAAACACTGCTCAGTAAAGTGCCCTAAAGGAAAAAGCTGAGTCTTTCGTCTAGGCCTAATAGGGGAAGAACTCTGCATTCCAGTCTCTGACACGCAGATGTGCTCTGTGTAATTCTACTGAAGGCCCAACAGATGGCGCAGGTTGCCCTCCTCCATTCTGTCTCGCTTGCATGAGAGGCGGACAGGGAGCTGGCAGTTCTTACATTCTGTGGTTTGTGTTCCAAACGAACCGAGCTGCGCCCATCGGCAAGGCACCAGCCCTGTTTGGAGAACAGTGAGTATTTCTTGCTATTGCTGTTTATGTGCTAGAAGTGAGGGGACCCAGATAGTGTGAAAGAAGCCGTGCTGAGGCCGCTCTAGAATGAAACATTTTCACACTATCCCGGTGTTTTGTTCCAGTGTCGCCTTGTGAAAAATGAGGGCAAACAACTAGTGCTGTGACCTGAGCCAATTATGCTAGTTAGCTAGCTGGACTGCGTAAAGTAAAGTAAAATAAAGCCTAAAACCTCTGCATGGATTTACGCCAGTAGTGTTTCTCGTACCGAGTGGAATAACAGTCCTATTTGTTGATAGAAAACCGAGACAAGCAAGCCAAACAGCAGCTTAGCTTGCTAATGTAGCTCCACCTATTTTAGCCCTGTCATGCTTTTGTCCCCTCTAGTTGAGGTTTTATCCTCAGCTTCTGGACATGTTTAGTCACATAGGAGGGTGTTTGAAACATCCCCCATTCGGCCCGACGTTGAAACATGACGATAATGTTCCAGCTGCTCTCTGTCAGTGTCAACACTTCTCCCTGAGATGACTGGAAAAGGCCTGGTCAGGAACATCTGTGAGCGAGAAATGCTGTTTGTCACTCATTGGAATTGGTTGTACCAGATCAATATACGGTAGCATTTCTCCAGTCTCCTTAACTTGTTCACTATTGTTTTTATGGGTCTGCTACATAAGAACTTCCATCATCGTTAAGCGGAGAACTCTGAGGTCGATCCATCAGACCTAAAAGTACCTTATTAAGTGGAAAATCTGGAAAATCACAATGAGGACATCTGAACAAGTCAAAGATCAACTTAGTGTTGCTCAAGACTTTTGGGCTTGAGGAGAATCCTGTTCTCTGCTTCAGTAAAATAAGCTGCTGTGGATCTATTCAAACAGTTGATGTTCATGAGCAGCTAAAAATAAAATTAAAAATACTCTTTTTGCTTTTGTTTCTGATAATCCTTGAGTGTTAACAAGACAAAATGCAAACAAATGCTATAACAGCTATGGAGGTAGAGCTAGAAGCTTCTACTGTCTGAATTATTTTCTAAAAGCTGGGTGAAGATTTTCATCAAGCTCTCCTGTTCAAGAGAACTTCAGTTTACTCGTAACTGGGTCTCCCAAGGATATACGCTGCTATTACACACTGATGTGCTTTAATGAAAACAGTCATCTCAACAGAGTCAAACTCACTCTACAATTAGACAGATGAGCAGATCCAGCAACCTGAGTTCGACATTAAGTCCCAACTGGGTACAGCATTCGAAACATGAGGAACAACAAGCAAAGAGAAAATGTCGGGAATCACAAGTGAAACGGAAAACCTCTGTCTGTTATCACACAGTAACTTTATATATCTATAGCTGTAGAAAATGACTGTTTCCAGGAGCTTCCTACCCACTTCTGTGATTCCTTTAACACCGGAGAGATAAAAAAAAATGGCTCAACTTCAGTAACACTGGTCAACAGCCAAAAAGGTGTCTTTTGGTTGTCAACAGTTTTCAGGTCACTTTGATGTGCTGAATCCAAAAATCACTTTGGTTTTGTTGAGTCAGGTCAACTTTCTGCACTATGGAGCAACATGAGCATCAAAATGACTTGTTCTCTCATCTGGATCAGTTTCCTGACAATCTGAGATCAATGAGTGATGATGATGAGGAGAGATTCCACCAGGACAGGAAAGAGATGGAGGTGTAATGTCCAATTCACATGTACTTACCCTTATCAATGTTTATTATTCAATTTACAGAAATCCAAGTTTGTAACATTTAATTAATACACTCTGGTAAAAAACATTTTTTTTGGATGAGAAATGTAAACGGAAATAAACTGATAGTGTCACAAAAAATTTAATCAATTTAGTCAGAAGATTGGATTTCTCTAAATCAAATTAGAATAAAAACCTGACCTGATTGAGAAAAATGAATGTCATTTTTGGATTCAGTGGTGTAAAATAGTCCTAATTCAGTTGAAAAGATTTCCACAACTTCTAAAAAATATTTTTTTGTAAGCCAGTGTAATTGACTGAAACTGTTGCCTCTCAACAGTTGCTGATGCCTGTTTCTTGTTGGTCTTTTACACAGAGTTAAATATTAAACAGTGTTGATTACAAGTTAATGAAATTATTCAACTGGCTGACCACAACTTTCTGTAGAAAAGTTCTCATTAGTTTACCCGACATGTTTTGAATTTTTATCATGTGGTTAGTAATTTTCATTTCACTATTAAGTTTTAAATAGGAATGATCTCAGTGTACACAGCCTAACATGTTGCTGGTGTCATAATTGAAGCTCTGTTGTTTTCCCTTAACATTTAAAATACTACATAAAGTAATTTTTCCATTAAGGATACAATGGTACAATTCATTATCAGTTCAAAAATATTTAACTTATTCCAAAGCGAAATTAAATGTTATTGTAACTCCTACCATCCAAGTGACTTCAAAGAGTTGTAGTGAGTGGTGATCCTGAGGGCCGGAACGATCTCTGGTAGCAACTGAAGAGGCGTCTGAATGAACACTGCTGCTGTGTAACAGTCTCACAGCCATCATGAAATGCTAACATGTCAATATCCAGACAACAGAGACCATATTTCTCTGTAACATGTCCTGGATGACACCGTCAGCCACTGGCAAACACTGCTGATCCACCTCTTGAGTTTGCTGCTCCCATGTAAATCTGTCTGGCCATATGGGTGCAGAGATGTTGAGTCTGATCCTTGTCCATCACAGTGAATGAAGGAGATGATGTGAATGTCCTCTCTCTGCTCTTGGGTCTGCATCCATGAAGTCCACATTTCCACTCCTCTAGGATTTGAAGTTACAGTTCAAGTATTATCTGAGATTTTCAGATGGTAATCAGCTGCGCCCAGTTGTAAAAGATACTTTGTTGCCACAGTTGCACATCATGACAACAGTTCTAATGCCTCAACCAAAAATAATGAACAACAGTCTATGAAAAGAACAATTCAGAACTAAGATAGCAGAGCTTCTCCGACACGCCAGTATGGTGAGCGGTGCTATTCTGGAATGATTTGAGTCACCAGGCAACTGTACCGAACAAACAACCTTTTATATAACCTGTGCACATGCAAAACCTTTATGGCTGAAATCAAAGTGCAGAATCCTGCTATTTGCCACACAACTTTGAAAAGCTTGTGTGGCTCGATCACCATCATTAACTTCTGTTGTTTGGGAACGTAAATGATTCTCATTCAGCTGAGGTGATGCTGCAGTAAGAAAGGTGGAGCCAACCTAAGCTTTATGGCAGCACATCGGTTCAAGAGCTTGTGGTGTTATTGCCTTGTCAGCTGAAAGAGGAACAGCTTTTCCTGTTCTCTCTCATTCTCATTAGAAAGTTTTTGCCTGTTAAAGCTTTTTAGTATTCTCAGTTTTTATAGTCTACCCTAACTAACTTTTATAGTTAGTCTCCCATTGTCTACCCTTATAACTGGATTATTTCAGGTATAAGGACTGTGGGAGTTTTACTTTCTACTTTAGTTTGTTTCCCTATTTTTCTATTTCCATGCTGAACAAGGTGCAATGGTGTCTCTAGTTGACATAGAGAATAATGACAAAATTCTACACACTACGTATGACTTGAGGATTTTGCAACTGCAGGTGGTTGTCGAGATCAGCACACACATTGAATTTAACTACTCACCTGGAAGGATATCAAGCAAAATTTAATCATTTCATGTCTATCATGTAAAATAAGATAAAGTGCAAATCTAACTGCATGTAGCACAAAAACAAACACAAAAAAATCCTTCTGACCATTTCCTACCAGCTGCGTCTCCACAGTGCATTCAAGTCCATTTGACACTCAGTTATGTAATCGAACAATCTCCAAAATGATTTAAATATTTCTTATCAATGTCATCCAAAATTTACTTAAACAATCCTAAGCAACTACGCCAGTCTCTTTCATGTGTAAAAGAACTTGATTACATGACAAAACCAGAACTTTTAATTCTATAATACTTTGTGAAAGGCTATGAAATCAAACTGTTTTCAGAAAATGTGAACATTTCAGGGTGCTGCGGTGGCACAGGGGTTAAACACAACCCACATGAGAAGGTCTTAATCTTTGACACAGCTGTCGCAGGTCCAACCTGGTGACCTTTACTGCACACCTTTCCTCTCCCTTTTTACCTGCTTTTCTGTCTTAGCACTTTCAAATAAAGCCCACAAGACCCAAAAAAACCACAAACACTTAAAAAAGAAAAGAAAATGTGAACATTTTGATTAAAGTAAAAACCATATTTCTACATTTTTGTTTCTCTTGACTGCGACAGACTGGCGACCTGTCCAGGGTGTACCCCGCCTCTCGCCCGGAACGCAGCTGGAGATAGGCACCAGCAACTCCCGACCCCGTTAGGGAGAAGGGTGACGGAAAATGGATGGATGGATGGATGGATGTTTCTCTTGATTGAAACTTGCCAAAATGTGACATTAAATCCCAGCTGTGTAGTGAATTGTGGTTTTATTTTTAGTACCATTACACATTTCTACACATATTTAAAAACAATAAAGGATGCTCAATATTTAATGAGTGAATGAATTCATTTGTTGTCAGTGTTGTTTTATAGTAGTTTCTAACAGTTTTCTCATGTCTTCTTTTTCAGGGGATTTTCTTTTTCTTTTGGAAACAAGACTTCTGACTCATGATTCAACCTGTGTAGGGAGATTTAGACAGTTACCATGTTTAATTTGATAAAGAAAGACAAAGAGAAGGAAGGGGGCAGGAAAGAGAAGAAGGAGAAGAAGGAGAGAATGTCTGCGGCAGAGCTGCGCAGCCTGGAGGAGATGAGCATGAGGCGGGGTTTTTTCAATCTTAAGAGGGAGGCTAAGCGGGAATCCAAGAACAAAGTGGAGATCTCCGATCCCATTCCTATCAAAGTGGCCAGCACCAATGAGCTGTCCCTCACCGACATTGAGTCGGATGGGTTCAGCAACCGAAGCAGCATGGTCTTAGATGATCAGATCAGTGTGGCCAGCTCCACTGATGACTTGAAAGGAGAGGGAGGAGGTCAGGATGGACATCGCAGCTCTGTTCGGGACCGTGTGGCTCACTTTGGTTCTCTTGCCAAGCAGAACTCCTCACAGATGGGGCAGATGATGAAACGTTTCTCCTTCTCCCAGAGGAGCAAGGAGGAGAGCCCATCAGAGGGCTCCACGCCTTCTGGACAGAACTCTGCTGCTCCATCACCGCAGTTCGAGAGCAAAGTGTTCAACATGCTTCGCAAGCACAGCCATAAAGTTCAACCAGAGGCGGCAGACACTAAAAAAGTTTTCATTCCTGGACTGGTTGATAAGATTTTTCCTGCACCCCTGCAGCTACCTACTGTGGTTGCACCAAGTGCCCCTGAAACGCGGGAGCTGGAGCTGCAGAGGCGCAACACTGGTGACTTTGGGTTCTCTTTGCGCCGTACCACTATGCTAGATCGCAGCCCTGATGGAGGGGTCTACAGACGAGTGGTCCACTTCGCCGAGCCTGGTGCTGGCACTAAGGACTTGGCGCTTGGACTTGTACCTGGCGACAGGCTGGTGGAGATAAACGGACGGAATGTGGAGAACAAGAGCCGTGACGAGATAGTTGAGATGATCCGTCAGTCAGGAGACACAGTGAGGCTGAAGGTCCAACCCATCCTGGAGCTGAGCGAGTTGAGCCGCTGCTGGCTGAGGAACATCGAGGGGCTTCGCAGAGAGGCCCGACACGTAAGCAGCTTTCTTCTACTTCATATAGAGAGAAACTTGACTTAGGAGTGGTTACAATATGATATTATATTATGAAGCATTAGACAATGTTGAGACAATATGCACCAACTTTTAGGTACATTCTATGCACTGTAGTTCTATTCTCCTGCCCAGAACTGCTGCTAAGGGAAGGAATAGATTTAGCTTTCAATGAATAGCAAGATGGTGTTAAATTATTAACATAAGTAATATTCCTGTTTAAAAATACAGGTACTATTTAAGCATGTTAGTTACCTTGCTTTAAAAAAAACAAATATTTGGGTTGTTCATTGTGGAGAAAAAAAGAATTAATATAAATGTATTCCTAAAACTATTCATGCGAAAAACTGCTAAGATTAGCTTTTATTGCTGATCTTTACATGTTTTAAAATTTTGCTAAATTTTAATAAGTATTGACCACAGCTTTGAGAGCCACAACAGTGGGTCTTAAGAGCTGCAGACCCATTAGAGCATTCTTTAGTGGTGCACCGATAAATCAACCAGCTGAAATATAGGCTCCAATTTTCTTAACTTTAGCAGATCGGCTGATGCATACATATGAAATCGATCTTATCCACTGATATTATCTACCTCGGCAAAGGTCTAAAAATCAACCACTGAACTCTTCTGCTCTGCAGTGAGAGAAGTTTGACAGACCGTCTGCATGTTTGGATTTATTTAATAGTCACTCACGCCAACTAGGCAACATTCTTTCTATATTTAGCAACATTTCAGACAAAAAAAAAATAAATCACTATTAGCCAAAATCTGAATTGGCATTTGAGGCTTTCTAACAATTGATCATTGGCAATTGGCCAGAAAATTGCAATCGGTGCACCTCTATTAATGACTACCCTAAACATTATCCCTTCTTCATTCTTTATGTTTAGAAGTTATGTTCTTTAGTCATGTAAAAATGGCTCTGTTCAAAGAAAATGGAGATGCAAAAATCCTGTTTTGTTGTGGTGCTTTCACACTTTGAGCTTTATTAAGTAGTTGTATGTATGAATGAATGGTTAAGTAATGTTAAAAGTGTGAATTGCTAGCTTTCTGGGCTGTTTGTATAGGGTCCACCGTGTGCTGAACAGAACAGTGCACCCTTGGAAACAGCCCCCTATTTTTTTTTTTCTTGCGAAATTTTGTGTTCTCTCACAATAATATGCTGGTCAGTTCATGTGGCATCGAGAATACTGAAAATCTTTCTGCTACAATATAAGTTTTTTCCATGTATGTTAATATCTCATTAGTAATATCTCATTAGAGAAATGTCTGAAGTTTTATGTCGTTTTTTTTTAGGATACAAATGCACAAAGACCTATGTGCCATTTTGTTTTTTCAAATTAAACAAAAATCAAAGCAATTCTTATTTTACACACCTACCTAAGAGTAATATGTCTTTTCTGTCTTAGTTTATTTATTTCTTTTCAAATCTCTGTGTCTGATGGGGTTTCTGATGACACAGCCTTTCCTGGCAGTGATGACCTCAGATACAGTTGGGTTAGGTTCTGGTGGGGTCTCAGATGATGAAGTGGTTTCAGCAATTGTTGTGTTCCAGTGGATTCTCCAAAGCATCAAAGTCAGTTACCACAGCTGTGGTGAAGATATTTGACATTTGTGATCGCTTTGATCCATCTTCTGACCAGTGCTGGTGCTGACCAGTTCAAAGGCATTATCGGCAGTGTTTCTCAATATCACATAGCAAATATCTTTGAATGTGGTACTCAGCTTTCCATTCTCCATACTAGCACTGCAAACTTCATCACCAGCCCTAAAGTTATGATCTTTTGCTCGATTGGTGTGGTCAGCATGCTCCTTCATTTTGGTTTTGTATTTAATGTGATGGTCTTGTTTTGTTCTTGCCATTTGGAAGTCCATATTCCTTCTCCATGTTCGGACACTTTGTGCAGATATCTCGTTCAAACATGAGCATGGCTCCTGACACTGGAAGGTAAGCCATCAGTATTTTTGAAGTTCCTCCTGCCATTTCTTCCCCTTGCACTTGGATGTTCTGAAGTATCTGTGAAACCTCAATTTTTCCATTGCTTTTTGGATAATATGGTGATACTCTGATACTTCCTGTCACCCCCTATTGTCTTTAGTTGTTTTTTTGTGTTGAGGACATGTCCTCAAGGTTCATGGCTTGTACTTCATGCATTGTCACTGCCAGCACTCTGTCCACTTATTTCCACTTAGTCATTGTTCGCCGTCTCTGGTAAAGAAAGTTGTGAAAGTGAATATGTGTTGTATCTTATAATCATAAGGTTCAGTGTAACCTTCTGTATTTGAGGAGTTCCTGGTCAGTTTGCAGAGTAAGCTTGCCCTCCCACAAAACGATCCTAAAATGTTCCACAGCCCACATGCATCCTAAAGCCTTATGTTCTGACGATATTGATGTTATGTTGGGGTCAATGAACGGCTTGCATAAGCAGCTGGTTTCTTCTGTTCATCTGATTGGGTCTGTAGCAAAACTGTTCCTAATCCTGCTGGACCAGCATCACTAATGACATCAGTTGATACATCCAGTTTAAAGTTGGCCAGGCATGGCTCACTCACCAATGCTTGTTTAAATACTTGAAATGATAACTCTGTTTCACTCGTCCACAAACAAGGAAAGGACAAGCAAGGCTATCCATGGTTCTGATAAGTTTGGATAGCTTTGTACAAATTTCAGGTCTGGGCCCTTTGTAATGGTTTTGTCCTTTCTCTGGTCTGGTTTAATTCTTGTGTCTGTGATTACATGTCTGAGTGTCTCAATCTGTTGCAATCCAAAGATGCACTTGTCTCTGTTAAGGGTTAAACCTTCAAATCTCTGAAAGACTTTTTGAAGTGGCAGCACCCTCTTTGTGTGATGAATGTCATCAGGGATCTTAATTCTGTGGATAAATTGCTCTTGCAAAATCCCTTCTGTGCATCTTTTAGCAAACAATTCTGCTCCCTGCACTGCCAGTAAGATGCTATACTGTTGGTACTAGGTGTCTTACTCTGATACCTGCTCTATTCACAGGTCTCCGCATGGCCTCACTTCGTTTGCGTCTTTCTTACATGTGAAAATCCTGATCTTGCATTTACTTCTTCTATTATACTTGGTTCAAGTGTCTTAGCTAGCTCCTGCTTTACAGCTTCTAACATGGGATGAGCCAGCCTCCTTAAACCCTGTGCTACAGGCTGGAGCTTTTAATCGACTGTACCCTTGTGGTTGTGACCTTTAATCTTTCCAAGACCTTTGATAACTAGTGAGTACTCTTTAACGAGTTTGTCAAACCTGACTGTTTGCCCTACTGTGTTCACTTTTTCTCCTGTATTAAGTATATTTTATAAAAAGCTTGTTTTTCTGCGTGCCAGTGCTTCTATATTTCCTTCCATCACACATATATTTTGTCTTTAACTACTTCTTCTTTCCACCTCATTTCATTCTCAAAGTCGTCTACACGTCTAAGTAGAGTAGTTTGTGTCTCATCCTGTCACAACGTAGTGACAGTTTTAACAAATATGTAAAAAAAATAAAATAAAAAAAAATAAAAAAAGTTACGTACTGCAGCTTTACCAGTTGGTCCATGAGCAGATTACCTGAGTTAACTCTTAAAGTTGTATATTTACCAAGACATTATTCCAATGTCAGCCAATGATCGAAGCACAAAGCAACAAGCTCATCTGTCCAGCTGCAGAGTCAGTATACTGTAAATAGCAATGCTGGGGTCAGGAGTGTGTGAGGTTGGATAGGTTATTAATAAATTGGTTTAAAGTGATCTATATAATTTAGTCGGGAACAGCGTGGTACCTAAAACAGACTTGCGTAAACATGATCCATAGAGAACACCTGTTTCATCTGGGAAGCACAGTTATTCTTTCTACATTCATCATGTCTTGCTCAATAAATCAAAATGTAATAAGAACAAAAATAGGAACAGCATAAATCCTTCCAGCTGCACAGCATCCAACCCAGAGGGAAACACCATCCAAACATGAAATGGTGCAACCAAAATAATTATGAACAAATGTTTACAAAAAAACAAATCAGAACCAATGTAGCAGAGCTACTGAAGTATGCTGCCACATTGAGCAATGCTAACTCTGGAATGTAAAGCTAAACTTAGTAGAGCCATGATTGTCTTCTCATCATCCTGTCTGTTCAAATGGGATGGACTTTATCCAATCATGGCTGTCAAACGGAGAACAAAAAACCCTTAATGCAGATTAACTCACATGCTTTGAGTAGATAAATATTATCCAGGAGGATGGTGTTTATTTTTTGTCATGATTTCAAGAAGATTATTTAAAATTATTCTGACTGAATCAGCATACGCTAAAGCACTTTAGCCCCCTGTTCTGTCCAGGATTTCTGTGCAATCCATATTGTGCTCTTGGTGCGTTGATGCACTGAGCGTGTATTTGTTCCAAGTGTTTGTTCTATGGAAATATTCCACTCTGTCTGAGGACAAGACTCGCTTTGTGTCATATGAGGCTCAGCTCTAATAATTTCCACACAGCATACTGAGAACTACTTTGTTGTTCGTTGTGACCAAATGAGAGCAGTGCCACAACCATTTCTTTACGTTCTTTATTTAACTACGTGATAAAATGTTCCGATTTTTTTTTGTTACCAGAAATTCTGTTTTCTGTTGAGTGTGTGAGGAATTATAAGTTGCTACTAAACTTGAGACAAAATCACTCCAGAATAATGAGACTGATTCAAACAGGACACAATCTCAGAGTCCTGGAACACAAAACATGTGGATAAAGCAGGTTTTACATAGTTTTTTGCCCAGCATGTAAAAAACAATAAATTCCTTTTTATAACGAATGGCATTAGAATACATATTTCAAATAAAGAGAAGCTAACAGTAATGATTCAGTTTTGAAAAGGTGTATAAAAACACCCTATGTAAGAAAACTTTTTTTTTTTCTTGTGGAAGAAAAGAAAAATCTAATATTGACCTGACAGCTCCTTAGTGAAAACTTTTGCAGTGACACCAAAGCATTATTTTTCTGTAATGAAATTAATTTCAACACACCAACCTTTTGCCTTATCACTGTAAACTTCCAGCAGGATGGTGTCTGTCCACACAGACATGAATATAGCCCACAGACAGGATCCTGCTATTCTTCTCGGCAGCGACGTGTTTGCACAGGATATTCCTAACAAAGCATTAAAACCTGACTGAACAATAAGACAATCAGAGGCTTATTATTAGCTCAAGCTGGGCTACACTAAAGCTTTTTCCTGGCCACAGGGTTTATTAAAGACATTAAGTTGATTAAAACAGTTTGTTTTATTTTTATTTTTCTCTTGGATTTAAATTGAACTGAGTCACTTCCTATAAGCTTAAGTGTTTAGGTGTCGGAATTGAGGTGTAGATTACAAAGAAGTCAACATATTACCACAAATCTGTGCTTTTTGTAATATAACATTAGACATTGTGTTTTAAGCTACTTCGAGCTGAAAATAATTCCTTTGTTGAGCTCTTAAGGCTTGGCAGTAAGTCTCCCAGTATTGTGGACTTGTAAAACAAAACATACTTTTTACTTTTTGAACACTTGATTTATGAAGATTTTCAAGTCAATTTACACCAAAAGACTCAAAGACAATAAGCACTTGAGACAACAACTTGACAAAGGCAAACAAAAAAAAATCCAATATTATACAAGCAAATAAATTATAAAATGATAGTAAAATAACTAATGAATACGTAGCATAAAAACCGGAGCTGAGTTCACAACAGTGTTCTTTGCAGCCCATCTTTTCTGGAAGACACTTAAGTTAGGTGGTTGAGTAAAGGGAGCATGGTTGCTCATTTACATGGTCCAACACTGGATTCCACAGCCTAGAAAACTCGTATCTCAGTCTTTCCACATGTAGGCTACTTACAAGTTCAGTTAGCCAGGTTTCAAACTTCCTGAGGAAGAGAGGTTGCTTGAAACTGAAAATGAATGATCAACAGTTGATAGAGAACTATGTTGCAGATGGTAAAATAAGAAAGTAATGGAAGAGAAGCAATCGTTAATTCTGCTTTATTTTCAGCAGAAGTATGTTTTATTATTTTACTCCTATAATAATGCATGTAAAGCACATTTCTCTTCCCTTTTGACTGTTAAACATGCCATAGCCCTGCATTGTACCATAGTACCACTGTCACACACCATCAGCCTATCCTGATGTTCATGTACATACAGGGTGTGTGGGTCCCTACATCTTTTATTTTGCTGTTGATTGAAATTTGTAGTTTTTAAGTTAAAGTCAAATTCCACAAGTTACATTTGTCATGAATGAAAATTAGTGTGTTCCTTTGCTGCTTGGAGTTTAACATGCTGTCACTCCCTCTGTTACACACAAGATGAGCCTGATCAGGGTCTTGCAGAGGAGGGTCTTTTGCTTCTTAATTATGTGAAACTTGCAGCAGGAATAAAATTAGAAGAGATATCAAAAGTCATGTTTATGTGACTTAACAGGTTTAAAGGAAGCTGCTGGAGAGCAGTCCCCTCCTTTTGCATTGCTTTCTGGTATTTGTGGAATCTGCTCTGGAACAAATAGGCCACTTCCTGACCCCGTCCATCTGACATTTTCTTCTGAGGGAAGTGTAATGAAGTTCTGTGGATGCAGGAAATGGAGGAGGGGAAACAGCTTAATGTGTGGGAATGTGGTTTACTAAAAGGATCATTTTGTTTTCTATGCAGTATACGTTTGTCTCCAGAACTAATGTCTATCTTCAAGATTCACTGGACTTTTTAGGCATTTTATCAATAAAATGGAGTTTTATATTGATTAAAATTGAATTAGAACCAATGTTAGCCTCGTTATAACTATTCAGTCAAAACTCATGAAAGGATTACATGTTAAATTGCTACTTTGGATTTTGGGTCTAGGTGGCTGGGCTGGGCTTGGGAAGGATTCAAGGATTTTTTATTGTCATACTAGATTTGGTTGTTTGTACGAAAACTATGGATAAACTATGGGATCAAGTCAATTCATCCCATTGACTTGAGGTTTAGCATCCTACCTAATGTAGCAATGCCACACAGGATTTGAGACATTGCTCGTGAATTTGGTGTAAGGTCCACTAATAAAAACCGTTCTTATTGTATATTTATACATTTCATATTAGAGAATATGTAAATTCCCTAATATGTCCTGTGACACCTTTGGGACAAAACTACAGCAGAAATACTCTTAGACATTGCTGATATCTTTCCTCCTTGGTGATAAGTTGATACACAGCCATGCACACTGTCAAAACTCCCAACCTAGTTGGTCCCTGTTGTCAGGTCTCTCTGATTAGCTGCATTTGGGAGAAACAGTCTCTGAGACTGACCATTCTAAGTAGTGTGAAGCTTATGCTGTTACATTAAGAGGATCTTTGGCATCTGATACGTCTATACAAGAGGGTTAACGCAACCTCAATAGGCTTTTAATCCTAATTCCTTCTTAAATGGTTTTTGCTACCTTCCTAGCCTCTTAAGGCACTTTTCCACTGTCAGGTCACACTCTAACCAGTTAATGTACTGTTCAGTTTCACCGCAGGTAGTGAGCTTCTCCATTATACGCTCTGTTCCTCACTATTGTGGGCAGGACATGAGCGCGCAGCAACTGTGGTCAACTCTGTGCTGATGTTTGCATTAACACTCAGCAACAGAGATCCTGAAGGTTGTGGTTCTGATGGACTGTAACTCAGATATTTCATTTTTCAATTTGTCTTATACTGCTGAATTTTCCTAGTACTGCCCCTGAAGTAGGTATTATTATCTGAGAACAGCCAGGCAAAGCCGGATGTGCTTCTTCCCCGTCATGATTAGGGGGCCTTCTCCTGTTGGAGTGAGAACAAGTGGTAGTCACTAGTCTTTTAAGTGGATGTTTGTGGCTATTTGTCCACATTTGTGCATGGCTAGATGTCCACTAATCCATCTCTCAAATTGTAAATGGGTCAGTTAATATTGACTAGTAAAAGTGCTGTTGCATGCAGTGCATATTGACCCAACCAACTAACACATTCATGCAGCCATGTGCAAATCAGTTCGCAAATTGGGGTGAAGCTCCTTAGGATCAATATTTGCTGATCTGAAGTTTGGAAACTTAGGATCTCCTTGAGTCACAACTTCCTCAGAAGGAAAGTCAGTAACAAGTATCTGATAAACGGTGGGACGAGGCATTTTTAGCTTCTCATGTTTTAGTAAGGCAGATTACTACTAGTAAGCCGTTAGGACACGTACACGAGATTGATTGACTGCTCTAAGGCACACCTCCTGGCTGTGATTGGTAGTTTTTGACCAGGATTGGTGCATTAATTCAGATGACAATAACAACTCAGGGAGGAGGTAGAAGAGCTCAATCTTTTCACAGATTATCTGTGTTATATCATACTGTCAAGTTTTAACAGATATGTAAAAAACTGTTTTTTGTCACGTTGAAATCACTGAAAAGCTCTTCATTTAGCCTCCTGTAAATTGTCCATTCACCATCTACTGCTTCGTGTTGGGTTTTTTTCCTTAGGAATAGAAATAGTTTAATACCTAGAATCTCTTTGTTGTTTATGCACACGCTCTATCCAGGTGCATTGGAATTATTGTGCAGAACTTAGTCGAGTCACCAAACCACCAAAAAGAAATAAAAACCATCACTGAATCCAGACTAGTTGTGATGTCTAGTTTCAGACTTCACAACAATTTTATGTAACAATTTTATGTAATGTGAGAATCCACAAAAGCAGATTTTCATCATGTACTTTCTGTTACAACTTTCTCAGTAAAAATATGTGCATATTTTCGGACATGAACCCACTTCTAGTAGGATTAGCGTTGATTTGCCTCAGGTAAAGGCTGCTTTGCTGTTCTCCTTTTAACTCCACCCTTCCTGTACTCTACTTCATGTTGCAGTTCTGAGTGGCTGGAGTTTTTGGGCCCAGCTGCATTAATTAGTCACTCTCTCTGTTGGGTTGTGACTTCCCTTAATTATCATGGCAATGACTATGAAGCTGATCAAAACTTAAGGTGATTGCAAATATTTAAAGCCATAGAAGCCTCATTGGATGTCCTTCTGCTGCCATCTTGTGGCAGAAGTGTTCATGAATGGAGAATGCTGCCTTAAAGCTGCAATATGTAATGGTTTTATGTGAGATATGTTTTTACATATTTGTTAAAACTATCACAATATCAAAACAGTATAGTATGAGACAGATAAAAAAAATTGAGATCCTCTGCCTTCTCCCAGTGCTCCCAATGCTAACTGCAGAAATGCACCACTAAGTCAGAAACAATCAATCAAAGCCAGGATGAGGGTCTTAGCGCTGCCAGTCAATCTTATGTACATGCTGCTCATACCCTCCCCCTTTCTGTCTTCTTCAGTACAGCTTCTACCTACAGTAGATCCTGCCATAAATGCTCAGGCATGGCCACCCATGCTGGCAGATAAAAAGTTTAAAGTTTTTAGTAAATTGTTTCATCAGCAGATTGAACAGCGCATACATGAGGTTGATTGACAGCATTCATACCTTCCTCCTGGCTCTGATTGGTTGTTTTTGACCGAGAGCAGGGCCTGGATGCAATAGAATAACTGTCTCATATTATACTGTCACAACATAGTAACAATTTTATGTAAAAAACAACAAAAAAACATTTTTTTATAAAATGTACATACTGCAGCTTTAAGGTGTTGTTTCTTCTTGGAATGTGGTAGATATGGAGATTCTACCACCCCGACATCTTTACTTTAAGTTCTCCTTTAGAGACCTTTAAACCTCGTCAGCCAGCTTGTGTTGTTGATGTTATCCGCTGTACATAGCACTTACTGTAGTCTAATGGACGCACACACAGAGGGGCATGTGTGGGTGTTGTTGGACTGTGGTGGTCTTTGGTCGGGAGAGCAGTGGGGCTTCTATATTTATCCCACTCAGTCTCCATATAATAACAGCTGTCTTCACATCCCTTGTCTGACCATTGACTTAAATAGCTGACCTATCAGAAGCCTTTGCCTTGGTTCTCTTTCTGGTCTGCCTCTTGCCTATCACTTGGTTCTTTTCCATTTAAGTTAGCTTGCTGCTCTGTGTGACCCCTCTATTGAGAACTGTCTGACACAATTGCTTCACCTACAGGTAGAACATTCAGCTTTGTCTTTATTAGTTTAACAATACTGGAGCTATGAGTTTTTAAAATTGTGTTTTCCAAGGAGCCAGCTTGAGGGAATTTTGCTTGAAATGACTAATTCCTGATTGCTTCCTTGGTGGTGTCACTGGGTATCTGTGAGTCAGAGGTTGGAAGGGTTATCATCTTCTGGAAATTCACCCATGGCCACTTTCACATGTTGAAACTTTTCTGGTTTCTCCACTGATCCAGCACACTAAAAGCTTACGTAAAGTAACCGAATTCTTTTTGTTCAATGCATTGACTAAGTGAGCTGGTTAATATGTGAAGGTTGGTGTTTCTTACTTCTGTTTATTATTTGTGCCAAAACCATTTTTCAGAATTGTGGTTGGTATTTTCTTGCTATGGAGACAAAGTAATGTGGTTGTTATTGGGCCAAAGCTAAGCATTACTAACAGTACTTGTAGCTTGACAGAGCCAGTGAAAGCTTAAGGCTTTATGAAATGATCTTTTTGTTGTTTTTATAGGATGTTTTGTTGAGAAAATAGCAGACCAATTAAGTTGGAATGATAGTTGATTAATAAAGAAAAATGGAACACGAGTCGTAAATGTTGTTGAAATAGTGCTTTTATTTGTCGTTTAATTTAAGTCTCTCTGCTATCTGTTGTACTTTCAAACCATACAGCAGTGTTTCATTTAAATGACTTTGCATTTCATTCATGCTCGGAGTCCACTGTGTCCGTGCTGTCCCAGAGTCCTGCATTAGGTCATAGCAAATGGAATCTATTCATAGCCTTTATCAGAGCTAGGTGTTTAGATAAAAGACCAACCAGTGGGGAAAACTAAGCAGTACTCATTCCATTCATCACACTTCAGGTGATAATTTGGTTCCAACCAGGCAATTAAAAGGTAAGGTAGTCACAGGCGTCTTATGTTGAATAATGTCGTATTCAACATAAGACGAACACACCATGTGATTCTGTAGCTAGTAGAACTACTCCTGGAGAAAACAACTTGACACAAAAATATAGACAATCAAATTTTTCTCTTTGCAAGCTTTTTCAGTTTTATTCAGTCAAGTATAAATGTAAATTAGTATGATATTTTCAGAAAACACCTCGCCTCTCACTCATTGACCACTGGAGATTGGCAGCAGAGCTCTTTTAGACCCGACAAGGATAAAAGCGTGTTAGATAATGAATGGGTGGATTTTCAAAAAACAAGCCTTTTGAAGGATCAGGCAGACAACTCTTAATCAAAACCTTGTTAATTAAAGAAACCCTTAACGGGATGAACTTTCAGCTTTTAATTAAAAAATAATTTCTCCAGATGTTTTACTGTGAAAGGATGAGATTGTTTATTACTGAATAAGTTTGGATCATAACTTACCTCTGATGTTCTCTTGCTATAAACCGACTTTCCATTTCAGACTGAAAATATCTAAATAAAAGCACTTCTTGTTCAATTTATTCAGAAGTTCAACACTGTCTTTTATTCACTTCTTGCACTTTGTCGTTTAAGTTGTAATTTATGCTTTTAACACAAAAATTTTTACGATTTAGAATTCAGAGCAAAGATGTTAAATATGGATCTAGAAAATGGTTTCCCAATATAATTTATAATTTCAGCTCAGAGTGAGAGAAAATCCCTTTAAACAGTTCAGTGTAATATGTGGCAGCCTTTAGCTAACTTGGACTTTGCTTCATCACGTCCTATTTGAAGCCTGTGGCGAATATTGGGTTGAGGTGCAGGGCTTTAGATCACTGTAAGATCAATTCATCCATAATCGACACCAACCAGAGACAGGTGGTTGTTGTGGCATCAACCATTGTTGGCCCAAGTTATTATTATTATTATGTCAGGGCTCACATTTGGCCCTAAGTATTTTATACAAATGTATAAATTATTCTCCAAATCACTAAAGTTCTTAGGTCCAAAACAATACTATATACCATATAATCAACCCTCTTCCCACATGCTGCACAGCTGAGTGTTCTCATCAGAAAGGGGAGGCTGTATACTTACGACCTTTCAAAACAAGACATACTTGTTAAGCACATTCCTGATTATATTGTCACAGACTACAGAACTTCACCTGCTAACTGAGGCTTATAGTTTAAAATATTTTCAAATGTGGACTGGAGATCAACTGATACAAGTTTTTTTTTAAGGCCAGTACTGATTATTTTGACATCAGTCTAACCGATCTCTGGTTTGTGCTGCTGAGTTTTTTTGGGGCCGATTCTTGAAGCTGATATAACTTCCCTCGGCCCCCCGCCCCCTTCTGTTTACATGATAATAATTACCCAATGATAATAAATGTTACTCAAGAATCACTTCCAAACTGGAGGACATGGAAAAGGTAAATATAAGAGGAGAAAATAAATCAATGTGTGATTGTTAAAAAAAGTGTCAGTAAATAAAAATATTTAAACAAAATATAGAACAAATTCAATGAAAAGTGGCGATAAATAAAAATATATTAAATACTGAAAAGGAAAATGAAAGAATAGTGATTCATTCATTTCATTGTTGAAAATTATAAACAAATATTACTTTGTCATTATATAATCAAAGATATTAGGAAAGTTGTACCATTCAATATTTGCAATGTTACTACTAATTGGGGCCTGCCCATATTAATGCATAAGGAGAGCAGTGACTGACTTGCGAGGAACCTCTCTAGTCTCTCTAATTCCATCTTTGCCTCTTTGGCCTGGTTGAAAAACCCTTCTTTGAGATCTTTCTGCTTTTTAACCAGAATTTTGCCTCTTCCAGCTCTGCCTCTAGGTGGGCCAGACTTTGGTTGTCTTCAAACCTTCTGGCGGTTTTCATTTCCAGGAGGGAGCTCAGTCTTTGGTTCCTCATGTAAGGCACTGGGGTGTTCAGGAAGGAACCTGCCTTGGGGGTTTTGCTGGTCTCATTCTCGCGTTGGGTCCCATCATTCCACTGTGGTATCGTTGCATATGTTGAGACATTTTCCTTTAGATACAATCACTAAAGTTGTCGATTGATAAATTACCTGAACAGTCAATCGGAAAGAGCTTTGCGGGCGTCTGAACTGGTCACTGGTATTGCAGGCAATAAAAAATATGCAGAATTGTGTTACATACAATTCTGCAGTTGGTGACATCACAGACTGAATGACCAGTTACTTCACAGAATCTTCCTTTGCTGGTGGTTTGACATCATTCAAATATAAATTCTCGTTTACATTCAAAATAGTCCATGATTCTCTTGTTTTATCCCGTATATCAGGGACATCAAACTCACTTCCATTTGAGTCCAGATCAAAAATCTGAATGTTCTTAAAGGGCCTGATGGGCCAGAACGTATTGATTAAAAAACAATTAAATTGTTAAAATATTAATAAATAGGTGCCTCAGCATTCAATAACTGTTACTTACAATAACATAATATTGAACATCTTTTTACACTAATCAGTCCATCCAGGATTGTTTTTGTGGTTCTCTGCAATCAACATAATAGATTTTGTTATGTTAATTTAGAAATATTTGTAAGGAATTTTTACAATATTTGTTTTAATATATTATGTTAAATGTGACCTTTTGTTAATTGCTCTATCAGTCGTGGACTATAACTTACCATCAAGTAACAGCAGCCACTTGAACCCAAATGTTAAAAAGACGTTATATGGACCCCTATGGTTTAACAAATCAATACTCACGGCTGAAAATTCGAGACCTTCCGAGGGTGGAAAAAATGTATAAATATCGTAGAATTTATATAATTATGCAGCCGTAATGACTCTTACCTTTGTTTTTGTTTATATTTATCAACTTATGGGTGTACAGTGTTAAACGTAGAAAAGGGATCTGGAGATCATAGTAAAGATCAGGTTTTGACTTTTCTGACATGTAATTTAACTCTGTATATTCTTTCCATGCATCCTGTTCTAGCTCCTCCTTCTTCTCCTGTTCCATCTTGTCAGTCCCAATTAATGACAGCAGAACAACATGGCATTTTCATCTCGCTTCTCCTTCTGGGAGCAAAAGGAAAGTCTTGCATAGAAATGTCATGAAACACACACTTTAACTGCATGCTAAACAGCGTTTTACCTAGATAATAAGTCAACATCTTTTTTCATAGCTCTCAACTATTTAAAAAAGTTTTTGCTTTTCTGACCTAATCTGCTGTGATCTTGCACTATGTTGAATTATGTGACTAATAGTGTTCTGACTGCATCACTTGTATGTGTTGTAAATTTAAGGTAGAACACTGTATGTGAAGACAGGAAATAAATGGGTGTGGCGGCATCTTTGCATGTTTTGAGCTTGGCCCAGTTTATCACCACGAGTTTCATATAAGAAGAAGGTTTGATCTGGTTTCATTCTTTACATCAACACTTTCTAGATCAAAGAAGAGAACAAGATGGGAGGCAAAAGTGTAAGTAAATACTGCATAGTGCTTTTTAAAAGTTTCACATGGAAAATGTAATTTTCCTAACTTTCATTTAGTCTCATGTCAATTAAAGTTTTTATTGGAGCTTTTGATGTTAGTTACTTAGATCAGGCTGAGCAGATCATTAAGTCAGACCTCTTATATCATAAACTTTTATTTGGCCATGTTTGTTTACTCCCCTCCTGCAACACGTACATTCACATACAGCCCACCGTCTTCACTTAGACTTTGATGATAAATGAAATCTTGAAGCTTAATCATTATAGTGGTAAATTTATTTATGAAGGAGTTTTAAACACTGTTTAAGTTAAATAGTAAAAGTAAGCAGCACCATCAGGCCAGCTAGAATTTAAACTTCTAGAATTTACTTAATTTCTTTTGAAAACACTGTCCCTGCTCTGCTGTCTCTTTGCTCCGTTCAGCTCCCTCTGCAGATTGAGTTTTTTTTTTTTTTTTACTTTATCTCAATCAGTTGGCATTGGCAAAGCTCTGCTAGTGAAGAAACAGCTCCTAGACATGCCAAGTGACACATAAATCGTCCAAGAAATGGATAATAACATTTGTTGCCAACACTTTTAGTTGTCAATTTTTATCCACTTTATCAATTCGTTCTTGCAGTCCTATCTGTAACCAAGTGATAATTTGTCTGTTGGCTTAAAGGAGTTCCTTCCCAACATTTACACTTTTGCTTTCTGTATTTCTTCTTCATAATTAGTTGGAAGTTGACAGGCTGGCAAGCCGGGCTCAATCAGTCCCTGGTCTAGATCCTGGCAGATCGATATCCAGGGCAAAAAGCCCTTCAACAGCTTCCTGGGATGAATCTGCTTCTCCTGCCCGAGGTTCCTCCCCACCAATCGTCACAGTGCCTGTTAAAGTCGCTGAGCGCTTCAAAACCCCGGAACCACCACTGAAGATGACATTTAAATTAAGCAGATCTAAGCCTTCACAAGTCCAGATGACAGAGGCAGCTAGCTCTGGGCATGAAAACAGCAAAAACAATGGCGAACGCATTCTGAATGGTCTGAACAATGGTAATGTTGATCATTTGGACACCAGTACCAGCCAGATGGATCTTACAGATGAACAGAGGACGGCACACAAAATGGAAGGAAATGTGGTTCCTCTTGTTACTAAAAATGTTGTGTCCATACAGGATGATGAGGCAAAGATACTAACCCAAAATTTATCCAAAACTAAAGAAGAAACCAAATTTAGAGCAGAAGCAGTCAAAACATTTCAAGGGCCAAGAACAGTTCCACTGAAAAAGACAGTGCCAGCATTCTCCGTTAAACATGACATTATCAAAACAGAAAATAAAGCGGATATTCCACGAGCACTGACATATTTTATGGTCGATGACAAAAGAAAAGGGCTTTGCTTACAAACCAGCAAGGAACTAGTAGAAATAGGAAACTCACATGAAGAGAAGAAGAAAAGTGAGCTAATGGAAACAAATCAGGAGTGTATAGAGGCTACAACCACCCAGGTGTTAAAGGACACAGATTATTTCACATATTTAAAGAAGACTTTAATAGATCCTATTGGCTTACCTCAGTCTGCTTCCAAAGTTACTTCTAGACATTCTTCTCTCCTTTCAGTTGAGGGATTTGTGGCACCTCCCAAGTCATCTACCCTGACTTCCCATACTGGTGTCACATCTGTCACCTCTTCGGCCACTCCTTGTAGCCCACCTGCCTTTAAATCCTCAGGCTTGCCTCCACTGCATTCTGGTCTTAGTGCAAATCCCTCTCACCAAGCTGCAGGAAGTCAGGAAGAGTTCCAGTGGTCCCAATCAACATGTCTGACCTATGTATGTATGAGACCCTGGTGTTAGAAATGCATGGTCCAGTCAGTAGAAGTAGACTGCCGATGAGCTTAATGTCTTTATGATTTACATTCGCAGATCAGAAGTGATGCATTTGTGACCTTGTTTCTTCTGAATTAACTCCTCATCTGATGTGTTTTTGTTTGAGACTAGTTTTGAATGTGCATAATGAAAGGTTAAAGGAAGGAAGGATTTGTAGCTTCAATGTTTGAAGAGAGCTGTGTTCATGAAGCCTTCTATTTAATTTGAATCTTATTTTGTAGAGGAAGCGCATTGAATCTGAACTGTAGTTTTGTATTATATGTATATACTTGTGGTGCAATGTAGTTGTTGTGTGTTGACAAGCTCTGAATATTTCCCAGCTGACAGAAGGACAAAAACGTTGCATTGCATGGACTGGTTTGGTTTACTGTTTGACTAACTGTGCACTACCATTTTTGTTGAAGTGTTTGTGAGTACATTAGTGTGATGGTGAGCAGGCTTTCAATAACTTTTTCAACTACTGATTTGGGGTTTACATGTGGTATAAAACAGAGAGCCAGCAGGTTTGCTTTACTTCCATTTACAATAAGGCCAGGTGTAAGCTATAATAGTGCAAATAAGAACTATAACTGGTTCTGTCTTCATTCCTGAACTTGGGTTGGCTTTTAATTTCTAAAACATATCAACTTTAATGTAATTCTAAGTTGCTTTGGTATCTTCTTCCTTTTTTGCTTTCTTACAGCACATTGTGAATAATGCTGTAGAAAACATGAGCTTTGTCGTCCAACTATGTCCTGAAACAACTTGAATGATTGTTGGTCAGTGTATTCCTAGTTTTATGAACACGTATCCTTCATGCTAATGTAATATTCACCCAGTTGGACAGAGTCTTGAGAGCAGGAGATGCTCACACACAACACTGATGATGTTATCCAAAATCCCAAGGGAGTGAAGAAATATGTACGTATCACATCTGATGTCATCGCAGTATTTGCCATTGCAAGATTGTGTAATGTTGTACAAGCCTAGTCCAAGAGGCGTTCAAACAAGCAGGTGTAAACAGTTCATTAGAGATTGTGTCCTCATTAAGCCCTTTCTTTATTAAGTTTGAGAATGCCAAAGAACAACTCTGACCAATCATCAATAGAGCAGGGATTTAAATTAGGTACTCTACTATTGCTGTTGGATTAGCTAATAGCATCTAATCTAACAGAGTGATGGTAGCTAAACTATCATCAATAATCTGCCATCATGGAGATCACTTATTAATAATCGCAAAATAAACACCAGGCGTGAAAACAGAATACTAAAAGGGACTGAATATTCTGTTCTTTGTGTGTAAAATGTTTGTGTTTTTTGGTGTTGAATCCTGATGCATGGATTGACATTGTTGTCAATTGCTATGGCAACTAGTTTGTGGAATAGAAAACACAAGAATGAATTGTTCAGTTATTCTTCAACTCCTTTTCTGCGTCATTTCTTTCATTGTTGCGGTGCACTGCGCTGAATTAATACCTACATCTCCAGGTTTCATTCAGTTAATGGAATAATAACATGGCAGCGCAGCTGTGGATGCCATGCAAAAGAATATTCTTTAGCCCTCCAATGGTGTGCACATGCGCAAAATTTCTGGGTGGAAACAATAACATGCAAGGGGTCTATAATGTTTGGGTGTGTGTGTGTGTGCGTGCGTGCGTGCGTGTGTGTATGTGTGTGTAGCATGTTGCCCATATATAACTGTGCTTTGACTTCTTAATGCTGCCAACACCTTCAGGAATCAGGGGAAGAGGATCTGTTTTCTCCTTTCCAGACGTCTCATGTCGCAGTTAAGAAACCTCCAGTGTGGCCTGGACCATGCCTGTCATAAAAGCTCCAGCTCATCACATGAATCTCAGTCCTGTGAACCCACTGTAATGCATGTTTTAGACGTTTCTCTACTTGAACACACCAGATTTTAATAGTGAAGGATGTCCTCAGCAAATCCTCCCTTTCGTCAGCCACTGATTTAAATCAGGAGTGTTGAAGCAGGGAAACATGGGAAACGAGCTGGGACCAGGTTTAAAGAGAATTGTTCTCCACTGTGGCATGTCCGTCCTCTGCTCTGTCCCTCCCTTTGCCTGCAAAGTGCATGTTTTCAACAAGGTCCAACCTATTTAATGGAACATCACTAGTCACGATGTAACGTTTGTGGATTCACATTCATAAATACGTCATTTTTCATTAACTTATTTTTGAGTGGTTTTTCTTATTTTGTGGCCTGGTGTGTTATTTCACAGGTGTTCTCCTTGCTTATGCTCACTGGTTAAGGTGATGTAAAGTATGTGAACTGGGGTTCCAACGCAGCCGTCCTCTCCCACATAGCCCTACAGCTGGTGTGTGTTTGGCCTGAAGTCTCACTCACTAGCTAACGTTCCCTACAGGTTTCTTCTGTAACCTCCCAGCATGCACTGGGATTAAAGTGGACACTGCTAGTGACTTGAGACCTCTCCAGTGTGATGATGAGCAGCTTTTGTCCCTTCTGTGTTAAACCTGACGTCGTTGTGTTTTCAGGTGAAGACTGAGGAGCAGATTACAGCAGAGCAGGCCTGGTACGGATCAGAGAAGGTCTGGCTTGTTCACAAAGAGGGCTTCTCTCTCGGTGAGTCAGGGTTTGTAACTTTTATGAACACAAGTAACAAGTTAATCATTCTGCTAGCAAAACGACCTCTTCTGTCTTGTTCCAGGTTCTTTGATTGGCCTAATTTTTTTTTACCCGAAGTTTAAAATTATCGCCCCCAAAAAATCCTTTTTGATGAGTCTCGTTCGTCAGATTCTAAATACTTACTGAAAATAACAACCTTTTAACAGGCATTAAGCATAATTGGCAAAAAGCCCACATTTCTGGAATAAAATAGTTTTTTGTAGGCCAGATGTAATACTCTAATATTAAAGTCGTGCTTTCATCAACATGAGGCAGAAAATCCTCATAATTAAGAGAAATAAAGGTGTGAAAGTGTTATTTCTTGTGGATTTCATTTACACATTATCACACTTAATTACTGGAATAAATAAAGTTTTTACCAGTATTTTCATTCTGAACATGACTGCATGTTTCCTGCACTTTATTCTCGCAGCCACTGTGCTGAAGACAGAGTGTGGCTCACTCCCTGAGGGAAAGGTGAAGATCAAGCTGGAGCACGATGGAACAATACTGGATGTGGATGAGGACGACATAGAAAAGGTGAGTTCCACATGGATACAACTGAGCACCGATGGTCACCAATCAGAATCTGACTTAAACAGCTTCTATTCAATGTGTTTGACTACAATAGTTCTTCATAGCAAAACTATGAAGAACTGAACTTACAATTCAAAGTTCAGTTGAATAAACTAGTAGCAAATGTTACCTAGCATTATGTTGACTTTGCTCAGAATTCTTCTTGGTTATTCATTTTTCAGATTGTCATGTGATGATTTATATCATATTTGACTGTCGACTGAACCCATATATTGTGTTCTGGTCACACTGAACCTCAGACAAGATGCTAAGCTACCAGGACTCTGCCTGCTCAGATGAAGCCTGCCAGAAACTGCAGTCTTTGAGGTTTTAGTACCATGACTGTGAGTTTTGTCATGGTGTTTGTGTACGTGTGCAGGCCAATCCACCAACATATGACCGCTCAGAGGACCTGGCTTCGCTCGTTTACCTAAATGAGTCCAGCATGATGCACTGCCTGAGGCAGCGCTACGGAGGAAACCTCATCCACTCCTTTGCTGGACCCAACATGGTCGTTATCAACCCTCTCAGTACACCTTCTATGTATTCTGAGAAGGTGAGTGGAGACTACAAGTGCTACAGCTGGTAACAAAGCAACAGAACAGGACAGTTTACAATGTGACACGTTTATCTGATTTAGCATTGGCTTCAGTTTACTTTAAATGTTTTTTCTGGTTATTCCTGCCCTTCCTGCCAACAGGTCATGCACATGTTCAAAGGCTGTCGGAGGGAGGACACTGCCCCTCACATCTATGCCGTGGCCCAGTCAGCCTACCGCAACCTGCTCACTACCCAGCAGGATCAGTCCATTGTGCTGCTGGGGAAGTCTGGCAGCGGTAAAACCACCAACTGCCAGCATCTGGTCCAGTACCTGGTCTCTATAGCTGGAAGCACGGGCAAGATCTTCTCTGGTAACCCATCCTCAAGAAGAAACAACACACATTAACCAAACTTAGAAATTAGGAGATGCTTTCATCAAATCTGTGATCCGACTGCGGTTGCTCACTGACTGGAAGTATCAGTTACTGTATCACAGATTAAATTAATTACAGAAATCAAAAGTGCGCTGTAATAAAAATAAAACCTCCAACATCTGCAGCAGAGAACAGGCGAAGAGAGGAGACCTCTGCTGGCTGCAGGTTGTAAATAATTTTATTGACCTAATTTTAAATAGTTTAAACAGTTACAATAACATACTCTTGCTTTTTTTTCTTCTGGCAATATGCACAGTACAATGTGCGCTAATGCAGCGCAACATCGACTCATAATCCCTCTGTACTGTATAAAAATATAACATAAATATTATGCAGTTATCAGAAGTAGAAAAATTAAACTCAAGATGTTAAATTAATTGGAAATAGAAGGAATAGGAAGGCTGGTTACTGAACACCACGGACAGAACATTTATATTTTGCAACACATGCAGAACTTGAATTAGTTACTTTAAATTGTTAAATTATTTGAATTAAACCAGAATAAAGATGAATAACTTCCATGTTCATAGATCTGCTCATTGCCGTTCAGTAATTTGGAGGTGACAGATGTCCAGCTCCAACCCTTAACCATTTGACTCTTCCTCCCTAGAAACACTTGAGTCTTTGTTGCTTTCTGAACTCTGTAGCTTAATAAATGTAATTCCAGCCCTTCATTAGAATCAGCTCTGTCCTCTGCATCACTCCATCCAGCTTCTTCCTCCAAAACTGCAGATAAATCGTATGCAGTGCCATACAATGTACAGTACTCTGCGTAAAATATTTATTAAAAGCAACATTCAGAATGAAAGCACAGTAGGTCATCTTGCTAATAATGTCTTGGTTCTGTTGTGTCACCGACTCTTTTAACCTAAACCTACCAGGGGTGTGAATGATCTGGGGATTAACTACCTAATGATTGTAATTCCATAGAGAATGACCCCTAGCTGGGATCAGAGTGATAGTCCACAGTAGAGCACAGATTTTCTGAGTGGAGGTTTGTCCTCTCCAACCAGAGACTGAAGGAAGTTCCTGGCCTAATAGAAACTAGTTATTAATTATTTCAAAGTGATGCTGTAACATTCAAAGATCCTTTTTAGTTCAGCAGGTAGACAAAGTGTTTACATTGTTAGAGCAGAACTGAAGCTTCTGTTTAAATGACTGCCATGGTTGATAACACTACAGAATGAGGGATGGGAATTAATCCTCTCCATCTCCAATTGAAACAGCTGAGAAGTGGCAGGCGGTCTACACAATACTAGAGGCCTTTGGCAACTGCTCCACAACCATGAACATGAACGCCAGCCGTTTCTCTCATGTTGTATCCCTGGACTTTGATCAGGCTGGACAGGTGGCTTCTGCCTCCATCCAGGTAACAAAGCTGTCAGATGGTTTTAATGCCCTCCGATCACAATATTTAATTTAATACTAAAGTTGTCTCCTCTTATTTAGACCATGCTGCTGGACAAACTGAGGGTGAGCAGAAGACCTGAAGCAGAGTCTACCTTCAATGTGTTTTACTATGTGATGGCTGGAGCTGACAGCACTCTGAGGTGATGATGCTGACTTACTGTTAGCCTGTTCTTTGATCAGTTTTGTTTGTATCACATCAGTTACTCTGCTTAGGAGCAAGTTTATCTCAGCCTCACCGAAAATCCTGGGTTGTAGGATTTTGTGGAGTTGGATACAAACCTGTGAAACACTGTGATCTTCACCTTATGGGGTTGGATTTAAATGTTGGGTTTACAACTTTCTGTGAAGTTACAGAAAGTAACTTGAGAGTTACTTTCTGTAACTGTGAAGTTACAGAAACTGTGAAGTTACTTTCTGTAACTGTGAAGTTACAGAAACTGTGAAGATACTTTCTGTAACTGTGAAGTTACAGAAACTGTGAAGTTACTTTCTGTAACTGTGAAGTTACAGAAAGTAACTGTGGCGAAAATGAAGAGATGATCAAGTAGCTGGTGTTTAAATTCAGCCAATAAGACATTTTTGATGTAAAGATTGATGGGCTGTACTGATCCTTGGGGAACACCTGTGGTAGACCTGAGGTTAATGTGGCTGCTGTTCCACTCCTGGAAGCACTGGCAGCTGTCTTAAATGTTTTCCACTTGTAAATAATCCAATCCTGGAAAAACTCCAACTGTCATGAAGATGTAGCGCTGGCTTCCATTATTTCCTTTCTGATAGCTCAGTAGCGACACCCAGTGGTTCACTGTGGTTTAACAGGGAGAGTGAACATGATGTTACATGTCTAAGGCCAATAGGAGCTCACTGTGTGTCTGACCTTCCTCTTAGAACCGAGTTGCACCTTAACCAGCTGAATGAAAGCAGTGCTTTTGGGATTCACTCACATTCCAAGGTAAATGGCTGCTTACCTTTTTCATTGCTGGTTCCCCCAGCACATGTGCCACCCTACTAAGCTCTCTGGGTCCTTTGATCCGATGTTGTTTTCAGACTGAAGACAAACAGAGGGCCGTGCAGCAGTTCACCAAGCTGCAGGCGGCTATGAAGGTGCTGGGCATTTCTGTGGAGGAACAGAGGGCTCTCTGGCTTATTCTAGGAGCCATTTATCACTTAGGGGCCGCAGGAGCCACTAAAGGTAGGAACTCCCACCTCTCCACCTTTAAATACACCACGTTTTCATTAGTAGGATGTTCTATTGCTTTTATCTCTGCTACCACAGGGAACATGTTTCAAACGCCTCAGGGTGATAAACTAACGCTTGCAAAGTGTCTCAGTGGCTTTTCAGGGTTGTTCATGGCTCCTGGTAGTTTTTGTTGGTTGGTTCTCATGTGAATAATTGCATCCATAAACTGTTTTGTCTAACCTCTTCTCTTTACTTGCATGTTTGCATGCTGCATCCTATCAAATGCAGACGAAGACGAAGGTAATGGAATGAGTATTTTCCTCTTACAACAGTTGGTTTTAGAGTCTGTACGTTTGCTTTCTCTGCCCTGATTCCCTCCTCATTTTGTCCAAACCTTCATTTGTTTGCATTATCATCACCCTCCACCTCCTCCTCTGCTTTTCCTTCTATCTAGTGTTTTGTGTATTTCTGTCATGTCAGCCCTCCTGGGCAGCAGAAGTTCATGACTTTTCCACCCCTCTAGTGTTTGCGTATTGCAGCTCTTTAGCCTGTGTCTAAAGAAGTGGGATAAAATGGACACCTTGTTGCTTTTTCAGTCCTGTATTAACTTTTAAACTTTGTACTTTGAGGATCTGCCTCAGAGGAGGAGGATGAGGTTCATCATCCTGCTGTAGCCTCCACCAGATTAAACCAGTCAGGTTTTAGCAGTATTCCTCACCCCCCACCCAACACTAGCAGAAATATGTACATTTTCTGGATGTTCCATCTTGTGGTAGAAACCAACAGTCTTTGGTGAATTTCTATTAGGATACTGGAGAAATCTGGATGAAGGCATTGAACATAGCTAAAATCCCTGGCAAACTCTGCTGCCTAGGATCCATGTGTTCCTTTGGTTTTCATCTGTGTGTAGATGTGAGTGGAGATGATCACCCGCTGTCAGTGGGTCATCCTTTAGAAGGCAACCTGCAACAGAACAGGATAGGACAGAAGAACAACAACCAGTCAGGGTTATAGTCATGGAAGCTCAGCTTAAGGTTGAATTTTTAAAGATCTTTCCATGATTTCATCTCTTCATGTTCCAGAAGTCTCTAGAGTAATCCTGTCCTCTTGAGGTTAACACATTCCTGATTTTGTGTTTGTTGGCATCTGCTGGCAGGGCAAAGTTACCAGATTCAACACAAGTCTAACAGTAGCAGGAAGTCTATCAGTCCAGTCTTATGTTTCCTTTTCATTATCTTTGCTGTTACATTTTATGTTCACCAGATTCGTCTTTATTGTTGCTGATTTTAAGGTTTTAGAAATACTTGTGTTTTTTCAGCAGGACGCAGGCAGTTTGCCCACCATGAATGGGCTCAAAAGGCAGCCTATCTACTGGGCTGCACCCTGGATGAGTTGTCCTCTCTGATCTTTAAGAACCAGACCCGGGGAATGCAGCCGCTGTTCAGAGGGGGCCCGGATGATGCTGGTGCAGGCGACAACTTAGGTAAACCACCAGCTTTAAAGCCTGGAGCTGTCTTGGATGCTGACTTCTTGTCAAATAGGTGTTTAATTCTTGAAATGGTTTACACTAGTGGTGGACCAATTGCAATTTTCTGGCCGATCACTTATAGCCGATCTTTAAAAAGTCTGACCTGCCAATTCCGAATTTGGCCGATACTATTGTTTTTTTGTCTGAAATTGAGATGTCAATTTTTAGAAAGTCACTGAGTTGACAACAGTGGGGTGACTATTGTTAACTGCAAACTCGCAGACATGACCTGCTGTGTATCAGTCAAACCAATCTGTTGGCAGAGCAAAAGAGGACAGTGATTAATTTTTAGATCTTTGGTGAGGTAAGTAAGATCTGGGAATAATATCAGCTTCACATGTAAGTATCAACTAATTACCAATCTCCCAAAATTCAGAAAATTGGCTCCGATAAATTGGTGCTCTCCTAGTTTGCACTTCGTCTATCTACCTATAAATTTTATTTAAGTGTATAAATAAAATTAGATAGGAGCAAAAAACACTGCCATGAATGTATCTGCTCCCATTCCTAGGCTAGAGAATAAATTATATAATTCACACACATAATAACTAGCATTATCTACAATTTTATGGAGAGCATTATATATTCAGCATGATACATTTCAGTCTCAATAACATTCAGTGATCATCAAAAATTCCCTCTGTATAAAACTATAGTACAACATCGGTGTTTATATTTAGGAAGCACTGAGATTTCTTTTTCCTATATGTTTATTATTAATGAGTCAAATGATAAAACAGTCGACCCTGATTCAGCTGAGTGACACTGCTGGTAGTTTGGTTCTGGTTCTGGCTCTAAGCTGTGTCGTGACCCCTGCCCCCTTTGTCTCATAGGATCTAAATTCACAGCTCTGGAATGTTTGGAGTCCATGGCATCAGGACTGTACTCAGAGGTCTTCACAGTGGTCATCTCTCTCATAAACAGGTGAAATATTTTCATTATCACTGCAGCTAATGACCAACAGCCTCTGATTGACACAATCTTTTCTACAAACGTAGTTCTTTCATATTTTTTGTTTTTATTTATTACTAAGGTTTCTTTTTGGGGTTGATTTTTGTTATAACTGTGTTTTGACATCAACTCATACTTGCATGATTTCTCCTACTGTCTTGAGTCTGCTCTGGACAATGATTTAATTGCTTTAATTTGTGAATTGGTCCTTGAGATTTTAATTGGAGATATGAATGGATTTTAAATAAATTATTATTAATTTGTGTGTGGCAGCAAAGAGGACCATAAAACCTCATAAGTCCTCCAAATGTATGAGGACCAAGGTTGTGAGAACTGCTTGGTTAGGGTCTCTTGCATTCTTGATTTGGTGAAAGTAAAGCAATCATGTTCTACAGTAAATGGTCTACCTGTCTTATTTTTTTACTTTCTTTAAAAATCTGGTCATTTTTTCCATGTTTGTGTTGGATCAGTTTGTTCAATGTATTCTGAATTTTCTGACAGGATCCCCCCCAGTTAATATTTACAGTAAAAAGCAGCATCAACACTGACTCTCTGTCTTATGTGTGACTTCAGGGTGTCGGGATGCGGTCAGGATAGTGAGCATAGGGGGGCGGGTCCAAAGGGCTCTGTTGGGCTTAGTTTGATTTGTCAAAATTATAAAAACAGATTTGTGTTGTTGTAGTTGGTAAACTTGGACTCAATCTTTTTCTGATGGATCAGTTTGCTCTTTGCATTCTTTATTTTCTGGCTGTTTTTGTTTCAGGTTAATATTTAAAAGCATCAGCATAGATTTTCTGAAATTTTTAAACTTGTAATTTAAACTTTGAAATGCTCTGACTTAATGAGATAAGCTTGTCAGTAAACCTTAAAAACTTTGACTTGAGACTTATATGTATCGAGACCTGGAATGTGTCTTAATTCTTTGATGTTTAGACTTGAAGCATATTTGTGACCTATTAAACAATGACTACTGGACAGTAATTGAGTTATCTCCATATTCGCCCCTGCCCCATCTTTCTCCCCTATTTTTGTGAAGAAATGTTCTGTTGTTCTCTCTTGGTATTCCCTCATCATGATCAAATCTTTGTTCTCAGGGCTCTGAAGTCCAGCCAGCACTCCCTCTGCTCCATTCTGATCGTGGACACGCCGGGTTTCCAGAACCCTCGCCTAGCTCAGCAGCAAAGAGGAGCTACATTTGAGGAGCTCTGCCATAACTACACCCAGGAGAGGCTGCAGACTCTGTTTCATGAACGGACCTTTGTTCAGGAATTGGAAAGATATAAGGAGGTGCACTTGTACAGCGAGCATGGCATTATACACAGTCAAAAACACGCACGTACTCTCACTGATAAAAGAACTTCAGCACTATGTCTATACCTCTGCAGAAATAATTTCATTTGGGCAAAACTTGTCCCACATCCAGAGCAGAGATTGCTATGGAAACAACAGGATTAATCAGCAGCTGGCACATCTGTGCATTACCAGTGATGTGATGGTGTCACACTGGCAGTTTCTGTAGCATCTGACAGTCAGAACAGTTAATGAAGGTCTCCATCAGAGGGTCCCAGTAAACATTTCAGGTATCTGACAGTAGGACCAAACCAGAGGTCACCAAAGGTCGCATTGTGGCTTTGTGTAAAGTCAGGCAGTTGATGATGCAGCTGGTGGTTTTTCCAACATGGTGCAGGTTGACACCTGGTGTGTGTGGATCCCTTCATTTAACAGTTGATTGATTGATTCATCAGTTTGCCCAACATGCTGGGGCAGGGGCGGAGTTTTGAGGGGGGTCTGGGAGGGCAGTGCACCCCCTGCCCGGGTCTAAAGAGGACCTGAATGGGAGGCAGCACAGGACTTCAGGAATCTAAGCCTTTATTACGTCTGATGAAAGCTGGAGAAGGCAGGGCCTCTCCTGAGGAGCACAGTGTTGGTAGGGTTACATGGTTATATAGGTTTCTTATATAACCCTATAACCATATATAAAACTATAAATGGTTTTAGGCCATTTATAGTTTAGGCTTACCGTGGAGCTGCCTGCAAGAGCACCTTCCAAATCATCCAGTTTGTGTAAGCGACAGTGTTGCAAAGATCCGGAGGTGGCTGCAACATGCTGCTCGTGCGGCAGGGTTGGCACTTGCCACTGAGCGTCCTTACACTGCAAGCTGCTGCAAGCTCGGTTCAACACGTCAACAATAAACCTAGCTTCTGCAGTTGTTAGCTGCTCCAGGTTCTGAGTTTAAAATAATTAAGTGTCAAAATGAGCCGATTGCTATCCATGGTGCTGAACAGCTTTGAATTTGTGTTGTTTCATTATTAATGAGCACCTAGCCTGATGTTTCTGTAGTTCTCTTGGTTGTTGTACTTCATGTCTGTTTGATGGAATACAGAATGACATATGCTCTCTGTGGTGCCAAAACTTGTAAGCCCTGCTGTTGTGGGCGTGTCTGTGTTGCAAAATTATATTAACATGAGCTTTATTATTTGGGTATGAAGGGCCTGGTCTTTAGCCCTGCCCCGAGCCAACGCTGATTTGTTCTGCTTGTGTGCTGGGGTTATTACTTAATATGACCACCAAAGCAACAGTTGGTTATTATGAGCATGATATTTGCTGCACCCCACATGGACATAGGATGGCATGTAATCATTTTCCAGTAATCAATATTTTTGTGGAAATATCTACATTCCAAGGCCTTCTATAGATCTGCCTTATTTTGTGTGCAGTACTTGGGTTTTTGGATGTAAACTTGCCTGCACCATGTCTAAGTAAACTATTGACTTAATGCTGAACATGCTTTCAGTGAGTGCATAGTTGTTTCATTTCTCTTTCTCTGTCTCTTACTGAGCTGCGTAGCCTCACTCTATGACTCCTGTGTGAATGTGATGTAGCTCACTAACCTCAGCTGTTATCCTCCCTGCTTCTAGGAAAACATAGAGCTTGTTTTAGATGACGTAGAGTCCAGTTCCTCCCTGTCTATAACCGCGATTGATCAAGCCCCTCCACAAGCTCTGGTAAGTACATCTCACGAGTGTATGTTGGTGTTATATGAAGGCATTATGGGAATTTGGGGGTAGAGCTTTTTCTACCACACAGTTCTTAAGAGGGGTCGGCCTCGACCCAATTCTGGTTTGTTCTTCCAGCAGCCCAGAGCAAAGGCAGAGCTATGAAACACGTCATTCCTTCATGGTGGTTTGATCCTACCTGCTTTATTCTATTTTAGTGATTGTGAGCACTTCACAGTCCTGATCAGCTGATCTCTAATAATCACCAGCAGATGGAAAGTTAGAGTTAAACATGTTTTAGAACAAAATAATAATAAAAAAGATGCTTTAAGGGCAGTTGTGTTCAGCGCTGTAAAGAGTCCCTGTTGACTCTGATTCTTGCTGTATGCTTCCTATAACTTGATGCAGATCTAAATAAAAATATGTGACAGGACTAATTCAGCTGTGTTTTTATGTACTGTGGAGAGGATACAAACAGTTCATGTCCAAGTTTTAACTAAAGCCGTTATGTACAAAAGTCTGCAAAAGAGCATCAGCAAACTTGTTTCAGATTGTAGAAGTCTGCTTAGATCTGGACTCTGTTTGGAACAGTCATTAGCTGGACCGGACAGTCACAATGTCCTCTTTCTTCACACAATGTTGATGAGAGGAAAACATCCATTCCTCTCTTTGCTCTGCCCTCAGGATTCTACTAGCTGAGACGAAAGAAGTCATAGTTGAGTTTCCTTCTGTGCTCCCTGCAGGTTCGTACTCTGGCCCGAATGGAAGAGGCTCGAGGCCTTTTGTGGCTGATGGAGGAGGAGGGCGTTAAACCTGGAGGATCAGAGGAGATCATGCTGGAGAGACTCTTTAGCTACTTTAGTTCTGGTCTGGGAGGAAACAAAGGTCATCTTCTGCCTCCTAATCTAGGATTCCACAGATTATAAAAACTGACCAGTGTCATTTTTACTGCAGAAGCCAGTCTGTTACTGCGAGGGGAGAAGTCCCACCTTTTCCTTCTGGGCCACAGCCATGGAACGGACTGGGTGGAGTACAACGTTCAGGGCTGGCTGGGCCATGCTAAGAACAATCCTGCAGCCCAGAGTGCTGCCACTCTGCTCCAGGACTCTCAGAAGTATGGCCTTCCTCAGCAAACACTCCCACAATGTCTGGTTTATTAAGAAATATGTAGAGACAGTTGGTTACCAGAATTACAATAATGCTGCTGAGTTCTTCCCTAGATGGACGAATTTCACTTCCCATTCATGAGTAAAAGCAGTAAAAATTGTATTTTACACTCCATTAATGATCTACTGTAAGTAATGGCAGCTTGTAAAAGTGCTGACTGGAAAATTATGACTAAAGGTTACATCTGGTTTTTTCCCTGATTAATCAGCCATCCTGAGATGCCTAGAATATCCCACACCCCCGGTTATGAGCCTTTAGCTCCAAGCGGAGTCTAATGTTAAATTACACATGTTCATCATCTAGAACAACTTTAGGAACATTTTAACCTGGACTTACCTTTTACAATATCCTCATAAGCTGAAACAGGTAAATATTAGCAGAACAGATCAAGTAGAAAGTCAGCGCTTCAACCTCCTAGCGACGCACATGATTGCAAATGACAGCCGTGTTTTTATGACCAAAGGAAGAACATCAGCGGTCTGTTCCTGGGCCGGTCCAGTGGGGCCACAGTGCTGTCGGGCTCCATCGCCGGCCTAGAGGGCAGCTCTCAGCTAGCTCTGCGTCGCGCCACCAGCATGAGGAAAACTTTCACCACAGGAGTCGCTGCTGTCAAGAAGAAGAGTCACTGCATCCAGGTCAAACTCCAAGTGGTGAGTTAATGAAATGGCACAAGACACAGAGCGGTTATTAGGCAGAAACTCCAGAAACTCTTTACATCCACATGTGTTTTGCTCACATGGAAGCAACCAACAAGCTGAAATCATAAATTACTCTACTTAAACAAACAGGGAATGCAGAAACAGTAAATCCCAGACTTCTTCAAACCCAAATTCAATTCAATTCACTTCAACTTATTTATATCTTCCCGTTTCTATATATTCACATATTCACCTGACACTCAACATTCCTTTTCTCTGTCATTGTTGAGAAGGATGTAAATAATAATAAACATGTTTTTCTTATTAAAGTGTAAATAAAAACTGATTAATTATTTTCTCAAACCTCTTTTTAAATGGTTTTTATCATCTAAAAAGAGATTCCTGCCTCGTTTCTTAGCAGAAACAATATTCTTGGCTGAATAAAATCTGTTTGAATCTGAATCTGTCGGGGGTTGACTTTAACCCTCAAGCTGTCTGCAGACTTTCCAATGGTCCTGTGTTGTAAGCAACACGTTAGTCACTCTCAACATAGTGAAGCTGCACCTGACCAATGGAGAAGAAGCTCTAGTAGGTGACAGCAAAGGAAAACACACTCCACTGTTGAATGTCAACAGCATTCAGTTCAGGACTGAACCATCGCCATATATATAGATTGCAAGATGAGCTCAGTGCATTATCTTGTTTGCAAACTAAACCAACAAATCCATCTTTGTGTCTTCAGGATGCCTTGATTGACATGGTTCGCCGTTCCAAGGTCCACTTCGTTCATTGTCTGCTGCCCAAAGCAGAGTCAGTGGGGGGCAGCGACCCCCGTGCTCCCCATGGAGAGAGCTCTGACTCGGGGCTGATGACTTTAGATGTGGGCCTCCTGAGAGCTCAGCTCAGGGGCTCCAAGCTGCTAGATGCCCTGCGCATTTACAGGCAAGGTGAGGTATTCTGACGCCTTCATGATGGCAACTACCACACAGTTGAGACGGGAGCAAACAGAAGCAACTTGGTTTATGTGGTGGTTGAAATTACAGCAAAAATTATGAAGTTATTGATCCAACCCCTAACTGGAGAATGATGGATTTCAAACTGTCCTGATCAGAATTATGTTTAAATGGATCTTGATCAGATTGCATCATCTCCATGTCTATAACTGACAGTTAACCAATGCCATGTTTGGTTTCTTTTGTTTGGTAATGAAATCATGACTGACAGAACTACTGCTCTGTCAGTAGATAACTCCTGATGCATGATCCTCTCTTTGTGATATTAATCCCATCGTGTTCATCTTTCTGTACTTGGGTTCTTCTCTTTTGGAGGTGACTGTCACTTTAAGAGATGCTGGTGTTTCCTAGTCTGGGAGGAGTTACCAGCAGCAGACTGATTTGGCTCACATCCAGACCTGTCTCTGCCTGTTTCCATGGTGATTAAAAGTATCCAAAAGAGCACCAGACTGTGGGTCCTGTCCTCACCAGAGCCACAGCTCCTGCAGCAGCAGTAATGATGAGCTGCCCTGTGAGTTGCTGTGGTGTGGAGGTGTAGTGAAAGGGAGGCATTGTCTGATTGCAGCCAAATCAGGGACTTGAGCTGCACATAAGCTGCTTCAGCAGCTTGAGATTGGGTCCAAACTCAGCCCACTTCATGAAATGTTGAGCAACAACTGGGAGAAGACGACAAAGATGGCAGCATGGCTAGCAACTGTTGCATCATGCTACCAAAATCATTGGTAGCATGATGGAAGAATTCAGCTTAACTTCTAGTTAAGCTGAATTCAGAGTTTTCCATGAGAATCACCATTTGCTCTCTCCCTGTTGCCAGGTTACCCAGACCACATGGTGTTCTCAGAGTTCCGCAGACGCTTCGACGTTCTAGCACCACATCTGACCAAAAAACATGGCCGCAATGACATAGTCCCAGATGAGAAGAGAGTGAGTCTGTTTCTATGCAGTTCTGTTTTGAAAAGCTTGTTAGTGACTGCTGAGGGGTGAACAGAGAATAATGAGTTAGTTCAGTTTGTCCTCTGCTTCCCCTTTGCCTGGCAGTTTTTCATGTTTCCTTCCTGAAATGTTTCTGATTTCTGCTGAAACTGCTTGCAGCAGCTTATCCAGGTAAAATCTCCTGCCATTGCCATCTACTTTCTGATCTCCTGTGCCTGCAGTTTACTGGCAGGCACATGGTAGTCATGGGTTACCCTGCCACACTACTCATTATGTAATTAAGTGATAATATGCAGGCACTGAGCTTTCTGACATTTAGAACAGCTTAGCAGCATTTCCCATACCATTTTGTTTTTTTATTACATATATAATTTCCTGTTGAAAGTTACAAGAAGCTCTTTTTCAACAATGTTAGTGAAAAGAAATATGGAAGAAACAACAGAGATTTATGGAGAAGAAGAGCTTATAAGCTGTTTCTCCCCTCGGTTACCTTGAGCAACGTTAGATCATTGGTCAACAAAATGGATGTGTTAACAGCGCCGGCCAAGTATCAGAGTACTGGAGGATAGTTTAATGTGTTTTATGGAGACATGGCTGCACACAGTCACTCCTGATGCCAGTGTCTCCATTGAGTATTGAGAGCGGAAAGTCAGACTCCATCTCCCATGTGAGTCTCAGCTTCACACCTCCTTCCCTGCTCCTCTTCTTGGTGACCTTACCCCACCACTCAGCTGGCCACCTCTACAATAAACATTACTGCTGAAGATGTTAGAAGTCAGCTGGTCAGACTCTGCTCTCACAAGGCAGCAGACCCTGATGGTTTGAGTCTGGATATCTGTGCTATCCAGCTCTGTGGAGTCCTTCCACATCCTATGATGTGGAAAACAGCCTGCAATATTCCAGTGCCAAAAACACTGCAAATCTCAGGTTCTATTTCTCCATCTGACTGATTGATTGTCCTGCTGGTGTTTAGGCAGTGCAGGAGCTGCTGGAGTCCCTGGAGCTAGAGAAGAGCAGCTATCACCTGGGACTAAGCAAGGTGAGTGAGTGAGGCTCAGGCTCGTCCTGTCAACTTGAAATGGAGCTGAAAATCTCTCTGCCGTTGTCCTCCAGGTGTTTTTCCGAGCTGGGACTTTGTCCATGCTCGAGGAGCAGCGTGATGTCCAGACCAGGAGGAACATCTCTCTGTTCCAGGCTGCATGCAGGGGGTACCTGGCCAGACAGGCATTCAAAAAGAGAAAGGTAGGACGGCTGTGAGCTCGCTTATATCAGACTCAGAATATTCTCAATGTTCTACCTGTTCATGGATGTTTGATGACATTGACATGTAAATGCCCTGATCAGTCCTATCATATTATCCTACAAATAAAAGACGGGGTGTACTTGTTGTTTTTCCAATGAACCTGCCAAACGAGTGCAGCTGATTCTCCTCCTTCATTTAGCTGCAAACCATTATTGATTCATCCAAACAGAATGGAAAATCCTAATGTACAATTGCTACAACACATCACCTGTGCAGTTCAGCAGAAAAAATATTTGTTTCTATGCAACTTTAGTTGGTCAGTAAAAACTAAAATAAGATGTAATAAATTGCAAAACCCAAAAAATTGCTCAGGCCCTACTACGCATCAGCATCACCTCAGCATTACAGGAGCTCATTGCATTGAAAAGAAAACATCGGCAAACATTTTTCTTTTTTGCCACTCTGTTATGATTGAATGAATATTTTCTTTCTGAAATCGTATCTCACCACTTGTGTGACAGTAAAACTGATAACTGTGGTGTTTGGTTCTGCTGATCAGATCCAGGATCTTGCCATCCGGTGCATCCAGAAGAACATCAAGAAGAACCGCGGTGTGAAGGGCTGGCCATGGTGGAAGCTCTTCACCACTGTTAGACCTCTGATAGAGGTGCAGCTCACTGAGGAGCAGATCCGTGGAAAGGATGTGAGTTTCTTTGGTTTGGGTTATTCACTCATACCTGCTGTACCGTCCCTAGAACTGCAGTAAAAACTGAATCAATTGGTACATCAAAATACTACAAAAGGAATAGCTCCTCCTGTTTTCTTTAAAACATGTTATTGTGACTGTTTTACTGCAAGTATCCAAACAATTTGATTGTTTTTCTGTAAATCAGCAATTCGTATACATATAATGCTGAAACACAGGTCAGCGTAACAGGTTAGGTGCTAACACCCATCCAGAACATTTGTTAGTTCTCTCCTGAAGCTGTGTGTGTGTTTCTTCCAGGAGGAGATTCAGCAGCTCAAACAGAAGCTGGAGAAGATGGAGAAAGAGAGGAACGAGCTGAGGCTGAACAGTGACCGACTAGAGAGCAGGGTAAACGCACAACGAAAGGCTTTCAGATACTTAGCTGCTTTTTTTATTGGGTGCATATAAACTTCTGGTATACACTGCATACTAGCAAACCCAACATGTCGGTGCGTATGTGTGAGCTTTGAGTGTGTGTCCTCAGATGACAGAGCTGTCCACAGAGCTAGCTGATGAGCGGAACACGGCCGAGTCGGCCTCCCAGCTGCTGGAGGCAGAGACCTCCGAGAGGCTCCGCTTGGAGAAGGACATGAAGGACCTGCAGGTACAACCATCCGCTGCTTCACTCACGGACATTTGCCTGTTTCTGTTGTCATGGTAACAACTCATCCACTCGCTTCAATAAGGCTAAGTTTGACAGCATGAAGAAACAGACGGAGTCCATGGAGATGGAGGTGATGGAGGCTCGGCTAATTAGAGCTTCTGAACTCAATGGAGAAATGGATGACGACGACACAGGTCAGACACAAGAAATGTAGTGGCATGTTGCTTTGGTCCAACTCATGATTCTTCCATTTGGAATAAACTTCCTCTTTGTAACCTTATACTAATTTACATGTCTGTATGGGTGGTGACAGGGCGGACCAGCAGCTGAGCTCTGTCACCATGTCATGACAGTATGTTGTGAGACAGATTATCTGTCTCATACTTACCAAACCTCAGATGGTAAGTACGTTTCTTACCATATGAAGAAACGTACTGCTGCTAACCAAAGGAGGGTCTTAACGCTGTTAATCATCCTCATGTACTCACTGCTAATTGTGCTAACAGTGGAGAAAGAACTTTTTTTCACAGGTTATCTGTCTCATATAGTATCAGTTTCAACAAATATGTACAAAAATATTTTCTGTAAAAGTTACACACTGCAGCTTTAAACACCTAAAATTAAAATTAGTTTAACTTCCACAATAGACTTACTCTGAGTAAGTAAGCAAACAAATATTGTGTTTGACACAGAACATGGTAAGCATATGAAGCAGCTTCTGATTTTGTTTCTGAAGCAGGAGGAGAGTGGAGGTTAAAGTATGAGCGAGCCATCAGGGAGATCGAGTTCACCAAGAAAAGACTGCAGCAGGAGTTTGATGACAAGCTGGAGGTTGAACAACAGAACAAGCGTCAGCTGGAGAGAAGGGTGAGTGGACACGACTGCTCCAATACACACCAAGTTGCTGATGGGCTGACAGTAGAGTCTAAATATGGAAGATCTTGTGCTCTATATTGCTGTTAGTGGGACTATGACTTATCAGACTGTCCTTTAAACTTGCCTTACATTCTGTACATGTTCTGCAGGTACAAAAACCAGGCAGTGGGAATGGACTTTGGTTGAATATCTCTTTCCTTCATGTTTTCCTCTTTGTTTTGGTGCTTTCTTCTCATGTGTATGTTTCTCTGTGGTGACATCAGTACAGAATGAAGGCTGACAGTCAGAAGATTAGCTTTTTTTTTTTTTTTTTTTTAGAGTTGATTACATTGTTCTTATTTTCATTGTTTAGTAAATCTTTTCTGGTTTCCTAAGTTGCACACATACATAGTACAGGATGTTGTACTACTTCATAGCAAGAGCCAAGGCAGAATATGAGGACCAACCAGGTCACTGAGTCTGCAAGCCTTTCAGCAGTTTAGGGTTAAGCGTAAATACAGTTACTAAAATCATCCATCCATCCATTTTCCGTCACCCTTCTCCCTAACGGGGTTGGGAGTTGCTGGTGCCTATCTCCAGCTGCGTTCCGGGCGAGAGGCGGGGTCACCCTGGACAGGTCGCCAGTCTGTCGCAGGGCAACACAAAGACAAACAGGACAAACAACCATGCACACACAGACTCACACCTAGGGAGAATTTGGGAAGGCCAATTAACCTGACAGTCATGTTTTTGGACTGTGGGAGGAAGCCGGAGAACCCGGAGAGAACCCACGCATGCACAGGGAGAACATGCAAATTCCGTGCAGAAAGACCCCGGTCCGGGAATCGAACCCAGGACCTTCTTGCTGCAAGGCAACAGCGCTACCCACTGCGCCACTGTGCAGGCCGTTACTAAAATCAGTGGAAATCAATAGAAAATGATGACATTGGTATAATAAAAACACCATTATTGTGTGTTTTGCAGATCAGTGACCTGCAGGCTGATAATGAAGAGTCTCAGCGAAACATTCAGCAGTTAAAGAAAAAGAATCAGCGGCTGGTAGCTGAGCTGCAGGACACCAAGCTTCACCTGGAGGGCCAGCAGAGCCGCAACCATGACCTGGAGAAGAAGCAGAGGAAGTCCGTCCTCACACACAAACTTTGACACTACATCGTTCATAAACATTCATTAGCAGGTTGCTTGCCAGTGAGCCAGGAAGGCTGCTCCACATTATTAGTAGCATCTTCCTTTTCCTAAAGGTAGAACTCTGGCTTTCTTGTTGACTTGTGTCACTAAGCTTTCCACAGAGATAATATGTACAATGTGTTTGACCCCACAGCCCCTCTAAGTTTAAACTTGCTGCTGTCAGCTGTAGTGTTTGTGTTCTGTTCCCTGTCACCAAGAGGTTGCTTGTCTACAGGTTTGATGGTGAGCTGAGTGCAGCTCAGGATGAAGTGCAGAGGGAGAGGAGCCTAAGGGAGAAGCTGGCCCGGGAGAAGGACATGCAGAGTGGGGAGGCCTTCAGCCTCAGACAGCAGCTGGAGGTGTGTGTCCCTGTGCTTTCAGAGGGATATTAAGCTATTGTTAATATATTTAGGATGAACTTTTGCCAAACACCAAAGCTTTATGTTAACACAATGTTTGATCAGGTTTTGGGGTTTTCCCTGGTCTTTTTTCTTTCACCACTAAATAACTGCTTGTGACAGAAATGGTGCTAATATCAATCCTAATCTGTGCAGACTTCAGCAGAAAGCTTGACTTTACAATCAAAGTTTTTCTTTAACTGAACTGTTTCACCAGGGTTGTTCATCATATCAATCACCATTGCAGTATCAGTATGTAAAATATCAGTCACAGGAAGCTTTAGTACCGGTAAATGTAGCACTAGCAGGGAGCAAGCTTTTCTGTTTAGTTGAGTTGGTAATAAGTGCCTGCAGAAGATTGTAACTGTATATTGTTACTTCTACAACAGGCAGGCTTACAATTACATGTGTTTTTGTAAATGGTCTGACTTCCTCGCTTTGCTTCAGCTTCCCGTGTTACATTGACAATTCACTTCCTCTTTCTCTTTCACTCAATGTGCGGTGTGGTCTGACTGCTTCGTGTGTTTTGTAGGACAAGGACCTTGAATTGCGTTCAGTGAATTTGAAGCTGGAGCAGGTTGAAGCAGAGCTGCAGGATCTTAACTCCCAGGAATCAAAGGATGAAGCGTCTCTTGCTAAGGTTTTTGGCAACAGACTAAGTCAAATTGCTCAGTCTTTGTTCAAGTAGTTCCGCTGCAATCATCTATGACCATCCCTGTGATTTAGCTGAAGAAGCAGCTTCGGGACATGGAAGCCAAGATCAAGGACCAGGAGGAGGAGCTGGATGAGCAAGCTGGCACCATCCAGATGCTGGAGCAGGTACAGGTGTTGACGGGTTGTAGTCAGACAGCGTATGTAACAGTTGCTAACTCAGTCATTCAGAAGAAACCTTATCTGATGACATATGGCAGCTTTTTGACTCTCACAAAAAACTGGGTTTTATTCCTCTGTATTGGGATGTAATGACAGGAGTCTGGGAGTACATCTACCAGGGTCCTTCCTCTATGAGTGGTCAGGCTGTTCCTGGTGTGTGTGTGTGTGTGTGTGTGTATGATGATTGATCTGTGTTTCAGGCCAAGCTGCGACTGGAGATGGAGATGGAACGTTTGCGTCAGACACATTTTAAGGAGATCGAAAGCAAGGATGATGAGGTGGAGGAGATCAGGCAGTCATGCAGTAAGAAGGTCAGGAGGATTAATGTTTCACCTTAACTGCACCACCTCATGTCTGACAGTAGGGGCACTGTTCTCTCAGCTTGAGAGTCTTCAGGACAGAGAAGGAGAGAAACTGTTTTAGTGCATCAGGTGTTTTATTTTCTTCCTGACATTTTCTGTGTTTAGACAAGCTTCATTCCTTCCTTCAGCATTGAAGAAAGAAATGAAATGTTGAAGAGAGAATCAGCTGAGCCAGTTTTTTACTACCTGACCCAGAGGGCTCATTTTCAAACTGAAAACCACTCTGTTTCCAAAGATCATTGGGGCAACACTAATCTAAATGCAGCGTCTCCACATAACAATAGTGCCAACAATAAAATATTCTGGAAAGTCACTATAATTTTATAATAAAGTTATATCACAAGGAGTCAGCTGGGCTGATCTCACTAGAGAGCACTTTTCATTAATCATGAGCGCTGTGATTAATACACAGCCAGGTCCCTACCCACTTCACATCAACTTTTCAAACTAGAAACATAAGATTGACTTCAAGAGAGCATTTATCCTGTCAGACATCTAAACATGACAGGCTTACAGGGCCTTCAAGAGACCTTTGAGAGACAGAAACCACCCCATGATGTCATGTCATGCATATAGACACAAGAACGTATCTAATTTTTAGGTGCATTTCATTAGAGTGTTTATATGTGTGTTTGTGTAGTTGAAGCAAATAGAGGTCCAGCTTGAAGAAGAGTATGATGAAAAGCAGAAGGTGCTGAAGGAGAAGAGAGAGCTGGAGGCGAAGCTTCTGTCAGCGCAGAGCAAGGTAAGGACACCAGATGGTGATGAGTGTCTGATCAGCTTTAAACAAACAGTTCAAACACTGAACACAATCACCTGCATGTGATTGTGTTCACCCGAGTGATGTTCAGGTGAAGACAGTTTGTCCAGGTTCTTTTAGGTTTCACTTTCTACAGAAAATGTCTTTCTAGGTTCACCTTCACTATGATGCATCATAAATGCAGGCGTGATTGTGAATCGCTCTAACTTATACTTACCTAAATTTATTCTAATGAACAGACAATAAATGGTTGGGAGTCGCTCCGTATAAAAAGTAAGAAGAGCAACAAGGAAGAGCAACCTGATCATTCCTTTTTGCCCAGGTGACAAACTGTGACATAGACACTGAGAAACGCCTGAAGAAGGACCTGAAGAGGACCAAGGCCCTGCTGGCAGATGCCCAGATCATGTTGGACCACATAAAGAACAACGCACCCAGCAAGAGAGAGATTGCTCAGCTGAAAAACCAGGTTTTGACACCCACCTTTAAAAAAAATGTTAAAATAGCAATTACCAGGACTGCTCATTATCTGAAATGATACTGATCACAAACTTTAAGATGCATCTTCAGCCAGCACCTCCTTTTAAAAAGGAATTATCTGGACAAAGCAGGTGGTCTGTATAAGTAAAGCTTTGGATAAACATCTGCTGTAAAAAAGCTAAAACTCAGTTCAATGGCTAACCTGAATTTTGAAGTTGGATTTAACATCAGACACTGAGATTTGTCTCCTTTACAGCTGGAGGAGTCTGAGTTCACCTGTGCAGCTGCAGTCAAAGCTCGAAAATCCATGGAGGTGGAGATAGAAGACCTGCATGTTCAGATGGAGGAGATCTCTAAAGCCAAGCAGATGGTTGGTACAATTCTCTGCAATGCTTCTCATCATTACAGCTTTTATTCTTCTAAGGAAGAAGCTTCTTTTCTACACTCTTCCTTTTATATTGGATCTGTTTTTTGAACCCAGAGTTTGTATTAACATTACCATTCCAAGTTTCTTTTCTTCATTCTTTCATTTCATTCATTGAAGATCAGGAACAGGATGGAATCCCTCTCCATAGCAACGCTCCCTCTGCCCTTCTCTTGGTAGAGTTGCCATGGGAAACTCTACCAATTCAGTTTGTTCCAGTTCACTTTATTGATGAAGTGCAAACTCAGAACAGCTGTCTCGATGCACTTTACAAATAACCAAATAAACAACCATTTTATATGCAAACAAAGCAGGCACACAAAATTCAGAAGCTAAAGCCCAGTTCACACTGCACGATTTTTTTGGCACGATTTTGCCCTTAAGACAATCTTAGAACCTTCTGAGTTCTAAGATTGTCACTTGCGACAATCGTAACCGATCATCCTGTCGAGTGTGCTGTGTTACGACTGATCGGGTCCACTCGGTAGAACGTCTGGACCACTTTGATCTAAAATTGGGGATATTCAACATGTTTGATCGTCTTGGCTCGTTTATTGCAGTGTCTGTGGTGTACCCACGGCGGGGAGCGAGAAGGCAGCCTGGTGATTGTGACAAGTAGCCAATCGGAAAGTGCTGTGATGTAATTTCTGAAATTGTCGGGCGAACCAGGCTTAAGCTATAAGACTTGCCATGTGTTATGAAATAAAAATGACCGAGCACGAAGGTGAAAATCATTGACAGGTTTATCACAAAACCAGACACTGATAAAACTGTGCCAGACAGAGTCAACACATTAGTGTCACACCAAGCGCAGAAGATCATAAACACTGGAGAGTAGGACAATCTAGCAGAGTGGTCATCATGTGGTCATTGTGTCCTCCAGAAGCTTCAGCTTGTGGAAACCTCCTGTAAATACTAAAACATCTTAAACACGCAAAACACTCAAACATGTTATTACTCAGACTGGAATTATTTAAAAAATTCCTCAGAGATCTCAAACAATATCTGCTTTTCAGTTGTGAACATGTGACATTTTTATCACATGTTTACAACATGTGTTGTTATGTAACATTAACATCTAATTCAGTTTGGTCAAAGAGCTCAAATATCACATTATATTTATTTTTTATGTAGATATTAGCAAAATTTTGGAAGGACAAGAGTATTTTCCCCATTTTTTGATCTGTGGAAAAAAGATGACATTTTCTCCCCACTGTTTTAACTCATGCTGGTCAGTTTGGTCAGTTTGCTGCTTTTTGTCTTATCAGCTGGAAGAACAGCAGAGCCGCCTTCAGAGAGAGAAGAACGACCTGCAGTCCAGGATGGAGGAGGATCAGGAGGACCTCAATGAGCTGATGAAGAAACACAAGGCTGCTGTGTCCCAGGTGCTCCTTGTCAGGAGAAGTAGTCGGATAATGACTTCTAGGCAGAAAGAACCTAAAGATAAAAAGGAATATTGAGTTATAGTGTTTTTTTTCCAGTGCAAGTGAAAAAAACCCCTTTTAATTGGCTCCTCTAAATGTTTAACCAGGTCTGCTTGTGTGATACCCTTCATGTTGAAGCAGATTTCAGTGCCAACTACAGTTTAAAAAGTCTGATTTGTATTTAAACAGTATTTAAATTGTATTTAAACGGTAACAGAGTATAATTTGATTATACTTTGTAATTAACAGTAATCTGATAAGGAGTGTTCAGTTTTATTGAAACAAAAAGCATCAAATATTTGATGTCAATTCACTTCATCTGCTGACTGTTGTGATCTGTCCTCTGTGTTCGTTCAGTTGGCTCAGAACTTGGCTCAAATGAATGACTTGCAGTCTCAGCTGGAGGAGGCCCTCAAGGAGAAACAGGAGGTTCAGGAAAAGGTTAGTTTTGGGATGGGTAAGCATCTGACTGAAACCTCTTCACTGAGGATTTCCATAAGCTGCATCTGAACTGTATATGCAGTTACTGTATGATGACTTAGGCTTGCTGTGATACACCCAACTTAGTATTGTTGAGCAGCCAAAGCCATCCACACAGTGACATTGGGGGAGACCAATGTTACTTTGATGACGGTGGTTAGGGCAGTCTGTATACAGAGAAAATAATAACACCTCATAGTACAAAAGTTATTTAGTTTTGTTGCAGGTATCCAGATTCTAAGGTGTGCTCATCAATCACATACTGAAAATTACTATATATTAGCTATTTGTTCTTATTCCTGGTCATTAAAGTGTTAATTATACAATTTATTTTAGTTAGAATAGGGACGATATACACTATATGTTAGCTGTAAGAGGAGAGATGCACTGAATCAGGTTATAGCATGAAGTTCTAATTTCCGCTATTGTAGAAATAAACATGTTCTTCACTCAGGTGGCTGCAGTGTGTTTCAGCTAAAAGCTTTTGCTCATGTATGACTTGTGGTTTAAAACATCAGCTTCACTAATTTTTAAGGACAGTCTGTGCAGCACTAAAGACTTCATATTATTGGGGCCTGCCATAGAAATGAATGGCAGGTACCTATTGTTCTTTGCCTCAAAATAACTGCTGCTTCCTACTACCATTGATGTGGCCCGTACCGCTGCGTTCCCTCACAATATATATAGAAAAACGTGCGGCTCAATCCCGTGAGGGGAGCTATTATTTTTGTTGGCATTTTGAGTAACTGTGGCAACATAATTAACAAAAAATGAGCCAAATTCAAGTCAAAACAAAAGACTAACTGACAGTTTCACTCAAAATAGACAGAACTTTGTCTCTCTCTGAGCTGCTCTTTAGAACTACAGTGATGGCAAAATGTCAGAATACAAACATGGTGAAACAACTGATATAAACTCATTGCATCTCTGAATAGTGCTGTTTGTTATATCTTACATTCATATCATATAATGGTTGCAAAAGCAACAAAAAATCTAGTGTGCTCTGGACTTAAGATGGGGTAAATGCACACATATTCATGACGTACTTTGATTAAATTCATAAATTTCCGTACCAAAACATTTGCTTACCAGGTGAGTCTCTCTAACCTGAGAATATGAACCAGTACTGGGTTGATTCTGTACCTTCAAATAATTTTAACAATGCTCCTATTGAAGATTCAGAACATACAGGAAGAGGTTTGAAAAAACAGTCTGTGTACTACATTTAAGAGAGATTCATTTTATCCATCAAAGAGTGATTTCATCACTGCTGATGTCATTGTTACCATTGAAGCTAACATTCTAATGATGCATTCACATCAAACACGTTTTGAGAGTCAGGCGATTCTGGTTTATATTAAAAGTCTATGTGGAGTGTTGGATGAGCTCGATGTGTCAAACATGACACGCCCCTGGACCTGGAGAAGGCACGACACGCCCCTGGACCTGGAGAAGGCACGACACGCCCCTGGACCTGGAGAAGGCACGACACGCCCCTGGACCTGGAGAAGGCACGACACGCCCCTGGACCTGGAGAAGGCACGACACGCTCCCTGGACCTGGAGAAGGCACGACACGCCCCTGGACCTGGAGAAGGCACGACACGTCCCTGGACCTGGAGAAGGCACGACACGCCCCTGGACCTGGAGAAGGCACCCAAACAGAGAAGCAGTCAATGTAGTTTATTACAAGGGAGTCACTTTAAAACCGTCCTCTTGTCTCCATAAAATCTGGGGTTCAATAATTGCCCTTCAATAAAAGGGCAATTATTCGAGACCACAGGTTGGTCTCGGCTTACGATGCCGTTTCTGGTCGACAGTCCAGTGCTTTTGGGTTGTTAAAGGGGGGAAAAAAGAGGAAAAACAACAAACCCAAAACAATCTAAACATGCAAATCACAAGAAGAAGTAGAAGCAACAAAGAAAAACACAATCATATTTTCCCCAGTACAGCTTGTCTCTGAGACAGATAAGGTATTATCTATCCATCCTTTGTTTTCAACAGATTGTCCAGTTCTGAGCAACTGTGTGGCTTTTCTCTGTCACATCGGAGCAGTTAAAGACGGACGTGCAGTTAATCAGCAGCCACCAGTTTTAGTGCCTCTTCAGCAAATCTGTTCCCAGCAGCTGAACCATTGAGTTATCAGTTGGTTTGAACTGATAACTCACGACAGCATTATTATCAAGCCTGTAACAACCACGACAAGAAACGACGTGACATATCCCGCAACTTCTGCCGTTCACAGCTTTCTCCACAGACTGTTGTCAAAGCCTTTAAAGGCCTTCTTCATTTGTTCCTGCAGCAGCTCGATCATCTTGGTGCTGATGTGTTCGTCCTTTGTTTTCAGCAAGTTCTTTAGCTGCAAGCTGCTGTGCGTCTTCTTCAGCTCGACAAGCGCTTTGCTGTACATGCTGCTCCGCTTCTTTGCCGTTGTCGCGAATTTCTTTGTGATGCCGTCATTCAGTGACGTCATGTCAATGACGTCATAGGGTATAAAACATCTTGTCAAGTCTTCCGTTTTTGGCCAGGAGATTATTAGTAGTAGTAATTCTTTTGAACATGAGTTTTGTGTTTGTTTGTTGTTGCTTTTGACCAATAAGATACACAGAATTTCCGGTTGTGAGATGATAAAAAGTATCATCATCTCAGGTTAGGGCTCTGCCTTACTGTCCAAGGCAGAGCCCTTTTATCTTAATTAAAGTATTATCTATTTCTCTTACTTGTTAGCCATGTTTAGTATATTGAATGGAGTAAGTCAATTAGACACAGTATGCTAGTGGTGGTCCACATGCTGCTGACATGAACATATTTGTAAAATTAGCATAAAATTACTAACGTGGTTCAAGTCCATGTTACTCACATTTTTTTTTTTTGCTAAGCTTAGCATTGATGCTAATTTTTAGAATGCTGTGTCCAAACCGACGGTCACACTTTGGCAGGACCCGGTTAAATTTCTTCAGGAATTTTCTAGTTTAAGTTAATAATACTCTCTGGTCTAACAGCACTGACATGGGTCTGCTCTGAATCAGATGCAGGTCCTCCAGAGCCAGCTGGAGTTCCAGGAGCAATCCATGGTTGAGAAATCTCTGGCCAATCGTCAGGAGGCCAAGATCCGAGAACTGGAGACCAAGATGGAGTTTGAGAAGTCGCAGGTCAAACGGTTGGAGGTGAGGAGCCATAGTGGGACTTGAGTAGTCATCAGTATGTATGTGCACAGCTAACGACAGAGGTCTGTTTATGTAGTGGTCCTACTGACCTCCTGATCTTTTTTTTTTTTTTTATCATCAGATGAATTATTGTGGACAATAATCCAGAGTTATTGCCCACAATAATTCTGAATTACTCTCAAGTACTTCAGTTATTGTTGGTTTGGACAAAAGGCAGGTGTGGAATGAGCAGCGTGGGTGATAGAAGGCGCTAAGACCCGCCTCCTGAGTCTGACTGGTTGCTTCAAGTTAGCACTGGGAGAAGAGCGCTAACTGAACTTTTTTCCACATATTGTCTCATAACATGCTGTCATTATATAGTGACAGTTTCAACAAAAATAAAAAAAAACCTTTTTATTAAAGTTATGTATTGAAGTTTTAATGGTTAATGCAGTGGCATCTCAGCAAAGAAGAATGGATTAGAATCCTTCATGAATGAGTCAACAGTGCTCTCTTTCCTAAAACTTTACACAATGACTTTAAAAGAAAAGCCAGGAGGCCAGAAGGATGAACAGATTACCCCTTACCTGTGTCCAAAACCTGAAAATTATCTTTATAAAGGAACAATGAGCTCATTTATTACATTATTTTGGTTTCTGTAAACTTCCAGGCATGTGGTAAACTAGTTTGGTGTATATTTTTGCAACTTTTTGTCTTGCTGTACAGAATCTTGTAGCTCGTCTGAAGGAGAATATGGAGAAGCTGACAGAAGAGCGAGACCAGCGCATCAGCAGCGAGAATCGTGAGAAGGAGCAAAATAAGCGGCTGCAGAGACAGATCCGAGACATTAAAGAGGAAATGGGGGAGCTGGCCAAAAAAGAAGCAGAGGCAAGCCACAAGAAACACGAGCTGGTAAGGAGGAAGAGCTTCCAGTCATCAGCGTTATTCCTGTCTTAAAGACTGGACTCTAGGTTGGAGTGCTACTTAGCACCAGCTAACATGACCAGGTGTCCGTCTCCCTTGTTAACAGGAGATGGACATTGAGAGCCTAGAGGCTTCAAACCAGAGCCTTCAGGCAGACCTTAAGCTCGCCTTCAAAAGGATAGGTGACCTGCAGGCGGCCATCGAGGACGAGATGGAGAGTGATGACAACGAAGACCTTATAAACAGGTACAGAACCGATGACCTGAAAAATACCGAGGTGATAACAACTGTGTTGTGCCAACTCTGTATCAGTTAAGCCAGGTTAACATGAACAGATTCTTGCTTATAGTTCATTACTTATTATTTTTTATAAAATTTTAATGTTTTTAAATATGTAAAAAATATATTTTTATGAAAGTGACATTCTGCAGAAATTGGTTGAGAATTATTTCAGTAATAAATTCATCATTATTTATTCAATTAATCATTTTGCCCTTAATAATAGAAAAATAATACTTCCTCTTAGACACAAGCTGAGAGAATCTTCATCTGTATGAATATCCGTAATATCCCTTCAGTTGTTTATCTGCAGGATGGTCAGAGCTCAGAGCAGGAAGCTGCAGCTTCTCTCTGTGTGTTTGCTCTGTCACTCGTCTATTAACACCAAAAATATTAATAGACGATCAGTCAGTTTGACCTGATAGGCTGTGGGGTTGGGCTGAGCCTTCAGTTGATATCCTGATGTAGAAAGTGAAGCCAAAGGCAGTGCAGCTGTCAGATTTTCTAAAGGGAGGAACATCCCAGCATCAGACACTCACACAAATATTTTATTTACTCTCATTTCTGCAATTTGCTTCTCATAATTTTATGTCCTTCTGTTGTCTTTCATGTTTTTTCTTTCCTTGTCTTTTCTTCCTTGCATCATAACCATCATCATCACTGTGACCAGTTTGCAGGATATGGTGGCAAAGTACCAGAAAAGAAGAAACCGAATGTGAGGATCCTGGTCTTGTGTTGTTTCTTTCTTTGCTGGAAGTAATGATGCATATATCACATGACGGATCAAAGCTTAGCTTTTATTTTCTCCATCATTTAGTTTATAAAACTTATCAGTTTTTCTCATGGAGTAAGCAGTGACGTTTACTGTGTCATAAATGCATCATCAACACATTCAACCCACCTGTGCTTTTTCATTGCATGCCTTCACATCCAGCTGAGTTACCATCACTACTATTAACCGCACTATGAAGCAATTTCTCTCCTTTCAGCAGCAATAAACATCTGTCTTGATTTTGTTTTTTCACTGATGCTTCAGCCAGTGTGCAGCACATCAAGGTGCCCCAGACACCATGAATCACCTGTTGTCTGTTTGCTCTGCTTCTAGCTAAATACGTCTCATTTCTGCCTGACTGAAGGACGCTTTCTGTTGTTGGAAGAGTTTCCTCAGTGTGAGCAGCTCTGCTTTCGGCCATGGACCTCACCTGGTTGTGGCTGATGTGTAATCAGTCAACGCTGGTTACATGTGGGCATTTTACCACATGGTTACCCGTTATCTGAATGACTTTATATCATTTTGTGGACCATTCAGATTGTACCATAGAAAAGACATATCACCTGTTTGGGTTTCTCATGTTTTAGTGAAAAAATAACAAAGTATTATACTGCAGGTTGTTGTCTGCCTGACAGACAGCAGTTAGTGCCTGTTCTGCTCCCACAGATTTCATCCCAGATTTCAACTAATAGTTAAGTGCACTGCACTTAGCAATGCTCACCTTTCTGCATTGATCCTAAGTTTGTTTGAGCTGCAAATCATTGATGGACATAAAAAATGACTACCAGTAATTTATTCTTGAGTAGGATTTTCAGAAGCGCCTCTAAGTTTAGAGCAGAACACATTTATCAGACTTTGTGTCATTAATTACATATTAAGAAAACACAATCAAAATGAACTGATAGGTGTTCCCAAAGGTTCAGGCAACAGCAAAATTTTCATCTGTGGGTTTCCCTGCTTAATGCCTTTGCTTTACAAAGCATATATAGGGCCTTTTCTGTTTAAAGTTTGTATTGGTTTCATTTGTTATTGTAGAAAAATGATGTATAAGACTGATACTTAAGTGTGATTGATTGCTGAAAAATTAACACAACGCAAGCGATGATCACCCCCTGCTGGCCCTGGAGGAGTGAATGCTGCAACTCAATGATTCAATGCAATCTGCTGGGTTTCCTTAGATAAAAACTTTTTAAATTGCTTTCAGTAATTTACTGAGCTTACTGTACTGTCTGATGACTAAGAACAATAGGATTGGATGGATTCTATTGCACACAATAGGATGCAATAGAATGCAAATAAATATTTCCAATCAATTTTCAAAATATTGAATGGAAATTTAATATTTTTTAAATTGCCTCGAGATGACATTTGTTGTGAATTGGCGCTATAGCTTAGTTCTCCCAAAGCGGAGTAGATTTAATATTGAAGACCTAGAGTAGATATTTTGCATATTTTTATTGTATTTTATTCTTTATGACAATTTACAACTACCTGCATGTCGAAATGAATCTTCTCAAACAACAACAGGGATTATTGAATTGAAAATTGCAGTATGAAGCTTCTTGACCTTTACTGATTGACCTTTCTCAGTTTATATTATGAGGCTTTTGGACACAAATATGTGATAATTTCTTAAGTGTTTTTGTTATTGCTTTTCTAAAGGTAAGGCCTGAAATTATTCAGCTACCCTGTAGATTTAGATAAAAAATAATAATTTTTCTTTAACCAACAATTCTCTGACAGGAACTGAGACGGGTCCTTATAAACAAAAGAATGATCCGTTTAGAAAGAAAATAATACATCTGTTTTTATTGACATTTTATTCAAAAAATTGTTAAATTCTTCATGCTTTTCTGAGTAACTCACAGAGAAATCATTTTTGGCATCATGAACCCTTGTAAGTACGACTAAGTGATCCAAAGAGTTCCTGAACCTCCTAATCCACAGCCTGTCATGTAGCTCCATGCAGCTCCGTCTGTCTGCTTCTAGATGTTCTCTGTCTGTCCGTCTTTTGTCCAGATGTAATGCTAAAGTCCTCGTCTGCCTCCGCACTAAACCCTTAACCTGTTCTTCCTCAACCGTAATGACAGAAGACGTCTTCCTGGGCTCGCTCCCATTGAACCCTAACATTGTTCTTCCTTTCTAAATGTCAGAAGACGTGTCTGTATTTGACTACCATTTCCATGGCTGCCTCTAACTCTCTCCTCTTCTGCCTCTAACTTCTCTTCCTTTCCCTAACTGGTGAGCAGTCAGGGCCACTCAGACACAGACTCTGAAGTGGAAGACCGTGTGGATGGAGTGAAGTCCTGGTTGTCCAAAAATGATAGCACTATCAAGAACCTGTCAGATGAGGACAGGTCAGTGAAAATGTGTCAGTTGTCTCTGCAGAAGATGCTTGTCTTATACATTGGAAGCAGCATAAACTGATAGCTTACCTTTTGCTAATATAGGTATTTTTTGCTTATATTCACTTCTGTTTGCTTGTAGAACAGAAAAATAATACATTTGTATGTTTTACAATTTATACTTTTATATGTTATATATATATATATATATATATATAAAACTTAAATGAGTCAACATTTCCCCTGAAATGACATTTCCATGGTTGAATCATTGTGATTTTATTATTTAAAATATAACTACTTAACTTTTGGTAAAGCATGGTGACACCTGCAATACAGTAGCATTATTCCTATAATGGAAAAGAGGGACATTTTCCAGCTAGCAGCAGAGCCAAGAAGAATCCAAAAACTGATTGAGTGTCAGTGTGGAGGAACGTAACAAGAATTTATGTGATTTGTATTACAATATTTCACATTTATCTGTTGTAATTATTGGGGGAAAATAGCCAGTCATAGTGAAAGTCCCACACTATACATGGCAGTGCAGCACGCTGAGCCCTGCTTCACTTCCTGTTGAAGCCTGGAAGTGAAGCAGAAATGAGCCAAACATAAAGTGGGCTTTGCACACAGTGCCAAGTTCACTCAGTGATTGGTTGAAGCTAAACTTGAGAACTTAAAGGTTGAATTTCTCTGTAATCCATTTGATGTGACTATAAAACCATCCAGTCACAGACATAGGTTCCCTCAGCTGCTGCCTGATGAAAATGATCAGAACATTCCACAGGAGTCATCTCATGGATTCTGTCCATTAGAAATCCTGGGGTCATAGTTTACGACCTTCACATGTCCTCCTCGTGTCCTATAACACTGAAAGGTCTCTGTCTCCTTCATTTCCTCCCTGTTTATTTCCCAGGATTTCTTATACACTTTCCTTGAATATGATCTCATATTACTTTTATATTTAGTCCATTTTCTTCTCCATTTGCTTGATTCAACTTTGTATTCCTAGTTTGTCATGAGTTTTCCTGTGTTCTCCTTTGTTCACTTTTTTCACACTGTGTTGTTCTAGATGTGCTGTAAAAACCGACTTAAAGGAAGGAAAAGAGTGGAAAGAGGCTAAGGAGAAACATAAAGAGCAGAGAGAGCTACAGACAGTCAGGCCGGTGCCTGTTGTGGCCTCTCTGAGTTATAGAATAAAACCTGACCTGGATTTCATCGTAGACAAAAGTCCCTCCCTCCTCTGGTCTACGAAGAAGAAAGCAGAGTCAGGCGACATCCAAAGCAGATGCAAAACTGAGCTGCTAAACCAGAAATGTCATGTTGGCCCTCATTTAGCCTCTTCTAGAAAACCTCCTCTTTCACTGGATGACTTGAGTGACGGTCAGTCAATCATCTCTCAGGCTGGCTCAGAGGCTAACGGTAGCATCAGGAAAGGTACAGACAGCCGTTGGGGTCAGTTTAATCTTTCATTCACTAAGCCAGGATCATACTCCACCCCTCCTGAGATAAACCTGAGGAATAAGGTTCATCCCGGCAGCAGCTTGGGGCTGACAGGCCTATACACACACCACCAAAGCATCTCTGGTACAGATGGGGCCAGCAGCAGCCGGTGTCCTCCCAGTAGGAGATCAAGAAGTCAAAGTCCTGGAAGTGTTGGCCAACTTGATTCCCAGGTATTCCTAGTTGGTAGCAGTTACCTTGGTGACGGTGGCATTGACCTAGATGACAGTAGAAGTGTGGTCTTAACTGAGCGATCCATGTTCAGTCCTCTGTCTTCCATTGGTCGCAGTTTATCAATGCCTCCACCCAGAGACAGGCCCACTTCTGCTGATCTGCCGATTGATACCCTGGACATTCGGCCGGTCAGCCGTCAGAACTATCTTGACCCTGACTTGGAGAAAGCCATCAATGAAGTGCTGAGTTATAAACCGATCAAATTCAAGCGCAGGAGCTTGGAAGACTCTGAAGATGATGAAAGATCCAGGAGTAATGAATATGAGAGCCGAAAGATGGAGAATGGAGAGAGGACGTGTCCCACCAGAGGTGTTAGATGTTCTGAATCTGCTGTGGATTGCAGGAGATCATCCTCCCATACCAGCAGCCGTCACCATGGCAGCAAGAGCAAAAAAAAGGGCAAGAAAAAGAGAAGCCACAGCTCTGAGTCCGACAGTTCTGGAGACGATCCTGTTGAAGGGAGCGACTCTAAAAGACGGGTCAAAAAGTCCCAAAAAATGTCCAAGAAAAAAGAGAAACGTCCATCATCGTCAGTATCTCCTGAATCAGATTCTGAGTCAAACTTTACATCAACTTCTGATGGGTCTACCATTTCCTACTGGAGTTGCAGTAGTGTGAAATCAGCCGTGGGTAGATCGGTTCCCAGTCCAGATGAGGAGGAGACTCTGCCAGCGAGCAAGAAGCAGCCGATCAGTAAGAAGAACGAGAAACAAAGGAAGAAGAAGCTGAACCGTCTGATGATGAAGTACTTGTACCGGACAGAGAGTGACTGAGGCAGACAGTAGGTTGCTAGCTTGCAGGATGCTGTGAAGCATGGTGTGACCTAATCAATCACAATGACTAACATTATCAGCCGTTCACTCAGCCTGGATGAGACGGCCGGTTTGTTTCAGTTAACCCCGGGTGGAAAGCTTTGTGCTGCTGTTTAGTAGCTCCATATCTGTCCTAAAGCGAGAAGCACCAGAAGCTGTTTAATATTCCACCCAGTTTACTGCATGTTGAACATTTTAAATCAGTTTCTTTAAAGCACTTTGTGTTTATCTCTCTCTACCAGTTTTCTCTGAACATTATCTCTGGTACACAGAGCTGAGGGTTTTCAGTTGATCACTTCATGTTCAACAGCTGTTCCCGACAACTTCTATAAAATACTTGCCTTTATTTCAAGTTTCTGTATTGTATGTATCTGATGCCAGAAGAATCTCATACAGCCTTTTATGAGGGAATACTTTCATCTTGGTTCTCTGAGATGTTTCTCTTCACCACCGAATCAGGACTAAAGGGATGCAGACAGCAGGCAGTGATTATTCTGCCTCTTCTGCTGACAAGCTGAAGTAGCAGCAAAAACATCAGATATTCTCTAACCCAGTGGTTCTCAATCCGGGTCAGTCTCTGTGGTGTTTCCAGCTAGAACTAGAATCTCTCAAATGAACAAAGTTAAAATAGAGCTGAGCTGATCCAGCCTCACTGTCCACCAATCTCTGCCGAAACAAAATAAAAATAAATAACAATAAATCCATCAAAATGATGGACAGTGATTTTGATAGTGGGCTGCACAATGGAGCGGTTGGTAGAAGGTCCTGGGTTCAAATCCCAGCCTTTGGTCTTCCTGCATGGAGTATGCATGTTCTCCGTGTTCATGTGTGGGTTCTCTCTGGGTGCTCTGGCTTCCCCCCTACAGTCCAAACACACGACTGGCCTGTGTGTGTCTGCAGTCCTGAGCAGACCCTGCTTCTCGCCCACTGACTGCTGGAGCAGACACAAGAACAGAGTGTGGAGTACAGAATGGATCACAGTGGAACGAGACAGAACAACAAAGTCTGAGATCACGTTTAGTCAAACTAAACTTTATTAAAAGAACTGGTAGAGGATCACGCTAACTGCACAGACTGCGCTTCTTTTGGCTTCTTTGTGAAAATGAAGCACTCTGGTTGTTTGCAGTCTTTTCCCTGTCAGCGTGTTCGTTAACAGATTGTCTCCTCTGTGTGCTGCTGCAGCTCCCCCATCCGCAGACGCTCCCATTACGACAAGTCTGATGAGGAAGAGGAAGAAGTGAAGGAGGGCGGTCCGGGGACAACCAGCTCGTCCCGCTCCAGATACAGATTCAGCAGTCATTTGAAAGATGATGATGATGATGAGGAGGAGGAGGTGTCATAGTGCACTCAGTCAGATGTAACAGTTTGCTTTGCATGCAGAATTGCCTACAGTGTTGGACAATCATGCACAACAGTAATGCAGTGATCTGCTCCACCAGACATGTGGAGTCAGAGGAGCGGATGCAGCAGTGAATGCTGGTGGCTGCTTGACCTGCAGACTCTGCCACACACAAGCTCTTCATCCACAGTTCACACCTTCAACACCAAAATCCTACAGGTTTCCATGTATTGCCAGGAAGCATTAGCTTGCAGCACATGTGTATACTCTGTAAACGTTTAACAATGAATGCTTAGACCTAAGAAAAGCACCAGCATCCGTTCCTTCTTTCTTTGAACAAGTGCCGTTTCAAGAAGCAGAAGCTTCCTGAGCTGCTGCACTGTAAATCCATGACCCTCATTATCATGTGTTTGTTGTAGCCTCATAAAGTCTGCTCTTTATTTTCCTTCAGTTTGCTCCCCACCCTGTACTCCTCCCAAAGAGAGAAGACTGCATCACTCACATGCTACAAGGATCTTTTGTTTTCCTCCTGAAAACTTTTAACAGTTTGAAGTTAACTTGAATTTCCAAAGTAAATACCAGATTAAAACACAGCGGCTTTGTTGTTGCTTTTGCTATTTACTCACTGTTTTAACATTGATGTAGTTTCCTTCTTCATGGAATCCAGCTAATATTGCACCATTTTATTTTAGATATTATTGTTTCCCCAGAATTAGTCGACACACATGCATTAGCATGCTGAAAATGCCTTTTTTAAGAAAATGTTTAATTTTTCCGGGGGCCTATTTTTGTTTTGGTCTTTTTTTTGTTTTGTTTTGTTGCTAATAGGAAATAATACAACCCAGGTGTGAAAGCAAAATGTTGAGTTTTTTTGTTTCGTCTTTTTTTAAACAAAGAATTGATGAGGTTTAGTCTGGATGGGCCACCATGAAACGCTCTGTTAGCTGCAGCAGCAACAAGCCTCACCAGGTCTGGTTCTCCTCTGGTGCTTCTTCACATGAACACCCTCATCTCCACACACAGCCATGGAACAGCTTGTGGTTGCCAGGACAGCTATTTAAGCTCTATGGCAACCTGTCACCATGTGGGTGCAGCAGCAGTCTGGCAGTGTGCATGTGCTACTAACCACATAGCATACTAGTGTTACGCAAACCGTTTAACTTCCTGAATAGTTCAAGTGAACACACTCACACACTCAGTAAAGTGGACTAATTTAGGAATTAGATCATCAACATAAAAAGTTCCAGTAAGAACCAAGTTTTAGGTTCCAGTGTGTTTGAATGAGCTGAACGGCCCTTTGAGTTTAGTGCATCATTCCCAACTAGGAAGCAGAAAAGGTTCTTAAAACACAGACAGCCTCATTCATATGGTGACGTCATTCCTGGAAGCACTGATCTGCACAAACAGAGAACATCCTGGTAACCACTACTTCATCACTACTTCATCACTACTTCATCACTACTTCATCACATGACCAGTTCCAGGTGGTACTTCCTGATTCTGACATCGTTTGAGCTTCACATTTCTGCTGTGTGACTGTGTGTGTGTGTGTGTGTGTGTGTGTGTGGTTGTGTGAATTACACATTACCGCATCTGCTTTACTGCTTTCATAGTGATGTATTTAAAACTGCCTATAAACCACTTAATTTAAGTTAAAAACACAAAACACAAAACAAAACAAAAACCTTATTGATGTCAGGAACATGACGAGTCAGCGTTGTATATTGAAATGGTGTAAATGTGTAATAAGGAAACGGCATGTACATTTTTGAAAGGATTAATGAGACACTGGAAAATATTTGGTGTACAGAGCCGGAGTGTCCCAGCTGGTGGTGGGAGGCGGAGGCAGAGCGGCCCGGCCCGGTCGCTCTCCGTCTGACCCGCTGCTCCCACTCCAAGCATCATGTTTGGATCTTTTATTGGTTCTGGCGTCGACGATCCACACGTCTCCATCGTTCCTAACTAACCCACAGCCTGTGGAACCAAAGTCCCATTTAAGCCTTTTGGTGGAGTTGTTTACTGTGTCACATTTGGCTCATTTTAATTTGAGCAACAAAAAAATCTGTTCTGAAACCTGAACATGTGTTCAGTTACTTGACGTGTGGTGATGAGTTTCAGTGAGTCGTTTTGGGTCCAGTCAAAGGCGACTGCATGCAGTCCGTCTGAGAGCTTTGGGTGGAATTTGATATTGTGTGATTTTTGGATGCTTTTTTAAATATATCTGATACCGACACAAAAGTCAACGTATTTTTACTGACATGCACCTCTTTATTTTTTGTTTTTTGTTTGGCTAACCCCTTATTCACTGTATTTATATACAAAACTTGTATGATTCATTTTAGCTTTGGGAAACTCTAGTTTCTTTTCTTCACTGAAAAATTGACCACTTGTTAATTTTATCTTTGCAATATTGTAAATAAATTTTAGTTATTGACTTGAAGCGCCTTTGACGTTGGCTTTTTCTGACTCAGCGAGTGACTGCTGTCTGCTTACTAAAGAGTTTTCCTCACTGATGTTTTCACACATAAAAATAATGAATGGTAACTCAGACACAATGTCTTCTGGGAGTTGAGGAAAGTCCCAGCAGCTCGTTACTGAGAGGAAGCTCTGAGAACAGCCGGTATGTCTTAATATGTAAACATGTTTCTGTTGATGCACAGATAAAATTACTCAGGATCTACATCTACAGTTACTCTTGGAAGAAGTTTCATTCAGATACAATTTTATTGTCATATTTCAAGTCAGACTAAAAATGACAAGGTCTGAATGTCAGAAAATTTAAAAGTGAAGAGAAAAATAACTTGTGAAATTATTTGACTCTAAAGGTGTTTTTGCTTTGTAATAAGATCCCCTTCAGGTGGTCACTAAGGTTTAAACTTTATCTAGATGGTGAGATCACTAAGCAAAGGGAACCAGAACTCCATGTGATTTAAAAGGCTGGTTGTTGAACACATCTAAAACTGATGACATCATGAGTTTTAGAGCTTTTTGCAGATTCTAACAATGTTCTGAAAGAATGAAAGAGTTGGAGGAAGGATTCATGAATCCAGTCCTGATCCTACAAAGCTGATTTCATCTTTGACTGGAAACGTCTGATTTTGAAAGGTGAAAGGTCAAAGGAAGGCTCTTCTCGCAGGCTGAGCTCACACAGGAGCTTACCAATGACTGGGCCGAACTTGAAGCCATGACCTAAAGGAGAGGAATCATAGAAGTAAAAATAAATAAACGGATCCATGTCACGACCAAGACAACAGCTAAAGGCCGAGGCTGACAGGAGACGGCTGAGCCTCCACAGTATAACTACATGCTCAATGCTTTGGAGATTCTCAGCATGAATCACATAGAGCTTCACATTTCATACAATAAACATTTTCTGAAAAGGCCTAAATAAAAAGAAATTCTATATATTGAGAGAGAGTATTTTTCTGTAATTCAAAGGAAATGTATAAGTGCTGACTAAAAAAAATGCCCCCCAAAAATATTTGCAGTATGAACCTGCACAACAGCATGAGGAGCTGCAGTCCTGTGGCCAACACAGCAGGATATAAACGTTAAAAAGAAAATGTTTATGCTGGCTCAGAGACCTTAGAAAAAAACCTTCTATTTGTGATCAGGTTGTCGACAGTAGGAGAGGTTGCAGTAACTGTTATGGCGTCCTGGCTTTCAATATATGACTCCTTAGTTGGCTTTGATGTTTTTGGAAACATACCTGAGAATCCTGCTCCAATGATGATGTTGCTGTGGTTTGGATGGTGATCCAACACAAAGTGGCGATCAGGAGTTAGCTACACAAACACAGCAAGCAAAATAGAACGAGTCAGATATGAAATGTTTTACTGATACATAAAGGCAACCTGAATTATGCACATTTATGTTTTTTTTTTCCTGCAGTTTCACATTTTCTGCCTCCTTTATTAAACCTCTGCAGCCATTTTTAAAGCCCTTTTAAAAAAGAGATCAAAATTCTGCCTCTGGAAGAACAAACAACACTCCTTTAAACCAAAGGGCCAATTCTGGCTAAAGGGCCAACTAGTAGTTAGTTCATCACTAAAGGCCTGGTGAACTAACAACGCCTTTCGTTCGCCACAAGAAGGCGTGGACTACATGAAGCCGAGAACAAAATGACCTGAACTTCATCCCAATGCGGCAAGAAGGAGAACAGATTTCAGAAGTTCAGCCTGACCTGCAGAGATCTTACGCCTGAGTATAAATACTAACATAGAGCAAACCCAAAACAACCCAAACACACCCAGAGCATGACACTTCAAGGCAGAAATACTTCTGGGGGTTTCTGCAGCCACAGAGAGCCCCCTCCTCCAGCCTTACTGTGTACATGCAGCTCTCCACCACAGCAGGCTCAGGAACCAGGCCGGGTATGCATCTGGAAACGTATCGCTTCAGGATGTCGATGTCAGACGTGTCCTTCTGCAGGTCTCTGTAATCCGGGTCAATCTTGCTGCCCATGTGGTAGCAAACCTACACACAGTAGGAATACACCAGCCTACAATTATTGCACTAAAACGGCGCTTTGCAGTCTGAATATTGCGCACACTGATATTGCGATGATGATATTTTGTGCTGCCTCACTTTCAACCGTTGAGGAAATGCTAGATGTGTATCACACACTCACCCACCTTCACCAAGTCTGGATACTCATTCGACGGGAGGCCATAGATGTGTTCTTTAGCCTCCAAACTCCCAGTGACCACAAAGCATGGAAAACGCTGCTTCACACCGTAAGTCCCAGGAGTCTTTTCTCTCCAGTAGCACACATTAATCTTAGCAGTCTGTTGTGCAAAGACACAACAACATAACTCAGTCTGACATGCATGGTTAGGTTTGCTGGATGATACATTTTGCTGGACGATAAATTGTCCCAGAACATATTGTGATAAACGATGATGTTGTTATGAGACCATTTTCAAGTAATGTGATAGTAATAATGGCTTTATAAAGAAAGAACACATACTGAAGGATCAATAGCCTTTAATAGAGTTTAAAAACTAAGTTTTCTCTAAAGTGATGCTGACTGTACAATTAAGGCAGGAAATATGTAGCCAGAAAAAAGAAAAAACTAAATCAACATTCAGCACAGACCCTGTATTCTAACTTTATGATACTGATATTTAAATATATCGCAATATCATATAATATAATCAAGTTGATCCTGTGACGTGTCATACTGTACATGCCGCCATCTCAACACTGTCACATGACACCATGTGTGGATACCTCCAGTGGTAACTGGAAACCAGTGTGAGCCAGGAGCTTATTGGTCCAGGGTCCAGCAGTGATCACCACATTTCTCGCTTGATAGGCTCCTCCAGAGGTCGTCACCTTGACAACCGGACCAGGCTTGATTTCCATAACCTTCTCATTATCTCGTATGACTCCACCCAACTTCTGAAACTGACCCTGGAGAAACAAAACCAAACGTGTTCCAGGAGCGTTTCAAACCAAAGAAACAAATAAAAACTGTTTATATCAGGACATTATTTCTAAACATCATGTCACTTAGTAGTTATTGTACAGACAAGATTGGGTTTTTTTTAATACAAAACAAAGTAAGTCAGGTTAACACAAACAGCATAAAGATTCCAAAACACATATGGTTTTAGTTTATGCTACATTAAGTGAATGTTTCCAACATGTAACTGTACCTTTAAACAAAGTGAAATGGATATAAGTGAGATGCCTGCGTTGCAGTGAAGCTGAGCCATACCTGAACCGCCTTCAGGGCACGGTCTGCAAACAGAACACCGGCGCTTACATCCACCAGGGCCCCGTGGCCCTCAGACAGAACCACGTTGGGGATGTGCTGGTGGAAGTTATCACGGCTCAGAATCACCGTGGGAACTTTGTTCTTCAACAAGGTCGTCTTGACCAGCGGGTAATCCCCACTGGTTTCTGGTCCCATGACTAGCAGTCCAGTTTGTCTGTGAGGAGAGATGAAGGCGGCAGGATGGACGGACTGCTGGGCTCACCGAGGCTAAACACACAGTTTGTTCTTGTACTGATAGAGAACAAGGTCATGTAAAAATAAAAGGGCACGACTAATATGATAAGCATCACATCCAAAAGTGCATGATGTGTATTAATACAGGTGCAGCATGTAGATACGTTTGGAAAAAAAATTCATTTTGTAGAAAAAGTCAAACATTATTTGTCATTTTGCTTGATCTTCCTGTGCAAGCCTGGGTCCTTCACCCCAAAAACACCAGTTTGGTTAATTAGTTTCTCTAATTCATCCTTGTGTGTGTGAGTGTGTGTGTGTGTGTGTGTGCGTGTGTGTGAGTGTGTGTGTGCGTGTGTGCGCGTGTGTGAGTGTGTGTGTGGATTGCTGTTTGTCCATTGTTGACCTCCAGCTCCCTGCAGCCCTGCAGAGGTAACCAGTATGTATGTACTTTTAGAAATGACTGAGAAAAGAGATTGAACTTTTTTCACAATATTCCATCACTTTAAATGTAACATTTACAGTTTGTTGAATCTCAGTCTGGTCAAGCCTTCACGTTGTGTTCAAACACTTTTCCACTCTTCATCTCAGCTGTTGGCTGACCTGTACAGCGTCACTCCGGCCTCCTTCTCCAGCTGGGCCCACATCTCATAGGCCTCCTCCATCATCTGGGTGTAAATGTCCTGCTCATAGGCTCTGCGTATGATGCGCGTCTGGCCGTGGGAGCTGCCTCGGCTGTGAGGCAGAACGAACTGGAGGAAACAGAAAACATGAAGTAACTTAATCACGTCCTGCTGTACAAAAAAACTGCAGCTGTGATCAACTGAAGTACAGAAAATGATTTGCTTAGTGTGAAAATAATAATAAGATTATGACTCTCTTTGATTCTTGTCTGTTTGACCCTCTGAGGTTTGGGATCTAAATGGCCGTTTTTGACTAACTTTGAATTTACCCTTATATTTTCACCTTAAAAACTATTTACCCTGCCTCGTTTTGTATCATTATTTTCAGCACAACCTCAACTTTATGATTTCATTTTGACAAAATGTATTATCACAGTGGACCAAAAAATGTTATCAGCTGAATCAAAACCTTCAGCTTGCATGTTGAGCCCAATCAAATAATCTATAGGAGCATTTCCTTTGAATTTAGTCAGTTAAGTAAACTACATGAATGTCTCAAAGACATAAAACACAGATAACTTTAGTCAAGCTGCAGCACATTGTAGAACATGTTCACAAGATAATTGTTATTTTTGTCGTTTCAGTGGTTTCAATGGGTAAGAAGCAAACTGACTGATGAGGAGTTGATTTTGTTATGAAAATAGTAAATGTCCTGTTCTTGTAAAATCAAGTCTATTTGAATCCTACATTCAGATGCTTGAATGGCTACAAGCTACAAGCTACAAGCTCCTGCATTGTAGCCTGAGCTGCTCTGGGGCAATCTGACAGAGGCAACACTGCCATGCAATCATTTACATTGTTTATTGTCAGTTCAGCTTGTTCAGGCCGAGTATTAATAAAAATAAACTAAAATTAAATACTGTTCAATATTCCATCATTCTTGGTTTCGATATTTATTATTAAAATAGACTCTGAAAAGATTTTTTTTTACCCCGTTTGTCGAAGTGACAACGCAACCTCTGCTGTAACCGTAGTAGATGATTAAGAAGCCCAGTTTGATCCGGCCTTCACTCGCCCCACTGTCTGCAGAGCAAAGTGCACCTGTTGCACTTATGCAACACCAGACAGAACGCCTCCTTTATGGGTCACTTGCTTACAGTCTCGGCTGCAGGCCTGGATAAAATCATGCAGAAAGACTAAAGAATGTGAATCAGAACAGCCTGATCTACAGATTTACAAAGGACACTGTATGTGCTGTTCATCATGCTTCCAGTTCAAACACGTTGTTGTCGTTCTTGAAGGAAAGTTAAAACTGTTCTGCAATCAGTGGGTTGCCGGTTCGATCCTCGCTCTCTCATTCTGTCCTTGATCAAGACGCTTCACCCGCCGTCCCTGCTGGTGACGGTCAGAGGGCCCAGTGGAGCTGCAGCCTCGTTTCTGTCTAACTAATCAATTGCAGCTCATTTTAATATCATAAAGCACTAATTGTTTAGGCCTCACTCTTCACTTTTATATTCCTTTTCCTTAAATGACGGCTCACTGTGTGACCTCAGATTTTTCAAAGTTTATCTTGAAGCAATATTGTTTTTGAACTTCAGTCAGCCATTAGATGTTACATGGTGTAAATGGAAACTTCCTTCTGTCCTGGTCATAATGTCCCTTTAACATCCAGCCAATCACTGCTTTGGGTTTTATCAAGTTCATCTCCTGACTCCTCTTCTTTCCATACCTCAATCTCCTCTCCTCCTTGTCAAATCTACCTGAATTTATTTTTCTTCTACTGCAAATACTTCATCGTTTTGTTCTAACAGTAACCAACTTTATTATTATTTTATTTTACATTCCATTTTTATGAAAGTTTGTTTCTGAATATTGTGCTTCCTTAGCTTCTCTGCGCGGTCCTCTCTACAGCTAGCAGAGACGATCTATTGTCTACAATTTTTATTTGGTGTCGACCAATTTTTATCTGGTCGACATTTCAACAACTGTTGACCAGTGAGCACTTTTCAGGTAACTTCATCTTGTTCAGCTGTTTTCAGCGAACAGTGATGGTATTTAAACCAGATCAGGGTTTGCTTTTGTAATCTTTCTGCTTATTTATTACCTTTAAGGAGGTTTTCTGCAGTTTACTTCAAAACTCTGCAGTTTATGAGCAGAAAAAGTACTTTTGCATGTGCACATGGTCACAATTACAATATCAAAACAAAAAGAACATTGAAGTAACTCAAAGACATTCTGAATGCTTAACAGTCTTCAGCATTCTCACATTTTAAAAGTGAGCATCTACATCTTTCTGTGAATTCATGGAAATGCTTTTTTTCCCTTTAGCTTATATGAAATGTAAGCAATTTAGTTTAAACAATTTGTCAGGTGAGTGACAGTCTACAAAATGCTGTTAGCTGCTTTAACTTTTATGCTAGAATCACATTTACTTCTGCAGCTGTTTAACTTAAGACCCAAGACTTTTGGGTTTTGAATTCAGTTTCTGAATTATCTTTTGTCAGAGCTGCAAAGTTGGAACAAATGTGTCGACAGTGCAACAGGCTGTAGGTGTGTGTGTGTGTGTGTGTCTGTGACACACCTCACCTGCTCCAGCAGCAGAGTCTTCTTGTTTCGTTTAGCCAGCTGGTAGGCCGTGAAGGAGCCCTGGACTCCCGCCCCGATCACCACACAGTCATAGTGCTGCTTAGTGGACATGCTGCCGGACTCTTCATGGACTCTTCATGGACACACTGTAGTCATATTCAACTCTCAGTCTTTTCTAGCTCAGCCCTTTATTTCTCCGCCCACGATCAGCGGAGGCGGACCCAAGATCCTGGAGAACCCAGTAGGGTCAGGGTTATGTCTGCCGACTGGAGTTCTTGATCTGCTCATTTGAGATCCGCTGGAGTTACCGGCTGCAGCTGGAGGTCATTGTGGTTTACAGTTTCTGGCCTGCTGACCCTCTGCATGACCGTCTGCACGCTGAGTTTACAGCTGCAGTGCACATGGACGCTCTGATGTCTGGTCTTGTTGTCAGTTGGTGACAATTCAGCTGCTTCTCCACCGCATTGGTTTCTGCCAAGGCAGCTAGTTGGTTGGGCAGAGCGTGACCCTCTGACCTGCTGTGAAGGGTCAGAGCAGCTTGTTTCAACATCTGTAGTGTGTTTTTATTTTTATTTATTTTACTTTTTGTGTTCGTTTTTCTTGCATTATTTAATTTATGAACGTGTTTTCCTTGTTTGTTTTTTTTATTGATTACTAATTTCCTGTGGTTGTTGCATTGCATGCTTTTTTTTTTTTACCTGACATAATTGTCTTCCTCCCATTCCCCTTTTTTCCTCAGGAACCAAACAGCATGCCTGAAGCCATGATTTTTAATAGGATCATGTTTGAAGGAATTGTTCAGATATAATATTGTGTATTGTCTGCCTTCGCTCCGTTAGCCTTAGCTGGGGTCTCTGCCTCTCATATCCACTGCTCACTGCTGCTTCATCTGTAGTCCCTCCTGTATAATGAATGGCTCTCTGTGACCAACCCATCAGCCACCTGACAGGAACATGCCCATAACTGCTCCTGTTCAGTGCTTGTCTGAACAGGAGCACTCACCCAAACAATGAGTTTGCTTCTCACTGTTTGGGTGAGAAGAAAACTGGCTTCTCACCCCAAAAGCTAGTTTGGGAAATATCAGATTCTTTGTTTGTATTCTTTCAGCGTTTCAGTATTTCAGTTTGCTTGATCATTTTCTTTTCACTGCTGCTGAAAAACCTGAAAAAAAAACAAAAACTCTCCTGCTGCAAATTCAGACCAAGCTGAAAATCTTTGCAAGAGGAGACAGAAAAGCGTTAAATGTAGAAGCAAACAGCTACACGCCAACATCTCCCTAGAAGATTTGAATGTATATGAAATGGTTGATTCATTGAACGCTCCGGTTCCATCTGGCCTTTTCCTGCATCTTCATCATCCAACCTCACAGCTGATCAAAGGGCAGTTGTTAGACTCATATCACACCAGACAGCCAGCTTCAGTCAATGGTCACTTGTTTGTAGTGTTTCTTGTAGATCCCAAAAGTAACCTCAGAGATCACTGGACACTGGAATATTTCTGTCCTGTCTACGTCATTTAATATCTTTGATGTTTATGATACAAACAGGTTTAAAAGAGAACAATCAAATGTTTTCACCACTGCCTTCACACATGCCAGATGCTCCAATAAACCGGAGGTCACTATTCACTTAATTCTTCAACTTCAAATTTTACATCAACAGCAAAACAATTATTAACTTAATGTGTAGACATTTTTTTCTCATACAAGCATTAAGGCCGGAGTCTGTAAGTTTCTCTCTTCTCAGTTCTTAAAGTTGTCCACTAGATGGCGCCACGCAGCTGCAGCCAGACCTGAAGCTGCACAGCTGCTGATCAAACTGTTTGATTCAGTGGTTCAGTGATGCAGGAAGGTTAAAGAACTCTCATGTAAAATATTTCATAAAATCTATCCTACTAAGGTATATATTGATTCTATGTTCAAGAAAGAATTGAATGTAAATTGTATGTTTTGTGATTCATAGCCTCAAACTGTTCTCCTCTTGTTTTGGTGTTGTCCTTTTGTTAATGCGTCTCGGCAGAATCTCTGTGAATTTAGCCACAACAACATAGAAGCACAATTTATGCTTTTATGGGAAGATGTCTTACTTGGCCTCAATGGAAAAAACATGCTGAACAATTCTGACTTTCTCATTAATACTTTACTGTTACCAGCTAAAGATCATTGTTCCAGGTATTCTGAAAGGAATCCATGCTGTGCTGCATTTTACAATGAAGTTAAGTTTTATATCCAGACTACCAAAAACTCTGAGAAAAAATAGCTATTAAAACAACTGAATGAACTGTTATGAAGCGAAGCCCCTTAGTTTTTTCTTTTTCTTGAATGTTATATATCTGTATTTATCTGTAATGTTTTTTTCTTGACTACTTTTTCTTACCTTTTACCTTTATTTTTGGTATGCTAGAATTTGCAGCACTTAAAACATGTTCTGTTATGTGACTTGTACATTCTTCTATGTTGCCTCCTAATGTTACCATGCAACTGGTTTTCTCAGTTAATTTGACATTTTTGCCAGTTAGCTTTGTTAAAGCAACATCTTGTTAATGTGAAATCTTGTTGCCTGTTTATACTGTCATTAATTATTGTACTCATTAATTATTGTACTCACTGGAAAGTGATCACGCCTTAATGTAAACTCCCAGTTGACATCCCATTATCATGTATATTTATATACTGATAGACTGATTTGAAGGAAGAGAGGATAATCTCAGAATCCACATCTATTGAATACCAGGATGAAGTTTCCACAGACAGCGATGGATCGGGATGTCATGTCATCAACAAGCCAAAAGAGGCCCAACCAAGAACCAAGTACATCAAAATGTACATAACAGAAGCCTGGCATTTAACATCCATCCATCCATCCATTTTCCGTCACCCTTCTCCCTAACGGGGTCGGGAGTTGCTGGTGCCTATCTCCAGCTGCGTTCCGGGCGAGAGGCGGGGTTCACCCTGGACAGGTCGCCAGTCTGTCGCAGGGCAACACAAAGACAAACAGGACAAACAACCATGCACACACACTCACACCTAGGGAGAATTTGGGAAGGCCAATTAACCTGACAGTCATGTTTTTGGACTGTGGGAGGAAGCCGGAGAACCCGGAGAGAACCCACGCATGCACAGGGAGAACATGCAAACTCCGTGCAGAAAGACCCCGGGCCGGGAATCGAACCCAGGACCTTCTTGCTGCAAGGCAACAGCGCTACCCACTGCGCCACTGTGCAGCCCTGCATTTAACTTTTTTTTTTTTTTTTTTTTTTTTTTTTATCTGACATTGTGTTTTGGGGGGTTTCATTACCTGTAAACAATAATCATAAAAAATTAAAGGCTGAAACAGAAACAATGACGTTTCATCATTTTATTAGATGTATGTCTAAGTGTGTTGCCACCAATCAAGATCAAATTAGTAAAATATAGCAACTTTCTGAGCATGTTTACTTGAAAAATAATACCACTTTAGTGGGCGCTAATATTTCCTATACTTAAATACAAATTAAATGGATTATTTGTCTTGTACAGCTGTGGAAATGATTACATTTCTGTTCTAAATGAATAGAAAAGTAATGATCCAGTTTAAAACTATACAAAGTGATACCTTTACAGTGAACAGAAGGAAAACACATAAACCCAAGATCTGGAACTTCCAGCATCCGGTTCACGGTAGACGTCTGAAGTACGCGCTGGCCTAAAAAAATTGATGTTTAAATACTAATACCGCCACTTAACTATCTAAAAACAACTTCAACAGAACAGCGCCAACAAATTACGTCTTCTCAAAAGGAAAATACTGAAAACACGAGAAGTCTCGTGAAGGCAGAGCCACCGCCTGCAACTGCACGCGATACGTATCCTTGAAAACTATCTGTAGCCTTTTATGGCGCATGCGCGGCCGGCAGTTCGCGGTTGCGCCAACTGGAAGAGGATGTTGCTAGCAGCCAGTGTAGATGCACAGCCTTTTCACAACAATAACATTCACTAAAATTTGCATCTCCACATCCACGAACGGAGGATTCCGCTTTGAGAGCACACCAGAATTCGCTCTTTGGATCACAGCCTTAGCACGTCCACATATTTATAGTTCTCTCTTCTTTTGACAATGGGAGTGGATGGGTTTGCAGCTTTACTGGACTGTTTTTTGGCAGAAGCAGAAACAAGAATCTTGGCTTGCCAGCTAGGCCGCAGATGGATTTTGTCGCCATGAGCAAGAGTCGACTGGCGATAAAATATTGGATGTATTCTTTATGCGTTTATATTGTCGCCGCTGCTACGGAGCCGACGCGTTTATAGCACGATTATTTTCCATTTTCGCAGTTTTTGTTAAAGGCAACAACAGAAGCTAGCAAGCCCGCTAGCTTCTCAACCTTGACTGGCTGCCGTCTTGTGTTAGTAGTTAGCTCCGTTGGCTAGCTAGCGATCACTTGGCCACCAAAGCAGTTGGATTCAAACTTTTTGTTGAGGATCTACGTTAACCGTCTGGTACCACACTGGTACCGGTACCACAGATTTCGTTTGCGAGGTCTGCCTCTGGATGAATGTGGGACAAAATGGAGACCCCGACGATTGTGTACGATCTGGATACCTCTGGAGGCTTGATGGAGGTGAGGTTGCTAAGCTAGAAGGCCTCAGTAGAGTTACTTCTATGCATACGCTCGGGTTTCCCCCCCTGTAACTCTGTTCTGGTTTTCCTAACAATTGAAACTCGGCAATTCTGTTGTCAAGCGTCTTGATCTCCCAGTAAAGCCAGCGCTCTGTTTGGGAATGGAGGCCAGAAGTTGAGTGTGGCTGTGGCGCTTCATGAACCGTGTTCAGCTGCATGCCTTCCACCCGTAGTGTGCGCAGCAGCCGCGGCTTTCATTAACAACGACTTGGCTTGTTTTTTGTTTTGCAGCAAATCCAAACTCTGTTGGCGCCTCCGAAGTCCGAGGATGTGGAGAAGAGGAGTCGGAAGCTGGTAAGAGACGTTCGGAGGAGCGGCAGGGCCACCAACCACGACACCTGCGACAGCTGCCGGGAGGGGGGAGACCTGCTGTGCTGCGACCACTGTCCGGCTGCGTTCCACCTACAGTGCTGGTAAGAGCCAAGGGAGGGAAGGAGCCACAGCAGTGAGTTCTGGCCCAGGAGGTCAGCTGGACCGGAAGGTGCTGTTAGCCTCACCTCTGGTTTTTGTTAGGGGTTTAAAATAAACTAAGCAATTTTATCTCTGTGACCACATTGACAGTTTTTTTGGGGGGGGGGAAGCGATTAAATGTTGATTTCAGTATCACCATTCAAAAGCTCTCATCGCTTTGTTTCTGGCATAGAGCTGATGAATAGAACAGCTTCAGTTTCCGCTTAAGTATCTTCTTTCGTGTAGCTTACTGCTATCTTTCCCTCTTGTTCAGGACTGCGTGTCTCATGCAGGGCTGCGTGTCTCACAACAAGCACAACTTGTTGAATATAACTGTTTAATAGGCATTCAGGGATGATACCAGAACACTGCAGGTGCTTCTCCCGTCCGACAGGGGGTGGAATTGTCTCCCTCGCTGCTAGCAGTGTAGGCAATGTTGCTAAAAATGGTGTTCACCATTCCTGTGTTTACAATATGGCGACCTCCCTGCTTTTTTCTGGTCAAGCGCCATCTTAGTAATCGGCGTTAAAGTTCGACATGAAGGTTGGGGAGGCAGGAAATGGACTAATACAAACGAACACATTCTCAGATTCAGGGACAGCTTGTTCTTATCCGTCCACTGCTTGTGTCTCCGTGTCAGCCGGTTTTCCGTTCATGGTGTCTCTCTGCTTGCATGTTTCGAGCTGAGTCTTGATGTCAGAGCATCTCAGGATTCCGTTTATTGATCTGTGATATGGATGGCCGTGTGGAACCTCCAGATGACTACAGTACCTGCAGTTTGCGTCTGGAAGCGGGCATTGCTGGGTGCTTCACTATGTGCGGTTTCTATTGTAATTCAGTTTTTTGTCCATTAGGTGGAGACAGAGAAGCTACTACCTTTATAGTTATATAAGGCCTTGGAAGAGATTTAGAGGCATTTTCTTCATTTAGACTGAGAATTTATTTTACAATAGATATAGAAATATAAACACAGTTACAAAACAACTGAACACACACCAATTAAACAACAACTGAAAACAATGTTATGCCCAAAACCTTAAGTATTGCTTATATAGTTTAAAAAAAACCTAGGCTAGACAATGAAATAATTAGCTTACTAAAAATCAGAAACATATAAATAAATCTCTTTAACTGACAGTAATTAAATCCTTAAATTTTATTTGGAAGCATTGAATAGCTGACCATTGTTTTTGTTTTTTTGGCTTTTTTTTTTTTTTTTTACCATAGCAACCCACCGCTTAGTGAAGAAATGCTTCCTCCTGGAGACTGGATGTGTCATCGCTGTAACATGAGAAAAAAGGTGAGTGGTAAGATGTTGGGTTAATTGTGTTAACTGACTCTATCGTTTCTAGTGTCTTCTGCACACCTTGGAGACCTTGTATTACAGATGCACAATACAAAACATGAAATAATGTTAATAAAACTGTCCATAAGTTTGCATTTACATCTCTGGGATCAATCATAATGACATCTTATTAGCAAGTATCTGCAACTGTATCGTTAAATTTTCTTAATTTCCTGCTGCACTACTTTGTACAATGTACACCATGTGGCTTGATACCTTGTTCATATGACATGCTTCACGTATGAATATCTGTCACTAACACATAATACATGTAAAAATGTTGTCGAACTGAACTGGTTTGTGAAAATGCATAATGTCTCCAACCTGAAAGCAGCTGTCCTGTCCAGTCACTTTTCTCCTAACTCTCCCCTGGTTTCTTCTTGTTGCTGCCAGAAGCGTGAGCAGAAGTCTGAGCAGACTAATGGCTTCCCAGACCGGTCGTCAACCAAGCGTTCCACTTCTCCTACGGGCGAGCTAGAGGTGGGCCCCGGCCCGCTGAGGCTCGATGGCCTTCCACCAGGGGCCGGCGCTGCGGGGCCCGGTCTGCGTGTGGCTCAGGTCCGCCTCCTGGACCGTAGGACCAGCAGCAGGCCCAGCAGCCGTCCTGGGACCCCGACATCCAACACGTCCTCCACCCCGACCCCATCAGAGGAGCAGAACGACGGAGAGGAGGAGGTGGCCGACCCCGAGGACGACGTGCAGGCGGTTGAACCCGACGGCGCGGCGCTGTCGGTGCCGGCACCTCGTCTTCTCAAGAGGCCCTTCCAGCTGCTCATTGCAGCAGCCATGGAGAGGAATCCCACACAGTTCCAGCTGCCCAGTGAGCTGACCTGCACCACTGCGCTGCCAGGTCAGTCTGTCAGAGAGGGACTGAGAGAGACGCAGTACTGCTCTGTTACTTTCTTGATTTGTTATCGGTCTGGTCTTGTCTTGTCTTGTCTTGTCTATGTCTTGTCCCGTCTGGCACTAGTCTGGTCCAGGTCGGGGTCCAGTATGGCCTCATCCAGTATTATTCTGGCATCGGTCTGGCATTAGTCCCGGTCTTATCCTCGTATGGCCTTGGTCTGGTCCCGTCCTGGTTTTGTCCCAATCTTGGTCCATCACAGTCTTGTATCTGATGAGGTCCAGAGTCAGGGAGCTGGTTGCAGGCTTCCTGCTGCAGACTTATCTTGGACTGTTAGCTGAATGTTTGTGGCCCCTGCATTTCCATGTCCTCTAATAAAACCTGAAGCTCCAAAATTTACCAGCCAAGCTGTGCTGTGAACAAAGAGCCGAGCTGGCAGCAGCTCTGTGGTTTAACTTCCAGCTCGCCAGCCTTCTCAGCTGTTCTGTGTCTTTTGGTTGTTCAGGTAGCAGTAAACGAAGGAGAAAAGAGGAGCTGCTGGGTAAACCATTCAGGAGGCCTCAGCACGAACTGGACCCCAACGGCTTGGTCCCTCTGCCCGTCAAAGTCTGCTTTTCATGCAACAGGTGAGGCACCAGTGTTCACTGCCTAACCAGGCTGGTATCCATCCTGGCACATGCTGTGTCCTGATGGTCCTCTCTCCACAGGAGTTGCAGGTTGGCCCCGCTGATCCAGTGTGATTACTGTCCACTTCTTTTCCACATGGACTGCCTGGACCCCCCACTGACAGCTCTGCCTGCTGGCAAGTGGATGTGTCCCAACCATGTTGAGCATCTCGTGGTAGGAGAGAGTGTTCAGAGTTGACCGTTTGAGCTCACGTCAGCCGGTTTGCGGCCAGCTTCAGCTCATCTCATGTGGTGTTTTAATCCAGCTCAACCAGAGGAGCCTCAGCCTGTCCAGCCGCTGCCAGCTCTTTGATCAGTTCCAGGACAGGATCTCCCAGCATGCCGTCCGGTTGAACTTCCTCCGGAGAGTCCATCGGCAGAATGCTCCCAACCGCCGGACTTCCCACCAGCAGAACAAGAAAACCATTAAGGTACGCTCACTGCAGAGAGGAAGTCTTTCATGAGCCACATGTTGGATTTTACCTTGGTGTACAATTTATGTTTCTGTTACCATGATAACGATTAGTTTGAAAACTACATTATGTGAAAGAGTATAGACATCCAGGGCTCTGCTCTGTTATGGTTCAGATATATAATAGAGAAAAGCTTTTGTGTACAACTTGGAGCTGCTTAGTCTTTTTACATATGGAGTCCCTCTAAGTTCAATACTTGGACCCCTTCTGTTTTTTTACTTCCTTTAAAATTTGTTCTTCAAAATCATAATCTGAACTTTCACTTTTATGCTGATGATTATCAGATCTGTTTCATTAAGACAAGTTGACCAATACAGGAGTGCATTTCAAAAGTCAGAGCATGGATGATTTTGAGCTGTTTACTTTCTAATAAGTAAAAAACCGAGGTACTCTTTAAACCCAGTGACTGTTCTGAAGTCCAACCAGATCTGGGTTCTTTAATGGACCCAGCCACTCAGACTGCAGCCAATATGGCTGTTAGACTAGAGAATGATTTTCAATTCACCACACAGATCAGTTCAGTAATCGAGTCCAGCTTTTATATATTAAGCCATTTCTCTCACTTTGACACGTTTATTACTTCTCAGATTTTGAGACACATTTTTTGTTTTTACTTGAGCTTCAGTTGCTCCAGAATGCTGCTGCTCCCCTTTTCAACTGGTATGAGACAATGAGAAAGCGTCACTCCTGTAATAAAATTACTGCATTTTCAGATTAACTTTAAACTTCTTTTATTTGCTTTATCAATGTCCTCACTGTCTTGTCCCAGAGTTACTGTCTGACTTTGCCGTTGCACGTCCCATGATGCTCTCTCAGATCAGCAGAGCAGTTCTTGCTGGTTGTCCTAAAGTCGACCAGGAGGGTGAAAGGTCATGGGGTGTTTTCAGCTGCTGCACCTAAACTTTGGAATGAGTAGCCTTTATAAACCAAACAGGTTGATTGATAGGTACTTATGAATCTGCATAAAAGAACAAACAGACAACGTAAGTGAATTTTATAAAAGCTTTTGCAAAAGGAGAAAACCCAGCAAGCTGCTCCTTCAAGCCATTCACTGAGCATTCTGAAGACCCTTTGTTAGAGCTTTCTCTTTTATTAAAAAAATAAGGAAGGGCAGTATGGGAAGACAGTAGAACAGTTACAGACGGCCTCCAAAGTAGGGCGTATTCCAGTTGATAACAGACCATCTAGCAACTGGAGTCAAGGTCTGGGAAACACACGTTTCACATGAAAACACAGAAAGAAAAGGCCTCAAAGTAAGTTTATACATTTTAGCAGAGGAAGAGAATACTTTAAATTGAAAATCACAATATAATGCTGGGTTAATGATCTAGGTTAATGATCTAACATAATAATAATAAATGTTGAATGTAAGAATGATAACACAGAAAAATCCTAACATTGATTCAATGTTTTAAAATCTTTCCTTAAATCTTTTTTTTTTTTTTTCTTTGCGTTTGACTAAGCTTGAGGTGCTTTGTCTTAATTATTGTTTTATTTTTATGTCTGTTTTACTTCTTTCTGTGCACGTCACTTTGGTTAAGAGTGTTTATTTATTTATTTATTTAAATGTTTCATTACTGAAATTGTATTGATGATCTGTAAAGTGACCTGCTTTAAGACGAGGTCACTTTACTGACCTTATCCCCTGTTTACACAACTTATCCCCTCTTGAGGGGATAAGTTGGCAGGAGCCAGGCCGGTCCTCTGACAGACGTTGTTGTTACCCAGGTGCCAGATGCAATCAAGTCTCAGTACCAGAATCCCCCCCCTATGCTGCTTCCTGCTGGGGTGCATCAGGTGGAGTTGGTTTGTAGTGGACTCCCCCATCATCAGCCTGCAAAGCACCTGACCACAGAGCTGGAGCAGGAGGAGGTGGGTACCACAGCCGCCATCTTTCACTGTCCACTCAGTCCTCCAGGAATCAGTCAGTTAGTGACTGACAGTGGGATCTTTACTGGGACATTTCCACAGCCGTCACACATTCTGTTAGTATTTTGTCATAAGATTTAGTCTCAGTTTAACTTCAATTTATTCAAAGTCTTAAATGTGGAACATTTATGCCAAAACAACTGTATGGGTGATTTAAAAAAATAAATAAATAAAACTGCTTATTGAATTGTGACGACTAATGGAAGATAATGTTGATGAATAAGCCGACACAGAAGGAAATCAGTCACTGTTTGGTTCGCTGAAAACATTTCAACTGTTTGTGCTGCTTCCCACAGTGGCTGCAGGACATCATTGCTCTGCAGTGCAGCATCATGAGACACCTGTCCATCAGCCAGAAGGTCCGCTCGGCCACGCCCACCGACCTCCCGCCAGAGTGCGAGAGGAAGAGAACATGTGTTGCATCAGAGGAGACAAAAAGTCAGGCGACTGAAGGAAGAACGTCCCCTGAGCCGCGCTCTAAGCCCTGCGGTGCGCCTGAGCCCCCCCAGGAAGCCCATATAGCCAGGGACGCCTCAGCAGAGCTGGGAGGGTGTAAGTGCAGCATGGCTCCCTGCCCCAAATGTAGGAAACCCAACGGACCCCTGGCAGAGCTCCACCCTCCCAAAGCCAATGGACCCCTAGACTGTAACAGTGCCTCGGAGGCCTGCAGGCCGCCGGACCTGCAGCACAGATTAAAGACTCACACAACGTCATCAGCGGACTCGGCCGTCCCTTCAGGGCTCATGAACCACATAGGAACCGAAACGGTTAAAAAGGATCCAGAGAGCACAACTGAAGCCTGTGCTCAGAACAACTGGCCCCCAGTTTGGCCCCAGAGCAGCCAGCAGAACCACCGGAGCCAGATGGAGCTCCAGGAGTTGTGTTTGAGTAGTGATGAGAAGCCTCCCATCCCCCTCCCAGACGCACCGCCGAAAGGCAGCTATAAGCAGACCTCCAGCAAGCAGGGGCCCGACTCAGCGACTCCAGGTAGCCCCAGTCCCCAGCTGGCCACAGACCCAAGGCCCCCACATACTCAGGCGTACTTCACTGCTTCATATCGGAGAAAAACCACAGCTAGGCAGCCAGGTGGCTCATTGAACCTGCTGGTATCCATGACGATCGAAGGAAATGAATGAATTTGTCATTAGAGATGCAGGCAGTCGGTATTCTCCACTATGAAGCCGTTCAGGCTCCGTTTGTGGAATCTCACTGGACACACAGTGCGCCTCATTATGTGGGAGCCTTTACACACAACATTATTTTCAGTGTTAAAATTTTGTCTCTGACTCATTTTCTCCAAGGAGATCTACTCAGTTATTGAAGAACTTTGCAGACTTTAGTTTTTCAGTGGCTCATAATTTATTGCCATGGCAGCAAAGAATATGTAAGGACGTTTTGACATCAGATCAGTAGTTTTTGTAGACAGCTGACCATTTTTCTCCTCCCATCTCTGATGGTGTCATCAGCAGTTGATCAGCTGATCAGCGATGGGTTTAAAACCCATCGCTTGATCTCATTGCTACTTGTGTGTTGTTCTGCATGTGTGTGTAACTTCTTTCTGCTTCTTTGTAAGATCTTTGAAACCAAATTTTGAGATTAAACTAAGATATCGTCCTGAGCCTGTCATTCAAGATGACCTGTTTGTAGATCTGGTCTCATCCACAGAGGCTTGAACACTGACCGTTAGTGGGATGTGTTCACACAGAACCAATTTGATCGGGTTCCCAGTTGATGGCTGGGATCGGTTTGAGTTGGTCTGGAGTTAATATTAGTCGGTTCTTTGTGCTGATATAGTAACTGTCTCTATCAGCAGCTGGTTGTGAAGATGCACCTGATGGACTGAGCGCTCTGTCTGCTACAGCATCAGAAGACAACAGCTGGCTAGCTATCTGACTTTAGCTGTCTAGCTAGCTGATATTTTCTGGTTAGCTAGCTGGCATTAGGTGGCTGACATTAGCTGGTTAGTCAGCTGACAAGGCTATTATCAGACAGCAGTAGGGAGGTATTGGCTGCAGAACAGCAGGTATCATGGAGTGAAAGTGAGCAGATAAAGCTGCCCACTCTGACCAATCAGCTGCTGTGTTCTGTCCTCCAGATGTAAAGGCTGGTCCTGGCCTGATGGACTGCCTCCTGCCCAGTGCCCTGTCCTCCATCAACACCCTGTCCTCTTGCAGAAACAGTACCAGGGACGTTGGAGGTAAGTTACTCAGGTGACTGTAGCTCATGGTGGTTGCTATGGTGATGTAGGCAGGGCTCTGATTAGCTTTGTGTGCAGGCATCGAGCTGGACAAGCTGGATGAAGAAACAATCCGGTTCCTGGCTTACCAAAGGATCCAGCAACTCTTCCCTCCCAAAGCCCTCAGCAGTCCGCCGCTCCTCGCCCCGGGCGTTTCCTCAGACCTCCCTCCACCGCACCATGACAGTAAGCACAACCAGGTCTCCGCTGCTTTCCGTTTTACTGAGCGGAGGTGAAAGGTTAAAGCTCCACTGCTGTCTCTGCAGGTCAGAAGGTGCAGGCTCGGGCTGTTTTCTGTCCCCTGGCAGGACGAGGACAGACGGTCAGCATGTGCTACAGGACGCTCTACATTGGATCTGGTAAGAGCTGCATGCTGCTTCCAACCCCGACTGCTGCTTCAGCTGCTGCTGGTTTGGCTTCTTCATGTAGAAAGTAGAGCTGATGTTAATTTGAAATGAGTGAAATGCCTCCGAAACGTCTGGAAGCGTGAACTGCGGGCGGTACTGCACAGCGATGTGACTGCACTGTTTCCCACCAGGTGCTGACATGGACGTGTGCCTTACCAACTACGGTCACTGCAGCTACATATCGGGGAAACACGCCTGCATCTTCTACGACGAGGTACGGCTGCCGCACGCAGCTCCATGTGCTGCTTCCTGTCCTGCAGCTCCTTCATCAATCTGCTCCCTCTTATATGTGTGTGTATATTTGTGTGTTCTACAGAACACCAAACACTATGAGCTCCTGAACTACAGTGAACACGGCACCACAGTGGACAATGTCCTGTACTCCTGTGACTTCTCTGAGAAGGCGTTGCCAGCGGCGCCCAGCAGCCTGGTGTCCCGGGTCCAGGGACTCATCCGTAAGCTCGGCACAACTCCACACATTAGGCAAAAATACATTAAAACATGCTTTACACTTTCATTGCTTTTAACACGTCAGTCATGATCAATAAAATTGACATTTTTGGAAAAAAAATGAATTAAAAAAATCCAAAAAACCCTTTAATGTCAAAATGAAAACCGATTTCTATCGCATGACAACAGGGATAAAAACAGACATGATGATGGCAGAGGAACCCAACCCACCAAACCACCAGATCTGGAAGCGCAAGGAGTGCTTCCAGAACTGGTGGCGCCCTCTGCAGGGCAACGCCAAGTACTGCCTGGGAAGTTCAGATGTTGTCATTGGCAAACCTCTGGAGGAGTGTTTCCATTCAGCTGCAATCATCTCCATCTAACTGGATGGGGGTAACTCTGCTGCCTTACTGTTTATACAGTAAGGCAGTCCTGTTGCTATGTCTGTCACCATAGCAGGGCTTCATATCCAGATCTGATCTTTCCAACAGTCAGCTTGGTTTCATAAAGTTGGAGCACCACGTCAGTGAAACATGCTAAACTTCATTATTTATTTTCACGACCAATCAAGATTGTCTCTTACGATAACCGTAACTGATCATCCTGTAGTGTGTTACAACTGATCAGGTAGAATGTCCTGGCCGCTCCGATCTGAAACATTCAGCATGTTATATTGTCTTAGCCATTTTATCACTGCAGCATGTGGGGTTTTCCCCGACTGGGAGTGAGAAGGCAGCCTGTTGAATGTGACAGGTAGCCAATCAGAAAGGAGGGGATCCCAAAAAGCTGACTTGGCATAACCCAAAGTCCAGCGGACATCGAAGTGAAACTGTTACGGTTCAGATTTTGTGCTCTGCTGCTTTTTTTTCCCCCAGCAGAACAGAAGAAGACCCTTGTTGACATGTTTTTAACTTAGAACATGAGTAGTGTTTCTGCTCTGCTGTTCACCATGACGACGCCTTCCTGCAGCCTGTCAGACCTGCTGTGTGTCATGTGATGTGTGCAGGTCGCAGTAAGAAGAGGGAGGAGGACAGGGTCGTGGGTGTGATGCCGGCGGGCGGCGTGATGAGCAGCCAGTCGCAGGGCGGCGCGGCGGTGGCGGCGTGCAGCTGCAAGGTGAGCGGATCCAGCCTGATCGGCGGCAGCGGCGCCGGCTGGGAGGGCACCGCCCTGCTCCACCACGGCAGCTACATCAAGCTGGGCTGCCTGCAGTTCGTCTTCAGCATCACCGAGTTTGCTGATGAGGAGCCGCCCGCGGCGCCCCCTGCTGGCTGCACCAGCAGCAGCCAGAGCTCTGCTCCTGCCTCCACCTCCACGCCCCCACGGCCCCCACCCAGCACCGCTATGGCGAGCAGCCCCCCCAGCCAGGACGAGGCGGACACAGAGCTGGCCCCCCCCCACCAAGTGCCCGTGCTGCGCTACAACTCTGTCCCATAACCTCCCCCCACCCCAACCCTCACCGCCTACTTTTATTTGCACCTTCTGTGTCATTATAAGGAGAAAGCTACCCAGCAGAATGGTCAACAGGGAATACTTTATTTTTTTCCATTTCAAATTGTTTATATTTGCATGAACTTGAAGTATTAATGACAATCTCTTCTGTTTGAGAACGACTGACAGTAGCCTTGTTTTCACTTCAGACCGTTAGGACTTTGAGCAAAGATTATTTACTTGAGCTCATTTCTTTTCCACAGGATATATTAGTTATGTACGATGTAACCTTACTGTGTCGGTCAGAACCATTTAGCAGTGACTTTTTTTTTTTTTTTTTTTTTTTATTTTATTTTTTTTCTAGTATTGAATTCCATGCATTGTAATTTCTTTTGCTGCTTTTGCACCACAGGTAGCTATAAATGTATGTAATCATACAGGCTTACACACTATATGTAAACATACTGTAAATGTAAATAATTCAGTGTTTCTCAGCTGGAGGAACTTTGGATTTCATGTAGATTTACCATTTTTTGGTTTTTAACTGTACAGTTCATGCAATTTGTGATACTGTGTAGAGTACCTGCAGTTTGTGATAAAACTTGTTCTAATCGTGTACCTCTGCTGTAGTCCATCTGTCTATACCATAATGTGTTAGCACTCATTTTAACATCATGTGTTGCTCTGTATATAGGCACTCTTTGTCTGTACCTGCTTGTCTGTTAAAACCTGTAAATACAGAAAGATTTTTTAATAACGAACTTTGTTTGAGTGTCACGGCTTATTGTTTTACAGTTGGTTTACATTTTCCTGGAGATTGGTTGTTCATTTGAGAAATGTCAGCAACAAAGAGGCTGCAAAAAAACACAAATCAAAACCGCTAAATGGGTGTGGGCGATGTAGCGCTAAAACTAATGTAGACACACCTCCAGTCGCTACCCAGCCGTGCTAAAGCTAACTCGCTGTTAGCTGTTTACAGCGTCACATTTCGTCACACCGTACAAGCTTTTCAACAATGTGAAAAACATCCTCAGGTAAACTGTCAGACTGGAGAGCTGAGCGAACGGCTCCATGTTGGAGAAAACGTTTCCATGGCAGCGGTTGGCCCTTTGTCTCCTTAACTTCGCGTTCACTGATGGCTGTTGTTCCCCACAAACACAAACAGACTTTTTATTCGGACGTTCACAGATGATTCTCTTCCTGTGGCGTGACGACAACAATAACTGATGTAGCCGCTCTGTGTTCTCTGTTTTATGACATAATCTATAGTTTTGTTTCTGTCAGTTCTAGAAACAAGAGAGAACAAGGCGAGTTTATGATGTGTCTTTAATATAGCAAATAATGACCCATAATTTAATTTGACTTAATAGGAGCCATGATTTAAAATTGAACAAACTTTGACTCCCATATGCTTTATGAAATACTTCATCCTATTTGATGATTGATCTGAATATCGCCACTTTCAGTCATGTAATTAGTCCAGAGGAAAATGTATAAAAACAGGTGTTTGTATTCTTTTTTTCTAAGTCTGACAGCTTAACGTCATACGTTAGACTCGTCGCCGTGGCAACCAACAAACGACAGCCCCGGGAGCTCAGAGAAAAGATGACGTCATCTCTGTCAAGATATTCTGATGTTTGTGTTAATTCAACCGAACTGCAGCAAGAGTTCATGATAAAGTGATTACAGTTATAGCTAATATACTCTCTACTTTCTTCATACATTTTAATGAAAGCTTTTCACTGCTGTGAAGTGTTTCCCTTGTTGTCTCGCTGTCCCAGTGATGACTGTCAAAACTTTGCGTCTCCTTCTCAGATTCTTTGCGTGATTACGTCATTTCACCGACATTCCTGACTCAGCGCAAAGCAGCAGCGCATGTGGCGCACAGTGAGTCACGTGGCCACTAGATCACTGAGCAGACTTGCCATTTAAGTTTTACAAAGGAATTTAAAAAGCATCGCCTGGCTGTTAATGCAACGTGCAGCTGCTGCTCAGTTGCACAGATGCAGGTACATAAAGAAATAAAGGTGCAGGGATGTCAGTGGGCGACAGACTGGCGACCTGTCCAGGGTGAACCCCGCCTCTCGCCCGGAACGCAGCTGGAGATAGGCACCAGCAACTCCCAACCCCGTTAGGGAGAAGGGTGACGGAAAATGGATGGATGGATGGATGGATGGATGGATGGATGGATGGATGGATGGATGGATGGATGGATGGATGGATGGATGGATGGATGGATGTCAGTGGACTGTCCACTTCAGGCCAGTGGACAGTAAAAATCTTTGAAGAAGCTGCTTAACTTCCTTTGGCCAACCAGAAACCCCCTTTGGCACCATGTTTAAAAATAAAATAAAATAAAATAAAATAAAATAAAATAATAAGATGACAAGTCACACTTGTTATCCCTTTACTATATTTAGAGTCATCATGGATCACCTGGATCTTCTGAGAACTTTCAGGATCTTTTCTTTCTGTGGGTGGTGCAGTGTGATGATGAAGATGATAATGAGGGTTGGAGTCCCGCCCACTCAGATCAGGGTGCTGCCTGGCTGGAATTACACAGGATGTCAAAAGGGAAAATAGCTGAGAGCGCTGTGAGGCTCAGAGGCAGGAACCATGTCTGTTGTGCTCCTGGTTGTCGGTGTGGTTATAGGAGTTGCTTACATTTACCGTCACATTGTGGTGAAGGGCGAGAGATGCACGAGCAAAGCAAAGCTTCATGGGAAAACTGTGATTGTCACTGGTAATTCAACTTTTGCTTTTCTACTGCTCTTCTCTCCTGCCCTGCTTTTGCCTAACATGCTGTTTCTCATCTGCAGGCAGCAACACTGGCATAGGGAAGACCACGGCCATAGACCTGGCGAGGAGAGGAGCCAGAGTGATCCTGGCCTGCCGCTGTAAGCAGAGAGCAGAAGCTGCTCTGGAGGAGATCAGACGGGTGAGGCATTCATAGTCATCTGTTTCTTTCTTGTCCAGGAACAGTGGAAGGATCTGATGGTACTGACAAATAAGTAGAGATGTTTATATTTGTAATCAATGGAGTGATTTTGTGGAAAATCAGCCTATCGCAGACTAGCTGTCAGTCTGGAGCAGGAGGACTGACGGCTCTCTGGTTCTCACCTGGTGCAGGAGAGTGGAAGTAGCCAGGTGGTTTTCATGCAGCTGGATCTGGGAAGTCTCAAGTCTATTCGCAGTTTTGCAGAGTCATTTCTGAAGTCTGAACCTAGACTGGACATTCTGATCAATAACGCAGGTAGGACTGCTCAACTACATACCATGCACATTATCATCCATGATACCAAGACTGATTATTCGCTTCCCATCTGCTATGTTTGCTTGTTTTGTTCTTAATTGTCAAAATGATAAAAACCTAAGATAGCAGACACATTGACAACTATTTCACAATCATCTTAGCCCTGAGAAAGGTCAGATGAGACAACCTCTTTTCAACTCGACGTCTTTACTGATGAATGCTCTCATTGTCTTTGGCCCCAGGTATTTGCCTGCAGGGTCAAACAGAAGATGGATTTGGGTTGATGTTTGGTGTCAACCATCTGGGTCACTTCTTGTTGACCAACTTGTTGTTGGACCGGCTGAAGGAGTGCGCCCCCAGCAGGATAATCAATGTGTCGTCCATGGCGCACAACTTTGGAAAAATAGATTTCGACTGCCTGAACAGTCACAAAGCTCTGGGCTTGGGGACGTCCTTCATACGTCTTTTCCAGATCTACTGTGACAGCAAACTGTGCAACGTTCTCTTCAACCATGAGCTGGCCAAGAGGCTGCGAGGAACTAAGGTCACCTGCTACACTCTCCACCCAGGTCAGTGACGGAGCGCGGTTCATGTTTGGACAGAGTGAAGTCCAGTGGATGTCATTCAGATGAATCAAGGAGTAATCTGTAGGGAAGAGTGCAGCAGCATCGCCAAGCTGAGTGGAGCCACTGCTGCAACGAAGACCACAGAGTTTTAAAGGGAAACTGTTAAAAATACTTGAGCTAACTTTGATCTGTTTTGATCACTTTCAAGTGACTGACCCAAACTCCTTCATGCATCATAGAGTTTTTTGTCTAAGTTACTAAAATGCATGTTCAAAGAAATATAAAGACAGGCTCAGTTAGTCATGCTATTTGTATTTTGTGTTGGGCTCAAATATTATTGAGACTTATTGAGTTTGGTTGTCAAACTATTTTAGCGTCATGGTGCAGCGTTCATCTCAGTGGTTTGATCTCTCATCCATTCATCTTCATGGAGAGATTAAGACTCACATGTCTCAACAGTGTTGGTTCAGTTTGTAGGTAGTTTCAGTTCTTTTAAGGTTCTGTTGCACCAGTTCATTTGAGTTCATCTCTAGACTTTGTACCACATTTTTCAGTCAAAATGTTCTAAATGCAAAATGGCATCCTGCCTTCATGAGCAAATTTGAACCAAGATTTAAAAAATCAAATGGCTTTTGAACTGTTAGCCAATCAGCTCCCATCTGTTCCTGTTGGAAAGACTTTCAAAATATACAACTTTAACTGTAAAGTTGTATATTCTGGTGTTGGTGAACAACATGGTTGTGCTGTTCAGCAAAAACTGCTAAAAACAACAACATGCTTCTCCAAGATGAGGAGTGAAACAGATGAAGAATTTTCTGACAGATACACTTTTATGGGTTTGCAAGGCACAATGCTCATTGAATTACGATTCCAAATATGTTAGAACAACTGAGATTTCAGGGAGGGACACACTCATCTGCTGTATTTGTGTAACAGGTGACCAACCAGGCATGACAAGCATCATTTATAGTTTCACCTTATCTACTTTGTGTTGCAGGAGCCATCAGCTCAGAGCTTGGTCGGAACACTGGCTTATTCCTACAAATCGTCCTCAAACCCATCACCACCTTCTTCTTCAAGAACACTGTTCAGGGATGCCAGACCACCCTCCACTGTGCCCTGCAGGAGGGCATCGAGCCCCTCAGTGGACGCTACTTCTCCAACTGCACAGTTAGATATCTGTTTGCTAAAGCCAGGGATGATGCTGCTGCAAAGAAGCTGTGGGAGATCAGTGAGAGATTGTGTGGTCTTGTCTGAGGCAGAAGGAGAAGTTTCAGTTTAAACCGCGACAAGGACTTGTGTTTTCTGCTAGCTGGTGTTAGGTGTGACTTGATGGCCTCATTTGATTTAACTGACTGAAAACTGTGGTAAAACTGATCAAGTGATGAAAGCTGAAATGTTGGCAAGTATTACAATGCCTGACCAAATGTATAGTAATGGACGTCTGGAGAGTCTTTCTGAACCGCCTGAATGCAACAGTTTTCTCTAGAGCTCAGATGTGTTTCAGATGTGAACCGATTGATTAAACTTTCTTCTTCTGTAACTCGGTTAGATGTGTAATGTGTACAGATTACTCACACCCATAAGTCTAACCTGTTTGTGTTCACATGCATTGCATAAGTTTTAGTAATGACTAATGAAGATCTTCTTACTTGTGAGTTCAAAATGTCTTTAAAGAAGGAAAAAGAAAGACATTGATGGAAAATAACCAGTTGGGAGATGTCTCTGGAGTGGTTTCTGGTTTCACAGGTTTGGTGGGGTAACAGGATGGGTGGGGTGCCAGGATCCAACTGTCAGCTTCTGACCTGGATGACATAAGAGAAAAATGCCTAAGCAGACATTTCAAATGACATAAAAATCCCCTGATTGTTTAAGGTTCTGTTTTATCAATAATAACAGAGATTACTTAACTCTTCAATCTGCTTTTAACAGTTATGCTGTGTGGAAATATTTAACCCTAACTGAAGCTCCTCATTCCTCAGACAGTGGATCCACATTGCTGTTTGAGTCCTTCACATGGGAGGACAACACACAGGGTTCACACTGGGATGTGCCAGCGTAATGTTCAGGTGGCTCACACATAATGGAAATGATAGCATTACGGGCAAATGAACAGAAGTGTACTTTGTTTTTGTGTGAAACTCTATCAGGAATGACGAGATCAGATAGAACTGAGGTTGGCTCACACACCTTGTCTTCCACTAACAGACCAGTGGAACCTGAAGGTTTGGTTATGACTAAGCTGCTATTCCCAGTAGGAATGTGTTTATACGCCCTCAAAACAGACAATGCTGCATTAAGGGCCATAAACTCCACTTAAAAACAGCAAAAACCAGTGTTGTGCAACGTTTCCTGGTGGCAGTGGGACGTTTCACAAAATATCTATTGTTTTGTAAAGACAGGTTTCAAAGCAAACCTAGAATAAACTCTTCCCCCTCACTATTGTCCCTCCAGTGTTTTAAATGTTTAGTCATGCCAGCATCAGTCAGTGAAACCTTTGTTCACCAAGTGCAAATGCCTATTGGTCATCATTTGTTTAATGACATTATAGTCTAATAACACTGGGGCTTGTTAAACAGCTTCATTTAAATGACCGTAGCTTTCTGGTGAGGTGAAATGTTTCTCAGTACCAACTTCAGGACTGGAATGACATCATATCAAGTTCAGAAAATCTAAACTAGAAAAAGAAAAACATTTTCAAAGAACATTTCAAACAATTTGACCTTTGAGAAAAATGTCGATATTTTTTGTCACTCATTTCAGAAAGTCAACCGTACACAAAGAGTGAATATTTTTGATTATCTCATTATTCTAATTATCTGAGACACTTAATTGTGAGTTTTATTTATCTGTAAAACTTGCTAATTAAAATGACAAGAAATAAAAGTTTGAAATCAGAGACACTTTTTTTTTTTAACTTTATCATGGTATTCAGATTTTCTGAATACAATTCTATAACATATGACCATTTAGTCGCTAAAATGAACATTTTCATGAATAAAAAGAGCTGCATCTCTTTGTTGCATGGTTTGGAACAAAACACCGCAGGTCTCATAGTTGGAAGCTCTAAACTCTGCAGGAGAACCGAATACGATGAATAAAAGCTCAGCCGAAAAAACCTCTGGACTGCATGGAGCACTTGGCAAAGTGATACACTAGTTGGCCACAAGATGGCAGTAATTTGCCCAACAGCCATAAGACCTGAGTCAAATGTGTGGAGAAGAAGAAGACAGCGAGACCAGCACAGACTCAGGCAGCAGAATGTATCTGTACCTGGTAGCAGCGGCTGTTTGGCTCTATGTTCTGGTTTTCTACGGTCTGTTCAAAGGAACGAGATGTTTGAGTCCCGCTCGGCTGAAGGGGAAGACTGTTGTTGTAACAGGTAAACGAACTCCATTGTTTGTTTAAACCACAGGCAAAAAACAAACAAACAAACAAACAAACAAACAAACAAAAAAAACTTCTGAAAAAGAACAAAACAAGAAACTTCAGTCCATCTCCGGTTCTGTCGGCTTCAGGAGAAACTCCTCTGCAGTTTTGATCTTTTTCTAGTCGGCGGATGAAAATTCTTCCCTTTTGACAATCGACTTAAAGTCATTTAAATGTAACATTGAAAGTCATTTCCATATTCTACACATAGTCCACTGCAGGACATGCTGTGATTTCATTCCTACTGGAGATCACTTGCAGTTTCTGTGGTTTATCAATCTGTCATTTTCAAACAGCTGGTCCAGTAATGGGAATAGAGTGCAACACATTATAGATAACAGGAAGTAGCGATATAATTCAGGGTAATTGTGTGCAAGAACTCAGTTTTTGTTGCATATTTAGAAGCAGAATCAGATGATGGAAATAGTCCATCTACCTGGGGCATTAATGATCAAATCAAAGCAATTCAGTTTTACATTTGAACCTGAGCTGTGAGTCTGCTTGACAAAAAGTAAAATAGATTGGCAATAGGGGGAGTTTTAAAGATCTATGAATGACATTGTCCCCATAGAGCTCCATTTATCAGTGATAAAACACTTTCTTATTTATGAGACTTTGAGGGAGCATGAGCATAAAATATATTGCCAAATAATAATATACAAAAATAAGGCAAAATAAAAAGTTTTTCATTAAATGCACTGTAGATATTTTTTTGTTTTGCTTGATTCACTTTGAAAAACAGCCTACAGCTGAAGGTCTGGTATGACATACAGCTCTGTCATTTTAATGTAAAGTCTATTTTTCTATGAAAGTTTAACTACTTCTGGTAGAATCCTTATGTCCCAAGATTCTAGCTAATCTTCCTGCTCCTCATTTATTTCATTTTGGTGACATGAGGTCAGTTTGTCCATTCGAAGTGTTGAAGCCATTTCCTCCCTTCACGTTCATACCTGTAAGCAGCCCTGTGTCTGTTATATTTATGTGTAGATTTAGACAAGGTGAAATAGACGGCAAAATAGTCAGTGTGGGTAGAAAACATCCACTTGGCAGTTTAAGAAGAATCTGTGAGTGGTTGGATTTACCAAACACCCTGCAGCAGGTTAATAAAACTTGAAAAAGTTGGGCATGAAAACACCAGACCTGAGAGGAAGGAAATGATGGAGAGGTGGGTTGACTAGCAGCTATTGTAGTTCTGATCTCTGTTTGGACTCCACTCTGACATATTTGAACCATGAAAAAACCAAAGTAACTGGTATATCCCTGCAAATGGAATTTGTTTTAGAAAGGATCTGTTGATAATAAAACACTTTTTAATCATTGATTCTTGTCAAAGAATCTCACGAAAAGATTCTCTTCACAACCTGGATAACAGTTCATAGTAGCTACAGGAGTGTTATTACTTCCCACACTGGATCAAGGTTGTAATATTAATGGATCAAAACAGGACTTTTTCATTTAAATTGTGCAATAAATGTGAGTATGTTATGGATGGTTAGCAGTCTGATGAAGGACTGCTGCATCAGATGTTGAATTGTGAAATTGGTTTTACTGTCTAGGAAGCAACACTGGCATTGGGAAAAGTACCGCCCTGGAACTGGCAAAGAGAGGAGCTCGCGTGATTCTGGCCTGTCGCAACAAGGAGAAGGCTGAGGCTGCGGCGTTTGATATCCGCTCAGTAAGACCCAATCAGCTTGACACACAGAGACCCGACCATTCAGAGATCAGCTATCCAAAACTGGATTCAATTCATGCCAGGGCTTTTACTTCACAGAATGTAATAGTTCATTTCCACTGAGTATCACAGCACGGGTTGGTGGGGTCAGTACTCTGTTTTATGATCCGGAGTATTCAGGCGAGCATTTCTGCCACCAGCTAGACTTTCACTGGACAGGCGGTATTGAACCTGACGCCTAACATTGCGTCTCACTACTGCAACATAAAACATGACTTGCTCATTGTTGCAGCCAGTAACGCTTCTTGTACCCCAATTTATGGGCTATTGATATCAGAAGCTCCTCCCCAACCATACAGTACCATGGTAAAAAAAAAAAGGGACCCTGTCAGTTACAAAATTAATCATATCTGTACTAAGCAGCTCTTTGATAACAGACGGCGTGTCCATAAACAAGTCTTACTAAATATTGTACAATAAGCGAAAAGAGAGATGTAACTTCTATCATAAATATAGATTAACCAAAAACTCTGCAAATTACAATGAAATACTTTCTGGTGGGCGCTGGAAGTAAAACCCATAATCGTTTTCCCTGGATGCCTCTCAGGAACAAGGTGTATAGAATGTTCAGTTCCAATGGAATCAATGACATCAACAGAGATGACATGAGTCTATGATATCATAGAGGAAACTCTCTCTTGAATGGAACTCACAGGCAGTTTTCTCAGACCTGTTCCACAGTTCTATCGTGACAGATCACTCTTCAGAGCACATTCAAAACAAACGGGATATCGATTCCGGAACATGAAGCTTTTTCAACTGAGCTTTCATGGGTCGACATGATGGACCTCAACATCCAAGTTGACTACGACGCAGTGGTTTTCCCTTTGAGGATGACAGCGACATCCCCATTGAGCCGGAAGATGAATCAGCAGAGATCCAGGGGGAATCAAGTCCTTCCAGCAACTTTGAGAGTCCAACATCATTGGAAGTCAAGCAGGAAACAACTCCCTCTGCTGGCTTCAAGATGACTCCCTCAGTGGAAGTCGTGGAAGAGAAGAGCCAACCAACACGTCATTGATCTCACAAAGCAGGTAGACGATCTTAAAAAAGAATTGCAGAGTAAGATTTTTGATCTCCATGAGGAAAGAGACCGAAGGATTGCATATCAGGCTGAAGTCAAATCACAGCAGGAGGAGATTCAAAAACTGCAAAAACTGTTAGAAGAAGGACGTCACATGCAAGTCAAACGTCAACATGGAAGAAACGTGCCAGAGATTAAAGACGTGTCAAAGGTTTCTTGCTCTTCCAAAGTTACAGCCGACAAGAACATTCTTCAACAGCTGGAGTACTTCAAGAGGGAGGCTGAAAAATATGCCTCCCGCAACAAAGGTCTGATAGAAGTAATGGTTGAAGAATACAGAGTGAGACTTAAATATGAAGAGCATCTCAAAAGTCACTCTGAACAAGTTTCCAAATTCAAAGCACAGGAGGAAACAGTGAAATCTCTGCAGGGTCAGGTTGCAGACCTGAAGGTGAAGTTGAAACTTGCTCTGGAAAACAACCATCCTAGAGTCTCCACCCGAGCAGAGGCCCCCCTGCAAACAGAAGACTCCCGACAAACAGAGAAAACCAAGGAAAGACAGACCTTTAATCAACTAGGGAGGTCTGAGGTAAGAGAGACCAACAATCAACCAGGGGTCTCTGTGGCTCAGCCTTTGCGCCGACCCAAACCCAGCTTCCAAGCCTCCATACAAACATGGAGGTCGGAGGAAAGACAGACGTCCATGGGACCAACCTCCAGTGATTGCATGAAGGGCCTTCATGTTGGCATTGGCATGAAGACCAAGCTCTGCCCGGCTTGTCCTTTACGCTGACCCAAACCCAGGTGGCTCTAAGCAAGGTCACTTTCCAAACCCAGGTTTTGCTTAAACTGGGAATTATTCTGAAATTTGAGGCTTTACACAAATTTGGCCTCAAAGCAAATAAAATTCCGGACTCCAGAATCATTGGAGAAAACACAAGATCAGTTTCAGAGATCAAAACAGCATAAGAAACATTATTAACACTTTCCTATATAAATAAAAAAGCTGATCAGGTAAAATTTCTCAAAAATTAATGTGTTAATTGATCTCTCTAATTGATTGGTTTCCAGGAATCATCCCAAATGGCAGGGCACTTTTACCATCCCAGTGTCATTCTCAATGGGATGTTGGACATGGGGGATCCGACATTCACATGCAATGAATGGGAGAAAAGTGTGCTCGGGGCATCCCACACACTGGATTGACTAAACAAAACCAGGCAGAACTTTCTCCAAAGCACCCCTGACACCTGGTGTCCTGGTGTCCTGGTGTCCATGGTGTCCCATGGACACCAGGGAAGATTTACTGCTGACCCCTCCTGGCAGGAACTGGCTCCTGTGGGAACCAGTAGTCCAATGGTCAGCATGGCCCATATGGGAGCATCAATCAGATGCTCATAGATGGCAGCTGCTTTAAGCAGGGTTTCAGTAGCCTAGTGGATAGACAGCACCCGACAGAACCTACTCCAATGCAGCCCTGATGTGGCCATTGACACCAGGGAGGATTTACTGGTGCTCCCAAATGGCACCAGTCAAATAATACTTTGACTCCCGTGGTCAAAGTATTATTTTCTGCCACTGAATATATGCCTGCTGCACCCCTGGTTTCTGCCATACCTAACTATGTCGGAAAACAAGGGTTCAGGATGGAGACCCTTAATTAACCCTGGTGGCTCCAGTCGTACAATGGCTATGGGTTCAGCTTGGAGTTCAAGGATGCAGGAACGGCAGAACAATGAAGATGCCAGGTAGGATCATCTGTGAATAAGCCTAGATGGACTTTGACTGAGACACTACACTGGGCGTCCAGGCAACCAGCCTGCTTTTTTACCCAGGATTAGTGCATCCAAAGCCCACATGGAGGTTGACTGACCACCCTCTTGAAGCTCAAGGACCAAACAGGACCCAGGACTTGAACAGACTCTGGTCCTGGAGCTCCAGAACCAGGGGGAACCCATCGAAGTACTGTACCCAGGAATCAGGCACCCAAAGCCTGCATGGACCTTGTCTGGAACACTCCCCTGGTGCTCCAAGACCAGCCAGGACCATGGATACAGACTGGACCCCCACACACACTTTCAATGGACCACCAGTTCTCAAACACTTAGTAAATACCTATAATACTCACTTGATACCCCCATGGCACACATGGGGTTATCTAGTGTGGTGCGGCGCGGTTTGACACATGTAGCTCATCCAACACTCCACATAGACTTTGAATATAAATCAGATTCTCCTGACACACAAAACGTGTATGATGTGAATGCACTATTGGAATGTAACATTGACATCGGCAGTGATGACATCACTCTTTGATGCATCAAATGAATCTCTCTTGAGTGCAGCACAGAGGCTGTTTTTTCAGACCTGTTCCTGTTTCAGAATTATGAGTTATAAGTTATGAATCTTCTCCAGCAGCATTGTTCAAGTATTTGAAGGCACAGAGTCAGGTTCACATTCTCAGGTTAGAGAGACTCACCTGGTATATAGTAAATTTTTTGGTACTGGAATTATATGTTTTCATTTAATCAAAGCATGTCGTGAATATGTATGCATGTACTCCATCTTTTATATATATATACTATATTGTGAGGGGTCATGCAGCAGTACAAGCCGCGTAAATGGTAGTAGGAAGCGGCTGTTATTTTGAGGTGGACAATAGGTGCCTGCCATAGTAAAGCATAGGTATGGTAGGCCCCAACTAGTAGAAATATAAACTGAGAATGCTGTTTTATGTTACTCTTGCTGCAGCTGTACTCACCAATGCTTTGTGCTGCAGGAGAGTGGGAACCCCCAAGTGGTGTTCATGCAGCTTGATCTGGCAAGTTTAAAGTCAGTTCGCAGTTTTGCTGAAACCTTTCTTAAGACTGAACCTAGACTGGACATCCTCATCAACAATGCAGGTGATGTTTGACCAACCAGTTGCTTCCCAGTTAGTACTTTTATACTGTGTGTTGCATGAACACAGAAATAAAAGAAGCTAAAAATAGCTGGTGATTGGTTCTGTGTTTCAGGTGTTCTAGGTCCTGGCTGCACTGAGGAGGGCTTCGGCCTGGCCTTTGGGGTCAACCACCTGGGTCACTTCCTGCTGACTAACCTCCTGCTGGAGCGGCTCAGGCGCTGCAGCCCCAGCCGAGTCATCACTGTGTCTGCTCTCCTGCACCGCTTGGGGAGCATCGACTTCCAGCTGCTGGCTCCACAGACAGACGCGGTGCCCCCCCAGTCTGCCTGGTCCAGCCTTCAGGCCTACTGTAACAGCAAACTCTGTAATGTGCTCTTCACCAGGGAGTTGGCCAACCGGCTGGAAGGCACTGATGTTACCTGTTACACCCTGCACCCAGGTCAGTGGTTACATCTATTGCTCCTTCTGTAAAGGTTTGCTGGAGTTTTATGATGTCATTAGTTCTTTAAATGTTCCGTAAGGCCGTTTACAGCTGTTTACAGTTGAAGCTTTCTGTGTTTTTTGGATAACTTCTGACCACTGCAGGAGTAATCTACACAGAACTGTGCCGTAATCTGAGCCAGTGGCTGCAGCTCCTCATGATGCCCTTAGCCAAGCTGTTCCTCCTGGACCCCAGCGGAGGATGTCAGACCACCCTGCACTGCGCCCTCCAGGAGGGCATCGAGCCGCTCAGTGGCAGATACTTCTCCAACTGTGCGGTGCAACAAGTTGGAGCTAACGGGCGAGATGATGGCCTGGCAAAGAAGCTTTGGGAAGTAAGTGAGAGGTTAACAGGCATGGCCTGAAGCACCAGAGACTGCCGTAGAGCCGTTCTCACAATTCTTTCCTTATACGTCCAACTTGTGTCTGAATTGTCATGCACTTCTTTCCTTTGCTTTATTGAAGCCGAAAGATCTTGAATGTTGTCGCCTGATATCATGTATGAAGTCTACAGAGTTTATCAGTGAGCAAATAAGAGGAACCTATGATGACTTCTGTAGATAAACAGCAGTTTTTGAATGCACTGTGGGAGATGTGGTTCTTCACCCTCATCGTCTTACCTTTTCTGGATTTGATGTTAGGGAATCCCCTCCTGTAGAAAAGAATGCACAGCTTTCCTAAGCTAAAAGTTAGTGTAGGAAGAAATTTTGAAAGTGCGTGTTAATGCAGCATGCAGCTGCACACAAATCCCCAATTTGTGCGAAATAAAGCACAGCTGCTGATCCTGATTGGACTGCCTGTCATAAATACATGTGTAAATTAGTATAAGACTGACACCACGTCCAAATAACCATGGTAACAATTCCTACTGCTAGCAGCATCTAATGGCCACTACTACATATTTCACACAAAAATTATTTCCAGGGGCACACAAGGTCACCTCACTAAAAATAAAACCAATGTAACAAAACAAAACAATTAGGGCTTTGAATGATGGAACGTGTTGATTAATCCAAGTGGAAATACTTGTTCAGCTGGCATTTAAAAGGCGGACAGAGTTTTTAGAGAGGCCTTCAGTTCATGGGCCAGATCCGAAGGCCCATGAACCAGGTTTTTGAGTCCTCTGACTCAGAAACCTGGTTCATGGTGGCTAAATGAAAGCCAAGAGTGTTCCCTTTAAGATGATGCCAAACATTATAGACCTTTGACAAATTCCCATACCAGCCTAAACCAGACATACACCACTCTCAAAAAACCAGCATTTGTTCAAAGGGTTGTTTACTTCATGATATAACTCAGCTAGCATTTTGAAGGGCTATCATACCTCATATATTAACTAGAGACATTATCTTTTCAAAAAATATCGATAGACTTTGTGAATCTCTGAAATGAACAAAAACATGGTCACAGTCCCTGGACTGATTTAGTAAAGTAGTGGTAGAATGTGGAAGCTTATTCCTAATAGAGGAATCATGTGTTGGACCCAGGGCCACTCATGCTACTGCACTGGTTAGTCAGTCCTGCTAATATAAATTGCTTCTTTACCAGAGAAAGGAGATGCTTTCTATTCACAAATGGTTCAACTGCAGGTTGACCGATGGGATGAAAACCAAGAAAATTTCCTGTTTACGTCTGACTGCAATTTTCACACAACATTTTAGGTTTATTATATTTATTAATTTTGTGTGTGTGTGTGTTACCTAATTGTATGAGGATGTATGTGGTTCAGTTTCACTGTTTAAGTTTGAGCAATAAAAGATTAAAGTCATAAGCACTGGTTTTGATGCGCTTTGCATTAAACTTTGACTCTGAAATAGTCAGGTTTCTGTGTATTTAGGTGAGATTTCAGTGCTCATTTTCAGAAGCAAGTGATAAGTTATGTAGTATTTTTATACATGCTTGACTTGTGTGTAAAATATGGCAGCATGTAACTGAACGAAGCAATACCAT